>QJPP01000618.1:0-481989 GCA_003996215.1 Jaltomata sinuosa | reverse complement strand
CATACTTATCCATAATAGAGAACAATTCTGTAAGTAAATAGCAAAAGTCTACCTACAGTCCCCCGGCCGCCCATACAACCGAGGAACACAAACCAGTGAAAACAAACCCTCCGGCATCCCATACTACCGGAGCGTACAATCAGCAAACAGCAAACAAGGGTGGAACCTCGAACCATGAATGATATGATGCATGACGATCTCAAGTGCCATAGTATCTCTGTATGTACCTCCTCCGGCGCCGATCCGGCCCAGCAGGTAGGTTCCATGGAAGGACACTGCCCGTATACCTCTACTCCACCGTATACCCCTCCTCCGGCACACGCAGCCCGTAGCCCCTAGCCCGGATGGCAAGGTCCATGGAGGTCCCAGACCCCATACTAAAACTCAGTATCAGAACATGTCGTCCGGAAGCAAGTCCGGTATCAGGATAGAGACCCAGTCTCGAATATGCAATGCCCAGACCCTGTCCAGGACTAAAGTAGTAGGAAAATGTCTCAAAAACCCCTCCAAAGGTGCCCGGGCATAACCGGGTCTAAACAGTAAAACTCATCTCAGGTGCTCGGTCCGACCGAGGCTAAAATCATTTAGACATAATTTTACTTCCCTTTATCCATAAATATTCACAAGCTAAATCAAACCATTTCCAAATTATTTCCATCAAAAACGGGCCCCCCGGGCCATGCAAGGTTTAGAAAATAGTGCCAGTAGGCCCGAAGCCAAAACCACAGTAAAACATGGATAAAACCTCTTTATATGCATGGAAATGGTATGATCACACACAATAGCTGCCCCGTAGCTCACAATCAACCTATCGACCCTGCACAAGCCCACAGCTACTCAGCAATCATAACCAGCCTAGAAGGATAATACTATGCCCGGGACTCGTGGACATTCCCAAAATCCCACCTTCTATGCTCCAGAGTCAACAAGGCCTCATAGGACCACAAGGTTAAATAAAATATATCGGCAAATACTACAAGCAACGGAGGAACAAAAGTAGGCGGACATGAATAAAGCGGTCAAGGTCTGTGGTGCCAACCTAATAAACCAACCCAAGGATGCCCATTAATACAATTTTATTTTATATATACGGAGTCTAGGGAAAATAAGCCGTAACCTACCTGTCGTCCGATGACGAGCTTGAACCTCTCCGAAAAACCTCCAACACGAAACCAAACTCATACTCGGGCTTGAATAACTTGATGTAGATAATCTATTTTCTTTTTGATGTTCTCGTACCACATCACTTGGATAACCCACAAATTCTCTTTTACACAATATATATCAACAGGCGTGCTGTAGCCGCTTATGTAGCTTGATGTGTTTGTTGAGAGAAATGAAAATGCTCCAGTGAATATGTTCACTAAATACTTACATAATATAAATTAATGTAAGTTAGGTTGATAAGTCACACTAGGAGTGACACCACGTAGATAGTGGACTGTTGGCCACTCCCTCCACCTCCACGTGGAGTGGAGGTGGCAAGGACAAAAATGAATTCTTATCCCGTTATTTATATATTCGGGTATTGCATAAATTCGTGATAAAATAAATATAATATTTTAAATATACCATGATTCATAGAAAATTATTTCAAACAAAATCTACTATATTATAATAATAATTTTCAACATAACTAAATTTACTATCACCGTTAAAATATTACAATGTGTAAAAACTTTATAAAATAAATACATATACAATTTTATCGTAACAAAATATTTTTCATAAACCTTTAAAACATTTTGAAAAGGCAATAATAATATAACTTTTACCAAATTCAACTTTTAAATAAAATATTTTCAAATACACGCGCGATGCTAATAAAGTTCTTAGGCTTAGGCTCGTAATTCACCAACGCACGATTTTGATACTCAAGAATTCTCTCGGGATCCTCCCTTATGTTTTATCACTGTTTCAGAACTGAAATGGCGTTTTAAAACGTGATGTTGAGGCCTAAATCGAGTTTAACCCGACCCGGTTCGCGACCCGGTTCGCAACCCATTTTCTGCCAGACATTACGCGGTAAAATAGTCATAACTTTTTACTCCGCGATCAGTTGGACGTGAGGTTTTGTGCGCTGGAAACTAGACTCGTAGACCTTCGATTTGGTATTTTGGGGGACTTCTAACTCTTTATATATTGAGAGAAAATCCCTGAGACATTTGACCCAAAGTTCAGAAAATTCATTAAAGAACTTACGATAACTTTTGCCGACTTGCTTGGCTTCAAAACTTATAATGCGACCAAACAAATGGACCCAACATCGAAATAACGGTCCTGACGAGCCTTAAGTGACTTGGGGCCGCTACAAACACGCTCTAACGGCACAAGTAAAATGTATTCGTGGAAATAACCGGAAGGGTCATTACATTATTATTTCCTTCTTGTTGGTAACGTTAGCCCTTTTTAAATTTTACAACTAGATTTAGGTGGATCCCTGTATTTCGCTTACTTTCCTGTAATTTATATTATATATTATCTTTTTGTGCTCAGTCGGCCTATGATGCTTACTGGTTACCCCTTGTTTTGGTACTCATACTACACTCTGTATCATTTTCTGATGCAGCACCTAGTACGAACCACCCCCATTGAACTTCCTATCGTTGGAGGCGTGTTGCAGTTCGGATCGCGGTGAGCTCCCAACATTTTGGAGACTGTACATGCTTTCCATCTATCATTTCTGTATGTATTTGAATTTTGGATAGACAAAGTCTGTTGTATAGCTACTCCATACTTTAGACGCTCTTGTACCGGTGACACCAGGTCCGGGTTGGTTTCTTTGTATGTTTTGTCTTCTTGGTCACTTTAGGGCCATTTTTTGTATATTTAGCACAGTTGGTATGTATATATGTTATTGGCCCTATTTCCCTTATATTTATATCTTTTGCTCTCTTTATATAAATTGCTTTATTTATTTTCCGCTTGGTTTGGGTTGGCTTGCCTACTGGGGGTTATATAGGAGCCATCATGGCCCAATATTGGGTCGTGACAGAGTGGTATCAGAGCTCTAGGTTCACCAATCTTGCTAGTGAAAGAGCAAAGTATCTAGTAGAGTCTCGTAGATCGGTATTATAACGTCCATATCTAATTTGTGAGAGGCGATAGGATATTCCGAGGAAAGATTCCATCTTTTTTGATTCCTTATCGTGCTTCCTTGACTTTATAAACTTCTAAGTATCTTTGTTTCACTCTTTCTTAGATGGTTCTGACGAGATCAGCAGCGGGTGAGCATGAGGCCGCTGCACCTGCAGTTAGAACCCCAGAGAGAGGATGGGGTAGAGTTAGATCCAGAGGTCGAGGTAGGGGATGGGATGCAGCGCCAGCTTGGGACCAGGCTAGGATACCATCACCAGAGCATGAGGTAAGGGTTGAGGAGGTTTAGTATGAGCCGGAGGGTGAGGGGCCAGCCTAGCATCCGGTAGGTTTCGTGGCTACTCCAGTGCTATAGAACACCTTAGTTTGGTTACTTGGGTTTCTAGAGGGTATGAATCCACCAACAGCTTCACCAGGTACTCCGATTGTCTATCAGGTTAGAGATGAGGCTCAGACTTTAGCCCAGGCAGTGGCTCAAGGTGCAGGAGTG
Source organism: Jaltomata sinuosa (assembly GCA_003996215.1). Taxonomy (NCBI): domain Eukaryota; kingdom Viridiplantae; phylum Streptophyta; class Magnoliopsida; order Solanales; family Solanaceae; genus Jaltomata; species Jaltomata sinuosa. Next base: position 478,403 of record QJPP01000618.1, on the reverse strand, counting down.
CAGCCTGCTATTGCGGCTCCTAGATTAGAGGTATTGCCAGTCCTTGCAGTTATTCCACCTCTTCCAGTTGGGACCATTATGTCATCTGAGGAGCAAAAGATTCTTGGTAGGTTTCTGAGATTGGGTCTACTGAGGTTTTCAGGTTTCTCGAGGGAGGATGCATATGAGTTTCTACTAGCTACCAGGAGAGATTGCATAATTTGGGGTTAGTTGAGTCGCATGGAGCAGATTACACTGCGTTTCATCTTCATGGTCCATCAAAATAGTGGTGGAGGTCATATGTAGCTTGCAGGCCAATCGGTTCACCTCCTCCAACTTGGGACTAATTCTCTGCGGCTTTTCTAGAGAAGTATGTACTGCGTATCATGAGAGAGCAGTTGATGGCTCAGTTCTCTAGTTTGGAGCAGGGCTCCATGACTATTTCTGAGTATGAGGTTTGCTTCTATAAGTTGGCTGGGCACGCCACTATGATTCTACCTACCGAGCATGAGAGTGTGCATTGCTTTGTTCGAGGATTAACTCTACAGCTCAGATTGGCCACAAAAGGTATAGTGGCATCATGTCAGTCCTTTCTAGAGGTAGTAGATCATGCCCCTACTATTGAAAGCGTACTTTGCAAAGCCCAAGGGGGCAGCGATAAGAGGACCCAATATCAAGGCAGTTTTAGTAGTTCTCAGGCCTGTTGTAGAGGCCACTTTGGTAGGGGTCAGCATCAGTAGCATTTCCAGTTGAGTTGACCTGTTCAGGTGGCAATACAGACTGCTGAGGGTCAGAGTAGCCAGAGTATTGTTCCTGCTCCACGAGGTGCTCATTTAGGGTCCCTAGGTTATGGTAGTCATTCTGATTCAGCCAGGTCATCAAAGTGGAGTATGTTTGTCCAGGGTTGTTATGAGTGTGATGAGATAGGCCACTTTGTTAGAGAGATTCCATCAGTACAGCACCCTAGACGGCAGGATCAGATAGTTCATGCCCCCAAGGCTCCAACACCTCCAGCCAGAGGCAATGCACAGGGTAGTAGGGGTGGTCTCCAGGGTACTAGAGGTGGTCCTCAGTTTTGTAGATTAGGTGGTCGTGGTGATCGGGGCCACATGTATGCAGTTCTGGGCTGGATCGTGGTCGAGGCTTTAGATGCTATCATCACAGGTACGATCTTCATTCGTCATCAGTCTGCTTCTGCTTTGTTTGATCCGAGGTCTACCTTCTCCTATGTGTCTACTTATTATGCTACTCTGCTAGAGTCTGCTTGTGAGTCATTGTCTGCGCCCTTGCATGTATCTACCCCAGTAGGAGATTCTTTAGTAGTTGATCAGGTGTATCAGTCTTGTATGGTGACTAACCTTAGGTAAGACACGTGGGTAGACTTGGTTGTGCTTGATATTATTGATTTCGACGTGATCTTAGGCATGGATTGGCTGTCTCCTTATCATGCAATCTTGGATTGCTTCACCAAGACTGTTACTTTACGGATGCCTGGTATCCCTCTTATTGTATCGAAAGGTGCTGATAGTCACATGCCGAGGGGAGTTATATCTTTCCTAAGCACCCAATGGTTGGTTGGAAAGGGGTGTTTATCCTATCTTTCCTACATCCGTGATAATAGTGCCACCACACCTTCTCTTGAGTCAGTTCCTGTGGTTTGCGAGTATTTAGATGTGTTTCCTTCTGATATTTCGAGTCTTCCTCCTAATCAGGACATTGACTTTGGTATTGATGTTGAGTCGGGCACTCAGCCCATTTCTATTCCACCATATCGGATTGCCCCACCTGAGTTTAGGAAGCTTAAGGATCAACTTCAGGATCTACTGAGTAGAGGGTTCATCAAGCCTAGTGTGTCTCCGTGGGGTGCTCCAGTTCTGTTTGTGAAGATGAAGGATGGGTCCATGCATATGTGTATTGACTACTGACAGTTGAATAAGGTAAAAGTGAAGAACAGATATCTGATGTCGTATATTGATGATTTGTTTGACCATCTATAGGGGGCAATGGTGTTCTCTAAGATTGATTTACGGTCTGGTAATCACCAGTTGAGGATCAGGGTTGTAGACATCCCAAAGACTGTATTTAGGACTTGATATGGCCATTATGAGTTCCTAGTCATATCTTTTGGGTTGACTAATACCCCAGTAGAATTTATGGAGTTGATGAACCATGTGTTCAGTACCTACTTGGACTTATTTGTGATTGTGTTCATCAATGACATTCTGATATATTCAAAGAGTAGAGAGAAGCATGAGTAGTATCTTAGAGTTGTACTTCAGACCTTGTGAGACTATCAGCTATATGCCAAATTCACTAAGTGTGAGTTTAGGCTTGAGTCTGTGGCATTCCTAGGGAACGTGGTGTCCTAGGATGGGATTATGGTAGATCCGGTGAAGATTGAAGCAGTTCGTGATTTTACTAGGCCTACTTCTCCTACTGAGGTTTGCAGCTTCGTCGGGTTGGCAGGTTACTACAGATGGTTTATGGAGGAGTTTTCTTCTATTGCATCTTCATTGACTAGATTGACTCAGAAGAATGTTCCCTTCCAGTGGTCAGATGAATTTGAGGCGAGCTTTCTGAAGCTCAAGGCCTTGTTGACTTGAGCTCTGATTCTTACTCTTCTAATTGAGGGCCAGGGGTTTATCGTGTATTGTGATGCTTCAAGTATTAGTTTGGGTTGTGTGTTGATACAGCAGGGCCGAGTTATTGCTTATGCTTCCAGACAATTGAAGGTTCGTGAGAGGAACTACCCCACACATGAATTGGAATTAGCAGCGGTAGTCTTCCCGTTGAAGATTTGGAGGCATTATCTTTATGGCGTGCATTGTGAGATCTTCACTGACCATCATAGTCTTTAGTACATTTTTAGCCAGAAGGATCTAAATTGGACGCAACATAGGTGGTTGGAGTTACTAAAGGACTATGACATCTCTATTCTTTATCATCCGGGCAAGGTAAATATGGTAGCGGATGCCTTGAGCCTAAATGCAGTGAGTATGGGTAGCTTGGCTTTCTTAGCGATAGAGGAGCGACCTTTAGCTTGGGACATCAAGTCTTTGGCTAACAAGTTAGTTAGACATTATATTTCTGAGTTGTGCCGTATTCTTGCTTGTGTTGAGGCTAGATCTTCCTTGTTGGAGCAGATTCGAGCACAGCAGTTTGATGATGCAAGATTGAGGATCATTCATGACAAGGTGTTGAGCAGGGAGGCTAGGAAGGCAACCTTATATTCAGAGGGTGTTCTGAGGATCGAGGGTCGTATCTGCATTCCTAGAGTTGGTGACTTGGTTAAACTAATCTTGGAGGAGTCTCATTGTTCTAGATATTTCATTCATCCCGGGGCAGCTAAGATGTATCGTGACTTGAGGCAGCACTACTGGTAGTGTGGGATGAAGAGGGATATTTCAGCTTTCGTGTCTAGGTGCTTGAACTGTCAGTAGGTGTAGTTTGAGCACCAAAGGCCAGGTGGGTTGACTCAGAGGCTACCCATTCCGGAGTGGAAATAGGAGCAGATAGCTATGGACTTCGTAGTTGATTTGCCACGTACTTTGTAGATAGTTATTTTTTATTTTCTCCTGGGATAAACACTTTCTAGTATGAGACAGTTATTTTGATTTTTTTCTAGGATAAACACTTCCAAGTCTGAGGCTGTTATTTCTAATTTTCTCCTAGGATAAACACCTCCTAGTCTGAGTTTTATTTTTCACATTTTCTAACAACTCACAAAAAATTACAGTGAAAACTGGGGCAATTTTTTTTTTTCTTTTGTCCATGATGCCTTGCAGGTTTTCCCTAGCAAAGCATGGCCTTGAGGTCCAAGAACAAAGGTTCAACTCATTCTAGAATTCTCAATCTCAATGATAGCCGAAGTCAGTTGTTCAAATACATATAACGGCCCCGCGTCGTGAGATTCGTTCCTTTTCAACTACTGATCAAGAAACAAATATCCAATATTATTCTACAAGCTATCATTTGGAAGAGCGTCAATGATTTCGTCTAAGTTTCAAGTTCAAGTCTCAAATTTTAACTTCAACATTAAACTTTAAGATCAAAGTACCCATCAGAAGAGGGTAAGGCGCTAACTGAAGATCCAAAGCGAAGATTTAAAGGAAGACTCAAGACATGTAGAGCAGATAGGATCTTGTATTTTTCTTTCTATTTAATTGTACATTTTCATTTTTATGATGTAAGAACAGGAGGCACGAACCGGAAACTCGACGGGACTTTACTCGGCTCTCCAACTCATCACTCCATCTCCTTAAACTACTCGCGACCTAATTTCCTTATAACCCGGGATATGTAGGCTGTCCAAAATCACGACTCATTCACACTTTTTTCCTTTTCCTTTTCCTTTCAAATAATGATCGGGTCAAAACTAGTCTCGTTGTCTACTTCTTTGTCTGAAAACTCTTCGTCTTTTTCAGTCAAAGAGGGGCAAACTGTAGACATGTGATTTTTGACCCTTCCCGAGATTTAACTCATTTTTAACTTTAAATATTTATTTAAGTCTAATCTTTATTTCATTTTTTTAGTATGTTTTATTTAATTAATTTGAAAATCACAAAAATAGAGTCATATTTTAGGATAGTTTTTGGTGTTTTACTTTTCCAATAAAAAGAAAATTTTCAAAAAAATAAATCTATTTTCTTTTAATTTTAAGCTAGTGTTAATATTTCTTAATGATATTCTTAATCTAGCTATTTGACTTTTTCTATACTTATATTAGTTCAAAATAGTTAGCTAATATTTTTATCATTATATTTTATTTATATCTTTAATTAAAAAGGAAAAAAAGGGAGGAAAAAGAAAAGAAAAAGAAACCCTAAAACTAACCTACCCTAATTCTCCCTAATCTCCCTCACCTGCACTGCCCCTCATTACCCCCATATTCCCCCTCACACACACTCCGCACAACACATACATACACGACACAACAACCACATACAAATGCACTCACATTCTATATATATAACACACATGCATACACAAGGGGAAAAAAGACACATTATTAGACAGAAAGGAGGACAGAAGAAAAAGATTAACACAAAGAGACGAGACAAAGAGTGAGAAAAGGAGTGAAAACAGTAAAATTTTGAAGGTTCGTGATTGGAGTCCGGGTTTTGGGTTTCTCATTCGTTTGCTTTGGTTTCGCTCTTGTAAGAGTTTAGTGTTTGCTAAATCTTGGAAATCAATAGATTACTTTAACTTCGTTTTCTTCTTGTAATCGAGAATGACGATAAGTGGAAATATGATTTCATGTTTACCCTTCTGTTTGTTTGTTCTTGGCCAGTTTATGTGATGTTTTCGTGTGTTTTACGTCCTAGTCTTTAGTTCTAAATTTCATATGTTTGTCTGCTTTGAACATCATTAGTTTCTTCTCAGATGATTTGTGTTGTTCCTCCTAAAGAATCTATTGAAATATGAAGATTTTGTATGTGATGTTACCATGTCTGAAGTATTTTTATTTTATTTTTGTGTTTTACACATATTCTCGTCTCGCTTAGGAGTTTGGCTTAACTTTTGCTTTCTGTTTTATTTATGACTTTGAGTTTGGTAAATGATTATACCATTCTGTTCGGCATATTTTAGTTGTGAGAAAGAATCTGATTTTCACATTTCGTTTACATCTTGATAACTGTTCGCCATTTTTGTTAAGGAATTTTCTCACGAAAACCTTCAAGTCATGTGTTTTCTTTGTATACGAAATGTCTCATGTCTGTCGTTGTTATAGAGAGTTCAAAAGTTAGCTGATTTTGGGTGTCAAAAGGGTCTCGTTGGTTTTCATTTTCCCGGTTGCACAAGTGTCGATTTGATTAGTTAACTTCAAGTTTGGGGAGCCTTGTGTTGGTTAATCTGTGAGGATGTTTGAATAAGTAAATTTATGAATAGTTCAAATAAAGCAGTGAAGAAAGCTTTCCTATAAAAAATTAAGAAAAGTTTTAGTTCTTTTTAAGATGAAGTTCAATTTCTGGTGCCCAAATGAATCAGCCAATCTCTTGCGGATTTCTAATTTTATTCGTAGCTATGTACTGAAATTCTCGGCTTAATAGAGGTCCATATCGAGCCTTTTCTTTTCTGACATAACCTTGTAGTTGTGGGTGCTCTTTGCACCTTTACTTAATCAATTTAGTCGCTTAGGTGAACCATATTATATTTTCCTAATTATTTGACGGGTTGTTTGTTTATTTGCTTCCTCTGTTTTAGTAGAGATACAAAATGTATATTTGAATGTTTAATATGAGGGGATATGGTTTCTAACAGGATTAGTTTGGTTCGAGTTCGAACTCATGCTTATATTTCTAAAAGATCTCAAAGCATTCATATGTCATTTGGAGTCGTTTTAGTCGAGTTAAATCTTTCCCTTTAGGATTCTAGTTTAAATTTTCGGCATATAGTTAGAATGCTAGCAACATTTACGCTAGCATGATTACACCTCTTCGATTAATTTCTTTTGTACAGCTATGTATTTATGGTCTATATCATTTTATAATCACAACAATATATTTGGGTTATAGGAATTGACTAAAATTTTAAGGATAAGTAGTAAGCTTCTTTGGTTTTGAAAAGGGGAAAAGAATGCATGCCATAAAAGAGAAATTTTGTTGGGTTTAGAATTAGTTTGCTTGAAATAATTAATTCAAATTTGGATGAGCTTTAACTAAGTCTTAGTCACAGGTTTGATTTTCCTTTTGATTAATATCGAATGGGCATACCTATCCAATTCGTTCTCTACCATTCTACTTGAGCAACGTGCAATCTCGCGACGTTGACTTCTTAAGTTAGAAACATTATGAGGCCTAAATTTGTTTAAGGCCCGTAATAATTAATGTGAGTTTGAGCGATATGGGTTACAAATTTATTCAAGATTCGTTGTTATCAATAAAAGAAGAGAGAGGAAAAAAAATTGTGAGGGAGCAAGATAAGTTGCGGAGTAATCCAAAACTCATTAAAAAGGATTAAAAAAAAGAGTGAAAAGGTGAAAAGAAAGAAGGAATTGTCTCGAATTTATCAGAGACGAACAAATGCCTCTAAACGCTAGACGAGCTTTAGGAATGATAAATAATTATAATAATAAAATCTCATTTCGATTAAGGATGCAGTTACGAACCTTTTTCTTAAGACGCTTTAAAAATAAATAAATAATTAATCAAATAGTAAAAACAAAATTTCAATGATGCGGTTACGCACCTTGGCAAAATCGTTAACAATTAATTCTCATTAATCTAGACAAAAATGCGATTACGCGTCTAAATTAGGATCAATAAAAGTTCAACAATTAAAAAGGCGAGCGAATCATGGCATGTAACATAATTTATCAAAAAAATGATTTACGCTAAGTATAAGTCGATAAAAGAGACCGTGCTAGAACCACGAGACTCGAGGGGTGTCTCATACCTTCCCTTTGGTCAATAGAATCCTTATCCGGTTTTTTTATTTTCGCAGACCAAAAAATAAAGAGTCATTTCCTTTTGATTAGAGATTTAAAAATATGACTTGGAACACCATTAAAATTCAATTCCAAGTGGTGAATCTGAACAAATAAAAATAAATAATCCCTATTCAAAACTGTCACTTAAATTGGAAATACCCTTCGACCTCCTTCGATTAGAAAAGGGGTGTGACATCTCTGGCGACTCCGCTGGGGATAACCAGAATTCTAGCTTTATGATATTGACTTATACTTGCTTTAATTATTTGGATATACTGTGTATGCTAGCCTAATGTGCTACTTGTCATTCATTTATCGCTTTGATATTGTTGAACTGTATTATAAACTAACTTCTCTCGCGCACCCTTCTGAGTCTCTGAACACTTGACACATGGTCATAAAAATGTAATTATGCATCCTATCTTCTATTGAGATAAAGTCGGAGTGCCTCGGCACCTGGTGAAGGATTATTAGTCACACATGTTAGGCGGGATTTGAACAAGCTACGAAGCCAGAATATCACTGCTACTTGCATGTTGCCCCTCCTTGGCTTGAGTGTCCGCTCAGATAAGCCAGTCTAGACACCTGTGTCCATCAGGTTTACACCTAGCATGATTGAAACACAAATATGATTATCCCTTGTAGGCTCTGCTTATCTTCATCATTTGCATTTGACTTAGTGGAACTCGACACAGGGGCTGGATCCGTCTAGAACAGGTACCCACTTTTGAGACCAACATGTGCATCCTATGTGCTATTTGTGTTATTATTTAGAAGGTATTTGCAAGTTGACCAATTTTAGGCTGATTAGTAAAATGTGAAAAAGAACTGCCCTTCAACTTTTACAAAAACAAAGGAGAAGAAAAAAGAATAAAAATATTTTCTCGTTATAGAAGGTATTATGAATTTCTTAAAAAGAAAATTTCAATTTTTTTTTTTATTTATTAACAAAAATTACAAAAAAATACTTTTTAGTTTATCTTGTATATTTCATAAAAAAAAAAGACTTCTCTTTCATATCATTTTTACAAAAAAAAAAGGAAGAGAAGAAAAATGTCACATTTTTCAAGTTACTTTTAAACCTTTCGGAAAAAATATTAAATGTCCAATCTGGACGAATCATGCACACTTGATTCTCACCTCAATGAGATATGTAGGCAGCCCTCCTCGGGTTCGGTGGTCCTTATAAAAAAATAATGGTCTTTTATTCAAAAATTCAAAATAAATAAATAGGAGTTTTCATCCTTATTCAAAAATTAATAATCCTTTTGCGAGTTTGGACGAACTACGCACACCGCGTTCTCAATCTGATGAGATACGTAGGCAGCTCTCCTCGGTGACCTTATTCAGAAAAAAAGTAAAAAAGAGTTTTCTAATCCTTATTGAAAAATTCACAAAAGAAAAAAAAAAGTTTTTTTTTGTTATTCCTTATTCAAAAAAATTCAAAAAAAAAGTCAAATTTTTCTACGAGTTAGGACAAACTACGCACATCTGATTCTCACTCTGATGAGATTCGTAGGCAGCCCTCTTCGGGTTTGGTGATCGTTGTACAAAAAAAATTAAAAAGTTTTTATTCCTTATTTAGAAAATTAAAAAAAGAGAGTTTTATTGCTTATTCAAAAAAAAGGAGTTTGCTTACTTCATATTTCAAGTTTTCTGAACTACGTCTGACCTGATTTTTGTCTCAGCAGGATAGGTAGGCAACCTTTCTTAAGGTTTGATCTCACAAAAAAAATAAAAGAATTTTCTTGACTCGATTGGTACCAACATATTTAGAAGTGTGCATGAGAAAAAATATATTAAGTGATTTGATATTATTGAGAACCATAGATTCTTTTGGTACCTCTTAATTATACTTAAATGACACTTAAGAAATTCTTTTGTTGAAGTCTGAGTTAAAATGAATTCGACCTCATCGTTTCATGTGCATTGTGTGGTGAGCTTTAGATTGAAAATTCAATGACATTGTTGTAATGACCCTTCCGGTCATTTACGCATTATTGCCTTTCTTGTACCGTTAGAGCTTTCCTGTAATGGCCCTAATTAATTTATGGCTTGTTAGGACTGGTAGTTCGGTGCCCAGGCCGCCTGTTTAGTTTTTTTGTCCATTCCTGGTTTTAGAGCTTTTAACTTTGGAAATTGTTGACTTCAGTCAACATCCTTGATGAACATGCTCGGAATCGAGTTCTGACAGTTCCGTTAGCTCCAGAGCATGGACTTTGGTCTAGTGGGACCTTTGGTCGGAATCCGGGAGCCTTTCAGCTTGGAATTCTCTCTCGCTCTGTGTTTTCAAGCCAGATGGGCTTGTTTGGTTGACTTTGGTCAACATTCGAAGAAGACGGCCTCAGATGGAAATTCCATCAGCGTTGTTAGCTTCGGAATGTCGAGTTTAGGCTAGAGGAACTATTGGTTCAGGTCCCGAGGCTTCCGGACTTAATTTTGTCCATTGGGTTCCATTTTGGATATAGTTGGCCTAAGGTTGATGTTGGGTGTGAGGCCCACTTTTCATTAAATTGACCTCCGATGAAATTTTCGTTAATTCCTTTGGATCCAGAATGTCGTTTCTAGTCGAATAGCTCAGGTCATTTGTGTTCGCGAGACCCCGGTTGTCACAACTCGAAATTGGGCCATGATGGCGTCTATATAACCCCCCAGTAGACTAGCCTAACCTAAATATGCGAAAGACAATAAATAATAATCAAACTAAAGAAAAGCAGAAGATATAACAAAAAGATAGGGCCAATAGCATATATATATATACCATCGTACAAAATATACATAAGAAGGCCCGAAAGTGACCAAAAAGACAAAACAACACAAAAACCCACCCGGACCTGGTGTCACTAGTACAAGAGCGACTGAAGTAAGGAGTAGCTATACAACTTATGATGTCTATCCAAAATACAAAATATAGACAGAATGTACAAGATGGAAAGCATGTAAAGTCTCCAAAAGCGCCAGGAGATCACCGCGATCCAAACAACAACCGGTCTCGAACGACAGGAGATCAACGAGGGTGGCTCGTACTAGGTGCTACATCAGAAAAAGTGATGCAAAGTGTAGTATGAGTACCAAGACAACGGGTACTCAGTAGGCATCATAGGTCTACCGAGCACAGAAAGATAATACATATAAAGAGATTACAGGAAAGCAGCTAACTATACAGGGATCCACCTAAATCTAGTTATAAAATCGGAGACATGCCAATAGACCAACAAAAGAAAAGGAAAGGAAAACAACATCAAGCCAACCAGAGTTAATCCACGTGCCATAGAAAATGCAATGCGGTGCACGATGATGCATGAGTGAATGCAATATAATATAAACCCGGAATACCGCATCGGACGCCAGAAATACGCATCGGACTATGCATATATATATATGGAATAGTCAAATACTAGAAATAACACATCGGGGGTTCGGAATACAGCATCGGACTATAAATATGTATATATGAGGGTAAAATAACTGGAATAACGCATAGGGGGTTCGAAATACCGCATCGGACTATAAATATATGCATAAATTAGTAGTTTCTCTTTTTCTTTCAAAAATTCCATAGTAATACTCAAAGTAATTTTTATCTAAGTCCAGAAATCTCCATAACCGTAGTAAAGCCTCATTTCAAACCAAAAACCTTTGAAAAACACATCCATGTCGTACCAATGATATGCTATGCGATATGAATATGAAATTTCATAAACAGAGGAAAAACCACGCCTTCAAATCAAACAGAGCAAGAATACCCTCCAAACTAAGAGAACTAACCTGGAACTCCGTCCAAATTCCATGGGCCCACAGTTACACACAACGATAGAGTAAAGCAGTAAAGCGGAAATAAAAGCGAAAACCACCTGAAAACTCTATTCCACCTCTAAAGCCTCCTAAAAACATGCTAAGGATTCTATACTAGTCACACAGAAGAAGCAAGCTCTTAGGCTAAGGATAACATACAGTTCTAGCCTAAAAATCTTAAATGGCCAATTAACATGATAAACAGGATTCAAGCCTAAAGTCTATCTAAAATTCAACCTAGCATTCCAGTAACATACAAATATATATTATCTAACTAACTCAGTCTAAAAGGTAAACCGTAACCTACCTCGGGGCCAAACTTCAAGCACGAACCAACACTTGTGTTCCTTCCCCTTTTGAACAACCTCAGAAAGATGCCACGCTATCAAGAACATAAACTAGGTGTCAATACGAGAAGAATGACAACTATATTGCTATACGGAAAAACGGGCCAAAAATTAGGTCGGAAAAATGACCCTCGGGGCTTGCACAACAAAACATAAAACAAAAACCACAACTATGCTTGTAACGGGTTAAGGAACCCATGCCCAAAGTTTGGACACAAACAGAGCTTGATTCGGGGACCAAAACAGCCCCGAAGTGCTACTAATTCACGGAATTAAAATGGAAAAAACTCAGAGTTAATGGCGGGAACCTACCTCGACAAGAGGAATACGTCACGGAGGTGAGTTGCACGAATTTTCAAGCATGCAGCTCACGGAATAAGATTTCTTACAAGGATCACCCCAACCTTAAGAATTCACAACAATGGAGTTTTAGTGGGAGAATTAAGAGAATAAACACGAAAGGAGGAGAGGGGTGACGAGGGAACTTACCGGATGAGGGACACTGACCAAGGAAGCTGGAAGTAAGAGCTTTGGAGCTTTGACAATGGAGTTTTTCAAAGTGAAAGAAAGAGAAACGAAGATGAAGATTTATATAACGGCTAGGAGTCCTTCATCGCGATCGCTACAAGACCCCCGCGTTCACGAGGAACAACTGGCCCAACCATCGCGATCGCGATAGTCCAGGCTGCGTTCACGAAGAGAAAGCCAAGTCGGGTTCAAGCAAGCTACATCGCGAACGCGATGGAAACCCTTCAATAACGCGATGGTCAAGAAACCACACAATTGCGAACGCGATGGGATCCTCGCGATAGCGAAGAGCAAAAGGGTTTGCAAGTTAATGCAACAACCAACAATTTCCCCAAGTCCAAAAACCTATCAATGGACCCCAGAGATTCATCCGGAACCCCGTGAACACAAACCAACCATGCTACCTTACCAGAAATGGCATTTCAGACTCAATGGAATTGATGAAACTCCCAGCGGAGATCGTTTTAACAAAAAGTGAGCCCCACGCCCAAAACCAACTCGAAACTCAAAACCCAAAAACAAGTCTGGAAGCCTCGGGACTAGAACCAAAGGTCCCCCTAGCCCAAAGTTGACATTCCGGAGCTAATGACACTGACAGAATTTCCATCTGAGGCAGTTTTCCCTGAATGTTAACCAAAGTCAACCCTACTAGCCAAACTGTCTTGAAAACACACAAAGCAGCACAAAACTATATCGAAACCTGTCAGACCCAAACCAATGGTCCCATTAGACCAAAATTCCCATTCCGGAGCCAACGGAACAGTTAGAATCTGATTCTGAATGCGTTTACCAAGAAAGTAGACCGAAGTCAAAGATTTTCCAACTTTAAGTGCTAAAATAGGGAAATAGTCATAACGACCTAACGAACGGCGTGGGCACCAAACTGTCGGTCCCGGTAAGTCATAAATGACCTGTAGCCGCTGAGAGAAAGCTCGAAATTCAGAAAAAGCATGAAAAATGAAAAATGACCTAGTGGGTCATTACAACATCCACTACTAAAAGAAATTTTATTCGCGAAAGTTAGAAAAAGGATAGTACCTAAAGACTCGAAAAGATGAGGATAACGGGTCCGTATGTCAGTCTCGATCTTCCAAGTAGCCTTCTCGACAGGACAATGCCGCCACTGAACCTTTTATTGACGGAATCTCCCTGGACCTCAACTTCCTAACCTGCTTTTCCAAAATAGCAACAGGCTCCTCCTCAAAGTCTAAGGACTCATCCAACTGAACCGACTCTAATTGAAGCACATGAGACTCATCCGAAATGTACCGCCGCAACTTAAAAACATGAAACACCGGATGAACTCTAGAAAGAGCAGGAAGCAAGGCAAACTCATAAGCAACCCCTCCAATACGACTAAGGATCTCAAATAGACCAATGAACCTCGGACTGAGCTGACCCTTCCTCCAGAATTGCATCACGCCCTTCATGGGCAATACCCGAAGGAACACACTGTCACCATCCATAAACTCAAGGTCTCGAACTCTCCGATCTGCATAACTCTTCTACCTACTCTGGGCAGTACGAAGTCTCTCTTGAATAACCCAAACTCTATCCATAGAATCACGAAGTAAATCAGTACCCCATGGCCTAACCTTGAAAGCATCAAACCAACCCATTGGAGAACTGCACCATCTACCATACAACACCTCGAACGGAGCCATCTGAATGCTAGAATAGTAACTATTATTATATGCAAACTCTGCCAAGGCTAAACATTGGTCCCACTGATCCCCAAAATCAATAATGCAGGCTCGTAACATATCGTTAAAAACCTGAATAGTGCACTCTGATTGATCGTCTATCTGCGGATGAAAAGCGGTGCTAAGCTCAACTCTAGTACCCAACTCTCTCTGAATAGACCGCCAGAAGTGCAAAGTGAACTGAGTACCATGGTCAGAAATGATAGAAACTGGCACCCCATGCAAACGAACAATCTCTCGAATATAGATCTGGGCCAACCTTTCGGAACTGTAGGAAGTCTGAATCGCCAGAAAGTGGGTAGACTTCGTGAACCTATCCACGATAACCCAAATAGCATCAAATCTCCGCAAAGTACATGGCAATCTGACCACAAAATCCATGGATATATGCTCCCATTTCCACTCCGGAATAGGTAGCCACTATGATAAACCACCTAACCTCTGGTGCTCGAACTTCACCTGCTGACAGTTCAAGCACCTGGATAAGAAAGCCAAAATATAACTCTTCATCCCACACCACCAGTAGTGCTTCCTAAAATCATGATACATCTTAGCTGCCCCAGGATCAATGGAATATCTAGAACAATAAGCCTCCACCAGTATCAATTTGACCAAGTCACCAACTCTAGGAACGCAAATACGAGCTCGATCCTCAGAACACCCTCTGAATCTAAAGTCTCCTTCCTAGTCTCACCACTCAACACCTTGTCAGGAATGATCCTCAATTCTGCATTATCAAACTGTTATACCCGGATCTGCTCCAATAAGGAAGACCTAGCCTCAACACAAGCAAGAATATGGACCGGCTCTGAAATGTCAAGTCAAACCAACCTATTAGCCAAAGACTGGATGTCCCAAACTAAAGGTCGCTCCTCCGTAGCTAAGAAAGGCAAGCTACCCATACTCATCGCCTTCCGGCTCAAGGCATTCACTATCAGGTTTGCCTTGCCTAGATGATAGATAATAGAGATGTCATAGTCCTTCTGTAACACCAACCACCTACTCTGCCTCAAATTTAGATCCTTCTGGCTGAAGATGTACTGACGACTACAATGGTCAGTAAAGATCTCACAATGCACGCCATAAAGATAATGCCTCCACATCTTCAATGCGAAGACTACCACTGCTAACTCCAAGTCATGTGTGGGGTAGTTCCTCTCGTGAACCTTCAACTGTCTAGAAGCATATGTGATAACCCGACCCTATTATATCAACACACAACCCAAACCAATACCTAACGCATCACAATATATGGCAAAACCCTGACCCTCGACTAGAAGAGTAAGAATCAAAGCTCAATTCAATAAGGCCTTGAGCTTCAGAAAGCTCGCCTCACACTCATCTGACCACTGGAAGGGAACATTCTTCTGAGTCAATCTAGTCAACAAAGTTGCTATTGAAGAAAATCCCTCCACACACTATCTATAATAACTTGCTAATCCGACAAAACTGCGAACCTCGGTAGGAGAAGCAGGCCTAGCCCAATCGCGAACTGCTGCAATCATCTTCGGATCTACCATAATACCATCCTTGGACACCACGTGCCCCAAAAATGCCACAGACTCAAGCCAAAACTCACACTTAGTGAATTTGGCATACAATTGGTGGTATCGCAAAGCCTGGAGTACAACTCTAAGATGCTGCTCATGCTCCTCCCTACTCGAATAAATTAGAATGTCATCGATGAACACAATCACAAATGAGTCCAGGTAGGCACTGAATACACGATTCATCAACTACATAAATGATGCTAGGGCATTAGCCAACCCAAAAGACATGATTAGGAACTCATAATGGCCGTGTCGAGTCCTAAATACAGTATCAACTGGTGATAACCGGACCTCAAATCTATCTTAGAGAACACGGTTGCACCCTGTAGATGGTCAAACAAGTCATCAATACGCGGCATTGGATATCTATTCTTAACTGTCACCTTATTCAACTGTCTGTAGTCGATACACATATGCATAGACCTATCCTTCTTCTTCACAAACAGAACCGGAGTACCCCACAGAGACACAATAGGCCTGATGAACCCTCTACTCAACAGATCCTGGAGCTGATCCTTAAGCTCCCTCAACTCAGCAGGTGCCATCCGATATGGAAGAATGGAAATGGGCTTGGTGCCCGACTCAACATCGATACCAAAATCAATGTCACGATCAGGAGGAAGACACAGAAGATTAGAAGGAAATACATCCGAATACTCTCAAACCACAGGAACAGACTCAAGAGAAGGTGTGGTGCCACTAGTATCACGGACGTAGGCAAGATAAGATAAGAACCTCTTCCCAACCGGCAGAAAGGATATAACTCCCCTCGATATATGGCTATCGGCTCCCTTCCATATGATAGGAGGGATACCAGGCATCCGAAGAGTAACGGTCTTAGCGAAATAATCCAAGATCGTATGATAAGGAGACAACCAATCCATGCCTAAGATCAAATCAAAATCGACCATATCAAGGACAACCAAGTCTACCCATGTGTCATACCCGAAGATAGTCACCACAAAAGCCTGATACACGTTATCCACTACTAAAGAATCACCTACTGGGGTAGATACACGTAAAGGCATAGGCAAGGACTCACAAGCAGACCCCAGATGAGTAGCATAATAAGCAGATACATATGAGAATGTAGACCCCAGATCAAACAAAGCATAAGCACACTGATGACAAATGGAGATCGTACCTGTGATCACAGCATCTGAAGCCTTAACCTTTGTCAGGCCTAGAACTTCATACATGCGGTCTCGACAGCCATGACCACCCAACCTACCAGACTTAGGACCACCTATAGTACCCTGGGGACCACCCCTACTACCCTGTGAAACGCCTCTAGCTAGAGGTATTGGAGCCCTGGGGGCCTGAACTAACTGATCTTATTGCCTAGGGTGCTGTGCCATCGGGCACTCTCTAGAAAAGTAGCACATCTCGCCACACTCATAACAACCTCGACCCCATATACTCCGCTGTGAAGACCAGGCCAAATCAGAGTGACCACCACGGCTTGTAGACCCTGAATGACCACCTCGTGAAGCAGGAATGATACTCTTACTACTGTAACCCTCAATAGTCTATAATGCCGCCTGAACAGGCCGACTCAGCTGGAAACGCTGGTGATGCTGACCTCTACCATAGTAGCCCCTACCACGACCCTGTGAATGGCTAAAACTGCCCTGATGGCGGGGCCTCTTATCGCTGCCACCTTGGTCCTCCCAAAGTACACCCTCAATAGTACAGACATGATCAACTACCTCTAGAAAAGACTGAGCTGAGGCTACCATAACCTCTGTGGCCACGCGGAGATGCAAGGTCAAACCTCGAACAAACTGACATACTCTCTCATGCTCGGTAGGAAGAATCATAGTGGCATTTCTAGACAACTGATGGAACCGAACCTCATACTCAGACACAGTTATGGAGCCCTGCTCCAACCCAGCAAATTGATCCACTAGATGCTCCCTCATGCTACGCGGCACATACTTCTCCAGAAATGCTGCGTAGAATTGATCCCAAGTAAGCGAAGGTGACCCGGCTAGTCTACAAGGAACATATGACCTCCACCACTGTTTCGCTGGACCATCCAGCTGAAATGTGGTGTAATCAGCTCTATGAGACTCAATTAACCCTAAATTATATAACCTCTCCTGGAAGCTAGTCATAAACTCGTGCGCATCCTCCCTAGAAGCACCTAAAAATCTTGGAGGACCCAATCTCAAGAACCTACCAAGCATCTTCTGCTCCTCAGAAGACATAACTGGCACTACTGGAAGAGAGGAAGAAACTGCAGGGACCGGTAGTACCTCAAATCTGGGAGCCGCAGCAGCAGGCTGCGCTCCTGAACCTTGTGTTGATGCCTGAGCTAAAGTCTAAGCCTCACCTCGAACCTGAGAACCAATCGGAGTGCTCGATGAAGCTACTGGTGGAGTTGTACCCTCATGAAACCCCAACAATCGAACCAGGGTGTCCTGCAATATCGGAGTATCC
This sequence comes from Jaltomata sinuosa, assembly GCA_003996215.1. Taxonomy (NCBI): domain Eukaryota; kingdom Viridiplantae; phylum Streptophyta; class Magnoliopsida; order Solanales; family Solanaceae; genus Jaltomata; species Jaltomata sinuosa. Next base: position 460,630 of record QJPP01000618.1, on the reverse strand, counting down.
ATAAAACCTGCCAGATGTTGGGCTGGCCCCACATGCTCTAGCTCATACTAAACCTCATCCACTCTAACCTCAGGTTGTGGTGACAGTAGTCTAGCCCGGGACCGAGCTGGCACCGCAGCCCGTGCCCTACCTCGACCTCTGGGTCAATCTCTACCCCGTCCCTAAGCTGGGACTCTAACTGCAGGCGTAGGGGCCTCGCCCTCACCCACTGCAGATCTCGTCCGAACCATCTGAGAAAGAGTGAAACAAAGATACTCAAAAGTTGATCAAGTCAATAACGCACGATGAGGAATCAACAACATGACATATTTCCTAGGAATATCCTATAGCCTCTCGTAGATTGGATATAGACGTCATCGTACAAATCCACGAGACTCTACTAGACACTTTGCTCTTGTACTGGAGAGACCGGTGAACCTAGAGCTCTGATACCACTCTGTCATGACCTGAAACTGGGCCATGATGGAGTCTACATAACCCCCCAGTAGACAAGCCTAACCCAAACATACAGAAGATAATAAATAATAATTAAATGAAAGAAAAGCGGAAGATATAACGAAAAGATAGGGTCAATAGCATATATATATACCATCATACAAAATATACATAAGAAGGCCCGAAAGTGACCAAAAAAACAAAACAACACGAGAACCCACCCAGACCTGGTGTCACTAGTACAAGAGCGACTGAAGTAAGGAGTAGCTATACAACAAATGATGTCTATCCAAAATACAAAATATACACAGAATGTACAAGATGAAAAGCATGTAAAGCATGTAAAGTCTCCAAAAGCACCGGGAGGTCACCGTGATCCAAACAACAATGGTCCTTCATCGCGATTGCGACAAGACCCCTACGTTTGCGTGGAACAGCTAGCCCAACCATCACGTTCGCGATGGTCTAGGCCACGTTCGCGAAGAGGAAGCCATGTCGGGTCCCATCTAGCTACATCGCGAACGCGATGGAAACCCTTCGCGAATGCGATAGTCAAGAAACCAGAACATCGCAAATGCGATAGAATCCTCACGATCGCGAAGAGCAAAAGGGTGTGCAACTTAATGCAGCAACCACCAATTTCCCCAAGTCCAAAAATCTTCCGATGGACCCTCGGGATTCATTCAGAACCCCGTGAGCACAAACCAACAATGCTACCCTACCAGAAATGGCATTCCAGACTCAATGGAATAGACGAAATTCCCAATGGAGATTGTTTTAATGAAAAGTGGTCCCCACACCCAAAACTAACTCGAAACTCAAAATCTAAAAACAAGTCTGGAAGCTTCAGACCTGAACCATAGGTCCTCCTAGCCTAAAGTTGATATTCCGGAGCTAACGGCACTGACAGAATTTCCATCCAAGGCCGTCTTCCTCGAATGTTGACCAAAGTCAACCCTACCAGCCAAACTGTCTGTAAAATACACCAAGCAGCATAAAACGAAACTGAAAGACCTCAGACCCCAACCAATGGTCCCACTAGACCAAAATCCCCATTTTGGAGCCAACGAAACTGTCAAAATTTTATTCTGGGTGCATTTACCAAGAAAGTTGATCAAAGTCAAATATTTTCCAACTTTAAGTGCTAAAACAAGGAAATGGTCGTAAAGACCTAACGAATGGCCCGGACAATGAACCATTAGTCCAAGCAAGTCATAAATGATCTGTAACCACTAAGGGAAAGCTCAAAACATAGAAAAAGCACGGTAAATGAAAAATAACCTGGAGGGTCATTACACTGGATGTGTTCTCAGGGACCCGAAGTGTGGAAAATCTGCTTTGATAGTTGGTTGCTGTCATGGGCCCTTTTGTTCATCACAATCACAAGGGGGTGGCCGTGTTCGCTAATGCCAATTTCTAGCAACCCCATCTTTGTTCTTTGCATTCGTGGAGGGCTGGCCGCATTCGCGAAGGCCATTTTCCAGCTGCCCCATTTTTTGTTCTTCGCATTCGCGGAGGGCTAGCCATATTCGCGAAGAGTAAATTCTTGCAGCTATTTAAGCTGAGCCATTCGTGTTTCCAGCCACTCTTCTTCAACTCCCACACCTCTAAGTCACATAAAACTCTCCCTAATCTTAAAGCTTGGAATTCCTTGTAGAATCTTCCCTATTGAGCTTTGCATGATCAACGATTCAGAGTTCTCACTTCCTTAGCTTGTCTTCTCGTGGTGGTAAGTCCCTTTGATTAATTTTCAAAATTAATTCTTGAAATTCCTCTTTTATTTCTTGGCTTGAGCGGGCTGTTTTGAGCCCCAAATGTTGCCCGTTTTTGCTCAATTTTTGAGCATGTGCTCCCAGAATTATGTTGAACACGGTGGTGTTTTTTGTTTCTAGTTTTAGGTTGCGGGTCCCACAGGCCCGTTTGTGACCCAGATTTTGACCCAGTTATGTTTATGACATTATGGGTATTGTTAGTCTTGTTTTGACGTGTAGATTACTGTTTTGATATTAGTTTTGCAAATTGGAGATTTTCGGAGAAGTTTGAGCCTGGACGATGTCGTCCCCGCAGCTATTCGTCGGACGACAGGTAGGTTATGGCTTTCCTTACCTAGACTCTACATATATAGGCTATAACTGCATTAATTAGCATCCTTGGGTGGGTTTTTATAGGTTGGTACCCCAAACCCTGTCTGTCTTTTCTGTCTGTTTATTTTGTACGTTGATTGTAGTATTCCTGTAGTATTGTATATCACTCTTGTGGTCGTGTGTGACCTAGTATTGACTCTGCAACACAAACGATGGGTTATTTAGGAATGTCCGTGAGTCCCAGACATAGAGATATCCTTTTAGGCTAGTTATGTTTGATTAGTAGCTATGGAGCCTGTGCAGGGCGGGTAGGAATATTTGTGAGCCGTTGGGCTAATTTTGTAATGACCCTTCCGGTCATTTCCACGTACAAGTTTGAAGTCAAGCAAATCGACAAAAGTTATCGTAAGTTCGTTAAGAAATTTCCTGAACTTTGGGTCAAATGTCTCAGGGCCTTTCTCCCAATATATAAAGAGTTAGAAGTCCCCCGAAATATCAAATTGAAGGTGTACGAGTCTAGTTTCCAACGCAAAAAACCTCACGTCCAACCGATCTTGGAGTACAGAGTTATGACTGTTTTACCGCGGACTGTCTGGCAGAAAATGGGTTGCGAACTGGGTCGCAAACCGGGTCGCGAACCGGGTCGGGTTAAACTCGATTTAAGCCTCAATTTCACGTTTTAAAATGCCATTTCAGTTTCGAAACAGTGATAAAATATAAGGGAGGTCCCCGAGAGAATTCTTGAGTATCAAAATCGTGCGCATTTAAAAATATTTTATTTAAAAGTCGAAGGTGGTAGGAAGTTATATTATATTATTATTACCTTTGAAAAATATTTTAACGGAGATAGTAAATTTAGTTATGTTGGAATTTATTATTATAATATAGTAGGTTTTGTTTGAAATAATTTTCTATGAATTATGGTATATCTAAAATATTATATTTATTTTACCACAAATTTATGCAATACCCGAATATTTATATAGCGAGATAAAAAGCATGTGGTGGCACCACCACTTCCATGTGGAAGTGGTGGAGAAGTGGTCAATTAATGTTGCTGATGTGGTGGCAATCACCTAGAAGATAATATCAGCTAATTACATGTCATGCTTGATGAAAAGCTTGAAAATCATCTCAATTTTATATATAAACACACACGGATATCACAAACCATGATATCCATTATTTGTTTGTGTATGAAGGTTGCTGCCATACTTATACATATTACGTACAGTGTACTCCATCATATCCTTTACTTAATTCTCTATACCAAATATAAGCTATATCAATTATCTACGTCAAGTTATTCCATCCCAAATCCGATTCCGATTTAGTTTTGGATTTTCTTGGAGCGGTTTGAGCTTGGACATCGTTGTTCTAGCAGCTTGTCATCGGACGACAGGTAGGTTACAGTTTATTTTCCCTAGACTCCGCATATATAGAATAAAATTGTATTAATGGGCATCCTTGGGTTGGTTTATTAGGTTGGTACCACAGACCTCGACCGCGTTATTCATGTCCGCCTACCTTTGTTCCTCCGTTGCTTGTAGTATTTGTCGTTATATTTTATTTACCCTTGTGGTCCTCTGAGGCCTTGTTGACTCTGGAACATAGAAGGTGGGATTTTGGGAATGTCCGCGAGTCCCGGGCATAGAATTATCCTTCTAGGCTGGTTATGCTTGCTGAGTAGCTGTGGGCCTGTGCAGGGTCGATAGGTTGATTGTGAGCTGCGGGGCAGCTATGGTGTGTGATCATACCATTTCCATGCATATAAAGAGGTTTTATCCATGTTTTACTGTGGTTTGGCTTCGGGCCTACTGGCACTATTTTCTAAACCTTGCATGGCCCGGGGGCCCGTTTTTTATGGAAATGATTTGGAAATGGTTGATTTCACTTGTGGAGATTTTTGGGCAAGAAAGTAAAATTATGTTTTAAGACACCAGTTTTACTACTACGCTAGACTCGGCAGGGCCGGAGTGCTAGTTGAGTTTTCTTGCTACTTGAGATGATTTTTAGTCTCGGTCGGACCGAGCACCTGAGATGACTTTTTACTGTTTAGACCCGGTTACGCCCGGGCACCCTTGGAGGGGTTTTTGAGACATTTTCCTACTACTTTAGTCCTGGACAGGGTCTAGGCATTGCATATTCGAGACTGGGTCTCTATCCTGATACCGGACTTGCTTCCGGGCGACATGTTCTGATACTGAGTTTTAGTATGGGGTCTGGGACCTCCATGGACCTTGCCATCCGGGCCAGGGGCTACGGGCTGCATGTGCCGGAGGAGGGGTATACGGTGGAGTAGAGGTATACGGGCAGAGTCCTTCCATGGAACCTACCTGCTGGGCCGGATCGGCGCCGGAGGAGGTACATACAGAGATACCATGGCACTTGAGATCTTCATGCATCATATCATTCATGGTTGAGGCTCCACCCTTGTTTGCTGTTTGGTGATTGTACGCTCCGGTAGTATGGGATGCCGGAGGGTTTGTTTTCACTTGTTTGTGTTCCTCGGTTGTATGGGCCCGGGGGACGGTAGGTAATGACTTTTGCTTTTTACTTAGAAATTGTTCTCTAGTACCCCACTAATATGAGATTGATATGATTAGTTGGGCTTAATTCATGTCTCTGAGCATGCCTATCATTACTCTTTCTCTCTTCTTCTTACACTTGAGGTTACCGGTATACCGTCCATTTCGTAAACTTATTTGTATACACTGTTGTTGCAAGGACCCCAGGTGCGTTATTTCTTACTTTCACCTGTGCCTATGGTGTGTATATTCTGCTTACTAGCCTCATATGTGGTTATGTTGATTTCCCTCTGGGCTAGTTCCTGTGTACCTTTCGTTGATTTCTGTGACTAATTGCTTCTATTCTGTCTTTAACTGCGCTTTTATCTATATGTGCCCAGCGGCCTATGATACCTACTGGGTACCTTATGCCTTCGCATTTGGTGCTCACCCCTACCCCCCTGCATCTTTGGGTGCAGATCCTAGCGTGGGCCATTGCCGATAGATCGTTGTGATTCGTGCTTGGAGATCTGTTGGGGACTACTTCAGACTGAGGGTGAGCTCTTGGCGATCGGAGCTTAGCGTTAGTTTACCTTTTGCTTCATGTACTCTATTACCATTCAGAGATATCTGTATATATAGTTTTGGTTTATTTGCACTCCATGTATGTAGTTTGGCTCTGTACTATGATACCAGGTCTTGGGGTTTGGTTTAGTTTTCGCATATGTATATATTTATATCCCTGTTATCAATTTTATTTGTCTTGTTCCCTTATTTTCTAGATAGTAGCCCATTACTAACTGTTCTGGGCTACGGGGATTGGTTCACCTACCGGGGGTTGTAGGTGCCATCATGACCTAGAAATTGGGTCGTGACAACTTTATATTTGTGTGCGAGTGTATCATGCATGAAAAAGGTTTTCCCTGCATATTTTGCTTTCGTTTTGGTTGCGCGCCACTATGGATGGTTTTTCCTAAACTTACATGGCCCCGAGGGACCATTTTTGGTATAAACTAATGAGGACATGAGATTTTGGATGATTTTGCACTGATTTCCTATTGATACTAAGCTCTGTTAGGCAGAGCACTAGCCCTGATTTCCTACTGATACTAGGCTCTGCTGGGAAGAGCACTGGACCTGATTTCTTATTGATTTAGACCGAGATACGCTCTGGGCTCCCTTTGAGAGAGTTATTGAGACTCTTATCACTGATTTAGACCCGAGTATACTTCAGGCACCCTTTGAGAGGGACTTTTTAGATTAATATTACTATTTTAGATCCAGTTTTTTCTAGGCACGTACTTTGAGGCTCTAGTTCTCTGAGATTTTGCATTCGTTCCTGTATGTGGTAAGGGACCTCCATAGGCCCTACCATTCCAGGACTTGGACAAAGGGCTGAGTATGTCAGAGGAGGGGTATACGATGTCGGATTGTGTATAGCGGGTATGTCCCACCATTGGTCCTCCTAACGAAGTGCCGGGGAGAGGTGCATATATAGTTACTATTACCAGTTCTATCATTATCATTATCATGCATATTTCACTCGGATTCCACCCTTGTTTGTTGTGTGTTCAGTGTATGCTCTGATTGTATGGGCGACCAAAGGGTTTGTTTTCACTTGATTGCATTCCTCAGTTATATGGGTGGTTGTTGGGACTGTAGGTAGTTTAGATTACTCTTGTATCTTTATAGAACTGGTTATGGTCCTTGTTTCTTGGTGATTTAGCGGTTATTAGCCTGTTGAGGCTCCGGTTGTGGGATTTTGATTATTGAGAGGGCTAGGGAGTCCTATCTTATTGAGGCACTTTTGTGTGGCCTTCTGAGCAGATTGTGAGTTTCTAGTTCTGATCTTATCAGGATTTGAGTAGTATTTATCGGTTATTGTGGGCTAGTTATTCCATCCTAAGGTTGTACTTGAGAGGCAGATTCCAGTTTCTGCTATCTTGAACTTGAATTGGTGTTATGATTTCCTTATGCTTGTTGATTCCATCTTGAATATGCTAGACTGCTTTCCTTCTTTTTGTTGTACTTGAGGTTACCAGTATACTGCCTTGTTCCTGACTCTCTCTCCTTTTATATACTATTGTTGCAAGGATTCCAGGTGCGTTCTTCTTCCTTACACCTGTGTTTCTGTGTTATATATGTTTGTGCTAGCATGTATACTTGTAACTCTTGCTTGATTGCTCCTTGTGCTAGTTCCTTGTGCTTCTTCCTTGCTTCCGTCACTGCTTTCTTGTGTTCAGCTTATTACTGTTTTTATATCTTATATGCGCTCAGTCGGCCGATGATGCCTACTGAGTACCCGTTGTCTTGGTGCTCATACTACACTTTTGTATCTTTTTGGTGCAGACATTAGTGTGAGTGTTTGTTGTTGATCGCATTGGAGACTCGTGCAGCTTTTGGGATATTCGAGACTAGGGTAAGCTCCCGACGATCGGAGTGTGACCATATCTCATCTTTTGGCACTATTTCTCCTTGTACTTTTGGAGATAGATTTATATTGTATTTTGTTTTTCTAGCACTTGTATTTTATTAGAAGCTTTTGTACTGTCGATACCAAGTCTTGGCATTTTTGTAGCTTTCTTTATGTATATATTTAGGTTTTGCTTCCACTTTGTGTATCGTTATATTGTGCATCCACTTATTTCTATTCATTGTGCGTATTAGTTAGGTAGACCATTACTAACCATTCCGGGCTACGGGAATTGGTTCACCTACTAAGGGGTTCTAGGTGACATCATGACCTGATAAATTTTGTAATTATAGCTTGGTATCAGAGCTCTAGGTTCACCGGTGTCATGGTATAGAAGCAAGTGTCTATGTAGAGTCTCGCAGATCGATATAATGATATCCGCATCCTATCTACGGGAGGCTATAGGGCATTATTAGGAAAAGTTTCATCTTTTTGGCTCCTTATCGTGCGTTCCTGGCTCTATTGACTTCTAAACTTTGGTTGTTTCATTCCTCCTCAGATGCCTAAGACGAGTTCGACAGCGGTTGTTATCGAGGCTTCTATGCCTCTTTCTTCTGTCAGTGCCAAGACTTCAGAGTGAGGGTTTGCCACATTAGATAGGGAATGTAGTGTCAGCCCAGCCTCCGATTAGATTTATAGATATCCCAGTTCTTCAGGACACCGTGGTTAGGACACTGAGTCCTCTGGTGGGTGTTTCAGTACCCGACTCTATGAGCAGTGCTTCAGCTAGGGTTGAGCTTCCAGTTATCCAGCAGGGTTGTATGTCGGTGTTGGATTATGAGGCAAGATTTCACGAGATGGTTAGGCGTACTGCTAGGGCTGTACCTTCAGTGTTTGATAGGGTTCAAAGTTTTGTTGGAGGTTTGATTTCACTGCTTTGTTTGGCGACTAAACATTTGGTTACAATTGGTACTACCTTCCTTCAGGTAGTCGATCATGCTTGGGCTATTGAGGGTTTATGTCGTGAGGCTTATGGAGGTAATGCTAAGAAATTTCATTGCCAGGATAGTTTCTGAGGTTTTCAAACTCGAGGTAGGGGATTCTCCACCAGAGATAGGTTCCATTTCTTCTTATCTTGAGGTAGAGGATTCTCCACCAGAGATAGGTTCCATTGCTTCTTATCTACCAGGCCAGTTTCAATTACACCATGGGTTCCAGAGGGTAGTTGTGTAGGGCATGTTGAGCAGAGTAAGAAGGGTACGAATCATATTCCTTAGGATTTTCCTTCAAAGTATACAGGCCGTGGTGGATGATCTGGTCCAGTAGGATCATCCCATCACACTCCACTTGGCAAGGTTTGTTATTGATGCAGGGAGCGTGGGCACTTAGTTAGGGATTGTCCCGCGATTCTGCCTTCCAGTTAACAGGGTTAGCAGGTGTTATCTCCCAGGGCATCAGTGCCACCAGCTAGAGGTAGGGTACAGGGTAGTAGGGGTGGTCCCCAGGCAGTGAGAGGTAGTGCACAGGTTTGCAGGGGTGGTCCCCAAATGGTTAGAGGTGGCTTTTAGCCGGGTGGTTCAGGTATCCGTCTAGAGTCGAAAGGCATCGTGCGTCAGAGTAGAGCTTCTTTGGGTTGCTATAGTTGTGGAGTAATGGGATACAATGCTAGAGATTATCCCCGTCGAGGGATGATAGAGCGTTCAGCTTCGACTACTCTGGCTATTGTTAGACACCGTCAGTCTGATGCTCCTCTTGATAGGCTACAGGTAGAGGTTCCTGACATCAGGATTAACATTATACGCAACATAAGCACTTGAAGTACTAAACGAAATAGGTTTTAGTTTGGTAATGGTTGGAGCAACAAACTCGGACCTTCTTTATATCTGAAATATATACTGAGGATCTTATGAATGAAAGCTGGAGGGGCATGCTGTCTCATCATATCCTCATCCCAATTTCCATTGATTAAAAATTGAGAAACAGTCATGTTGTTGAGCTTAGGAGGGATATTTCTGTGATAAGCAAGAGGCCCCACTCCTAACCAATCATCCCACCAAAAACTGCAGGTCCTTATTTTTCAATTTTTTTGTTTTCGGAGAAGAATAGGTAGGGATGACAGGATTTGAACACATTCACACTGGGAACATGAACTTAGATTTAGGACTCAGAGTCTATGTCCCGCCGCCCTCGCCCTGCTCCAGGTAAGGCTCTTGTTACCTTCAGCTTGTGATAGTAATGCTCGTGTTGCAATTCCTTCCCTTCTATCGTTTAATTGCTTATATGCCTACCTGCTACTTGTTTAGTTATTTGATTTCTGGATTGTATCTTTTATGCGTTGTTTTTGTGGTAGTTTATTCCTTAGTAGTGGATGGGGGTGAGTTGTTCTTTGGAGGTGTTTACCCAGAGTTGTAGCCCGTGGGTAGTTCTTATTAGTCTCCTTTTGGTTGGGTTTGTTTCCTGTTTTGTTATGGCTCTAGGCTTGTGTTGAGTCTTCCCTCTTGATCGGTCCTAGATGGTTGTTGCCTAGGCTGTTTACTTGCTTTTGCTAGAGGTTCTTGTGTTGGTTCGATGTGATACCGGTAGTTGAGCTGGAGTTGAGACTTTGTCTTTAGATGGGAGATGTTGGTTATGCTAGTGAGCATGGTTTGGTTTGGTTTTCTCGGGTGTTTAGATTTGACCCTCTTTGTTTGTTGGTTTTGGAGGTTGGCAGGTATATGGGTTGTTTCCGTAGTCTCCTTCAGTTTCTTGCCCGAATGGGTTGGTTTGTTAGTTTCCCTAGTCCCAGTTAGATTGACTTTCGATTATAGCCCTCTGGTTGAGCTTTTGATTCAGTATTGTGATTGAGTTTTTCTTTAGCATTTTTGACTAAGTGTTGACAATAGCCTCGTGGATGAGATGTACTCGTAGCATTTTGGGTGAGTTGGGCATCCATCCCTTTCTTCTCCTTCTTTATTGAGTTTGGCAATATAGATGTGAGAACTAAGGTAATGGCTCTGGGTCTTATTTGAAAAGAAGTTTGTAAGGTTCAGTATATATTCCTCGGAAGGGTTTTGTTTAGTTGAAGAAGAAGGGAGATGACTCTTTGTTCATGCTTGTGTGTTTTAGTTGTTGACTGAGGTGACGATGGAGGTTTGCTTGGGTAGTGTGTTGGTGATTTGATTCAGCTATTTATAGATTGCAGTGGTTTTCCTTCTATTGGTTTGAGATTTTAGTAGCAGCTGCGGTTTTGGAAACTTGCATATTCAGGCCTAGTTGACTTCGGTTCCTAAAGGTTTATTAACAACATATGGGTTCAACAAAGGCTTTGGTTGGCAATTTTAAAGTTGGGTTTCAGAATCGTGGGCTAGAAAACTACTTCAGATGATTCGTGGTTGGTTCTTTTTAGTTGCAGCTTCTTGGGTTAGAAGGCATTAAGTTTAGATGACTTAGTTTCCCCATTTCAGTTGAGGAGTAACATTTGGCCTTGGACACCTAGTCCTTGGCTAACCTTTGAATTAGGATGGACATTCTTGATATCGGTGGTGTTCTAGATAGTAGGAGGTTCCTTCTACCATGGTTGGACAGACTCAGCGGTGTTAGTTTGAGGTTCATTAGTGGTGTGTGCTTTATGTTATCAGGTTGTGCGGGTTGAGGCTAGCGAGGCTATTTTGAGTTCTATTGATACTTAGAGACTTGTGGTCACCATTCGCTTATGGAGAGTTTGAATGCTTGTTTAGTTAGGTCTTCATGGGTTGTCTTTTATATGAGGTTCTAGTGTGGTTAGACTCGGCCAGTATGGGCTAGAAGTTCGGTATAATATATCCTTCAAAATGGTTGGTTGTGTGCAGATGCAGTAGAGCGGTTGATTCGAGCCAAAGAGGTGAGTTGTTGATTTATGCCAAATTTCTACAACTAGATGGTGACTGGGGACTTCTTCCTGAGGTGAGAGTTGTAAGGTGATTTCTAATCCGAATAGTGTTCGAGTATTCTGAGTAGCAGCAGTGTTTCTTAGAGTTGGGAGCTTAGCTAATGACTACGAACTTTGTGGTAGACTTACCACACTACTTGCAGGATCTTGGTTTTGGTTTAGGTCAGGTGGGCAGGTTGCCCTGGTTTATTCGCTTCCACTTGATTCAGACTTGACACGGTGCAGCAAAGTTGGGTTCATTCTATAGTTTGGAAATTTCTCCGTCAAAATAGGGTGTTCATACATGCTTTTCCTCACCTTGATGTGCAAGCTTAAGTTGGATTTAGATGGGTTACTCAGTTGGGTTCAGTTATCTAGTTTGATGTTAGCAAAGCATCCATTTGTTAGTTGATGGTCAGTCGAGATAGGTAACTCCAATTTTCGAGTATGCGCTATGGGTTGTCATCTGGGATGGAAAGGCTAGTGAGTTATAGCTTAGCATGGGTTGAATTTGAGTAAGAAGGGTGACTTCGTTCGTGGTAGAGTATAAGGGGGAACCATGGATCTCCAGTATTCCAGCTGATATTTTGGGGGTGGTTTGAGTTTTTGACTTATAAGAAACTTTTTGTTGGTGCGAAAGGATTCAGTTCAGAATGAAAGAGCTTTGCGGATCAGCGGGTTCATGAGCTAGAGTTTTGGATTGATGGCACTTCTGGTAAATTTTGTTATGGTTTCGAAGATTTAAGTTCTATGTGTTGATCGCCTTGCTTCTCTGGTTTCGGTGTTGTGTCAGTGCTTATTGGTTGAGATTCTTGAGGTTCAGTTTGGGTTGGAAGATCTTTGCCGTTTTGGAGTTTGTGTTTGGAATCTAGCTTGGCTAGTAAGGAGTTAAGGCTTGGTTGCTTTCATGGTTTCGTTCTGTTGGGTGCCGTCTTATCGAGGAGGCTACCCGGTTGTCCGAGAGAGTAGTGCCGTCTTTGTATCTGACGTTCTTTTAATCTCTAGTCTTTCCTTCTTTCCTGACTTTCAGGGATGAAAGTCTTTTTAGTAGTGGATGATGTAATGATCCTTCCGGTCATTTTCACATTTTTGCCTTTCTTGTATCGTTAGAGCTTTCCTATAGCAGCCCTAAGTCATTTATGGCTTGCTGGGACTAGTAGTTCGGTGCCTGGGCTGCCTGTTTGGTCTTTTTGTTCATTCTTGGTTTTAGAGCTTTTAACTTTGGAAATCATTGACTTCAGTCAACATCCTTGGTGAACATGCTCGGAATCAAGTTCCGACAGTTCTGTTAGCTCCGAAGCATGGACTTTAGTCTAGTTGGACCTTTGGTCAGGATCTGGGAGACTTTCAGCTTGAAATTCTCTCTCGTTCTGTGTTTTCAGGCCAGTTGGGCTTGTTTGGTTGACTTTGGTCAATATTCAGAGAAGACGGCCTCGAATGGAAATTCCGTCAGCGCTGTTAGCTCTGGAATGTCAAGTTTAGGCTAGAGGAACTATTGGTTCAGGTCTCGAGGCTTTCAGACTTAATTTCGGCCATTGGGTTCCAATTTTGGATATAGTTTGCCTAATGTTGATGTTGGGCGTAGGGACCACTTTTCATTAAATCGACCTCCGATGGGATTTTCATCAATTCTTTTGGATTCAGAACGCCGTTTCTAGTCGAATAGCTCAGGTCATTTGTGTTTGCGGGACCCCAGATGCGTTCTCGGGGACCCAAAGTATGGAAAATCTGCTTTGATAGTTGGTTGATGTCATAGGCCCTTTTGTTTATCGCGTTTGCGAGGGGGTGGCCGTGTTCGCGAAGGACAATTTCTAGCCACCCCATCTTTGTTCTTCGCGTTCACGGAGTGCTGGCCGCATTCGCGAAGGTCATTTTCCAGCCGCCCCATTTTTTGTTCTTCGCGTTCGCGAAGGGCTGGCCGCGTTCTCGAAGAGTAAATTCCAGCATCTATTTAAGCTGAGCCCTTCGTGTTTCCAGCCACTATTCCTCAACTCCCACACCTCTAAGTCACATAAAACTCTCCCTAAACTACTCCAAATCATTCCCCAACCTTGGGAAATGGTTGTTCTTTGATAATTCGTGGTTCCTCAACAATTGGTAAGTTTTCTTCCTCGACCCTTTTCTTCTCTTGTTTTCTTAAAAATCCACCATTGTTGTTGGTTCTTAAAGCTTGGAATTCCTTGTAGAATCTTCCCTATTCAGCTTTGCATGATCAAGGATTCTGAGTTCTCACCTCCTTAGCTCGTCTTCTCGTGGTGGTAAATCCTTTTGATTAATTTCCGGAATTAATTTTTGAAATTCCTCTTTTATTTCTTGGCTTGAGCGGGCTGTTTTGAGCCCCAATTGTTGTCCATTTCTACTCAATTTTTGAGCATGTGCTCCCGGAATTGTGTTGAACACTGTGGTGTTTTCTGTTTTCGGTTTTGGGTTGAGAGGCCCACGAGCCCGTTTGAGACCCAGATTTTGACCCAGTTATGTTTATGGCATTATGGGTATCGTTAGTCTTGTTTTTACGTGTATATTACTGTTTTGATATTAATTTTGCAAATTGGAGCTTCTCGGAGCAGTTCGAGCCTAGACGAAGCCGTCCCCACAGCTATTCATCGGACGACAGGTAGGTTATGGCTTTCCCTACCTAGACTGCGTATATAGGCTATAACTGCATTAATTAGCATCCTTGGATGGGTTGTTATAGGTTGGTACCCCAGACCTTATCCGCCTTTTTGTTCGTTTATTTCGTACGCTGATTGTAGTATTCATGTAGTATTGTATTTCACCATTGTGGTCCTGTGTGACCTTGTATTGACTCTGGAACATAGACGGTGAGTTTATTGGGAATGTTCGCGAGTCCCGGACATAGAGATACCCTTATAGGCTGGTTAGGTTTGCTGAGTAGATGTGGAGCCTGTGCAGGGCCGGTAGGAATGTTTGTGAGATGTTAGGCTAATTTATATTTGTGTGCGAGCATATCATCCATGAAAAAGGTTTTCCCTGCATGTTTTTCTTCGATTTTGGCTGCGAGCCACTATTGATGGTTTTTCCTAAACTTGCATGGCCCCGGGGGGCTTTTTGGTATAAACTAATGATGACATGAGATTTTGGATGATTTCGCACTGATTTCCTACTGATACTAGGCTCTGCTGGGCCTAGCCCTGATTTTCTACTGATACTAGGCTCTGCTGGGTAGAGCACTAGACCTGATTTCTTACTGATTTAGACCCAGATACGCTCTGGGCACCCTTTGAGAGGGTTATTGAGACTTTTATCACTGATTTAGACCCTAGTATACTTTGGGCACCCTTCCAGAGGGACTTTTAAGATTACTACTACTGTTTTAGACCCGGTTCAATTCCGAGCACGTTCTTTGAGGCTCAGTTCTCTGAGATTTCACATTTGTTACTGTATGTAGTTAGGGACCTCCATGGGCCCTGCCATTCTAGGACCTGGCCAAAGGGCCGAGCGTGCTGGAGGAGGGGTATATGGTGTCGGATGGTGTATAGTGGGTATGTCCCACCATGGGTTCTCCTACCTACGTGCCGGGGGGAGGTGCATACAGGGTTACTATTACCGGTTCCATCATTATCATCATCATGCATATTTCACTTGGATTACACCCTTGTTTGTTGTGTGTTCAGTGTACGCTCCAGTTATTTGGGCGACCGGAGGGTTTGTTTTCACTTGATTGTGTTCCTCGATTGTATGGGCGGTCGTTGGGACTATAGGTAGTTCAGATTAATCTTGTCGCTTTATAGAGCTGGTTATGGTCCTTGTTTCTTGGTGATTTAGCGGTTAATAACCTATTGAGGCTCCGGTTGTGGGATTTTGATTATTAAGAGGGCTAGGGAGTCCTATCTTATTGAGGCACTTTTGTGTGGCCTTCTGAGCAGATTGTGAGTTTGTGATTCCATTCTTATCAGGATTTGAGTAGTATTTCTCGATTATTGTGGGCTAGTTATTCCATCCTATGATTGTACTTGAGAGGCAAATTCCTATTTCTGCTATCTTGAAGTTGAATTGGTGTTATGATTTCCTTATGCTTGTTGATTCCATCTTGAGTACGCTAGACTGCTTTTCTTCGTTTCGTTGTACTTGAGGTTACCGGTATACCGCCTTGTTCCTGACTCTCTCTCTTTTTATATACTATTGTTGAAAGGATTTTAGGTGCGTTCTTCTTCCTTACACATGTTTTTCTGTGTTATGTATATGTTTGTGCTAGCATGTATACTTGTAACTCTTGCTTCATTGCTCCTTATGGTAGTTCCTTGTGCTTCTTCCTTGCTTTTGTGACTGCTTTCTTGTGTTCTGCTTATTACTGTTTTATATCTTATATGCGCTCAGTTGGCCGATAATGCCTACTGAGTACCCATTGTCTTGGTGCTCATACTACACTTCTGCATCTTTTTGGTGCAGACATTAGTGTGAGTGTTCGTTGTTGATCGCGTTGGAGACTCGTGCAACTTTTGGGATAGTCGTGACTAGGGTGAGCTCCCAACGGCCGGGGTGTGACCATATCTCATCTTTTGGCACTGTTGCTCCTTGTACTTCCAGAGACAGATTTATATTGTATTTTATTCTTCTAGCACTTGTATTCTATTAGAAGCTTATGTACTGTCTATACCAAGTCTTGGGGTTGGTATAGCTTTCTTTATGTATATATTCAGATTTTTCTTCCTCTTTGTCTATCGTTATATTCTGCATCCGCTTATTTCTGTTCATTGTGCAAATTGGTTAGGTAGTATCTCATTACTAATCATTCCGGGCTAGGGAATTGGTTCTCCTACTAGGCGGTTGTAGGTGTCATCATGACCTGAGAAATCGGATCGTAACATTTTCTTTGTTGATCTAGAACTTGGCCCGAATGTTTGTTGAGGCAAAATTTCGAGCAACACTTTAATTTGAGAAAGGATTGTAGGCTCTCTTTGATCCGATTGTGCCTTTCAAGCCTGCCTTTCAAGCCTACCAAATGACATGTAATCCCTAGACCTCCCATTTTGAGCTTAATGCCTCTTTATAACCACATCTCATCCTATATCTTTTAGTGTATAAATGCGCTACCCTTCTTTTGGCCCTGCCTCCTTAAGCACACTAACAAAGAACTAAGTTTGATGGTAAAATGAGAAGGTGAAGAATGTGAAGAAGAAAAAATGTTGGAAAAAAAACTCCAAAAGGAGGAAAATCCAAAAAAAAACAAGAAAAAAAAAGTCAAAGAAAAATGAAAAGAAACATCTAAAGAAAATCAAGTGTGAAAATGAAAAATATTGAATGCATAGTGCAATGCTTAAGGAGGGAATATTCACTCGATCCCAAATGAATATCTGACCTACTTCTAGGCCTACATTACAAGCCAATGACAAGTCCGACTTGATCCCATTCTAAGTGTTCTCATATTAGTGGATATTTACATGAGGGTCAAGCATATGGTATCTCAGTTGCATGCATTGAACATATTTTTGAGTGTGGATGACTTTCAGAACGTCCTAAGATCTAAACAATTCTATTGGGAATGAATTAGGACTTTATTTTTGGTTAAGACACTTGAATCATGAGGATAAAAATAATTAAAAACCCTTGACTGAGGCAAGATGAATAAATCTTGTGAATACTTAAGTATGTTTGAAGTACCCTTTGAAACTATAGGAATTACTCCTAAGTTGACTGTAAATTTATCTGAAAGTTATTGATGGTATCACATGCGTAATACTAATTGTTGGTACCAACTGAAGCCAAGATATGTTCAACCAATGAATTGGTTTTTCTCTACTCATTCTACAATATTTCTTTTGTAAAAAATACTCTTCAAAAAAAAAGTTTTATGTTTCTGTGTGAACTGCATTTGACACGATTCTTGTAATGGCGGGATATGTAGGCATTCCTATAATGGGGCTGGGTCTCTTCAAATAAAATTTTCTTACATTCAGAAAATTCTTTATTTAAAATATTTAAAAAAGAGTTTCTCGATATCAACACGGAGGAAAAATTTTATTTTTATTTTTTTTTTGTTAAATTTTTTTGATAATTTTAAGGGACAAACACCCTATTTCTTTTCTGCAAAGGGAAAAATACCCTATTGCATTTTGACCTTAGGGAACAAACACCCTATTGGTATCTTAGGGAACAAACACCCTAATTGCATTTTGACCTTAAGGAACAAATACCCTGTTAGTATTTTAGCGAATAAACACCCTATCTTTTTAAGCAAAGGGAACAAACACCCTAGTTGCATTTTGACCTCAGGGAACAAACACCCTAGTTGTATTTTGATCATAAGAAACAAACACCGTATTTCTTTTCTGCAAAGGGAACAAACACCCTATTTCTTTTCTGCAAAGGGAACAAACACCCTATTTACATTTTGACCTTAGGGAACAAACACCTTATTGGTATTTTAGGGAACAAACACCCTAGTTGCATTTTGACCTCAGGGAACAAACACCCTATTGGTACTTTAGAGAACAAACACCCTACTTTCATTTTGACCCTAGGGAACAAACACTTTAGGAGCATTACAGGGAACAAACACCCTATTTTTCTATAATATTATTTGCATATTTGTCTTGCATTTTTCTTTTTTGGCACAACTAGCTTGCGTTCGTATCAATAACACGAAAAATTTCCTAGTGCAAACTGGGGAAAAAAATTATGTTATTTGTATTTGATGATTTAGACGAGCAGGATTCTGCTGAAAAATGTGATTTAGCGTAGCAGGACCCTCCTAGACAATGAGATTTATTTTTAGTAGCAGAACCCTCCTGAAAAATGGGACTAGCAGGTCCCTCCTGGACAATAGGATTTACTTTTAATAGCAAGAATCTCCTGAAAAATGGGACTAGCAGGACCCTCTTAAAAATGGGATTTATCTTTAGTAGCAGGACCCTCCTGAAAAATAGGACTAGCAAGACTCTCCTGGAAAATGAGATTTTATTTTTAGTAGCAGGACCCTCTTGAAAAATAGGACTAGCAGGACCCTCCTGGACAATGGGATTTATTTTAGTAGCAGGACCCTCCTGAAAAATAGGACTAGCAAGACCCTCCTGAAAAATGGGATTTAGCGTAGCAAGACCCTCGTGGACAATGAGATTTATTTTTAATAGCAGGACCCTCCTGGAAAATAGGATTTAGCGTAGCAGGACCCTCCTGGACAATGAGATTTATTTTTAGTAGCAGGACCCTCCTGAAAAATGAGACTAGTAGTACCCTCCTGGACAATGAGATTTATTTTTAGTAGCAGGACCCTCCTGAAATATGGGAATAGCAGGACCCTCCTGGAAATTGAAATTTAGCGTAGCAAGACCCTCTTGGACAATGAAATTTATTTTTAGTAGCAGGACTCTCCTGGAAAATGGGACTAGAAGGACCCTCCTGGATAATGAAATTTATATTTAGTAGTACGACCCTCTGAAAAATATGACTAGCAGGACCCTCCTGGACAATGGGATTTATTTTTGGTAGCAGGACCCTCCTAAAAAATGGGACCAGCAGGATCCTCCTGGAAAATGAAATTTAGCGTAGTAGGACCCTCCTGGACAATAGGATTTATTTTTAGTAGTAGGACCCTCCTAGAAAATGGGTCTAGCAGGACTCTCCTAGACAATGAGATTAATTTTTAGTGACAGGACCCTCCTGAAAAATGAGACTAGCAGAAATCTCCTGAAAAATAGAATTTAGTGATCCATTTTCTTTCTCCTAGGATAAACATTTCCTAGTCTGGGAAAGTTAATTTTTTTAATTTTCTCCTAGGAGAAACACTTCCTAGTCTGAGACAGTTATTTTTTATTTTCTCCTAAGATAAACACTTTCTAGTATGAGACAGTTATTTTCATTTTCTTCTAGGAAAAACACTTCCTAGTCTGAGACCGTTATTTCTAATTTTCTCCTAGGATAAACACCTCCTTGTATGAGTTTTATTTTTCACATTTGCTAACAACTCACAAAAAAAAAATCTAGTGAAAACTGGGGCAATTTTTTTTTTTCTTCTTATGTCTATGATGGCTTGCAGGTTTTCTCTAATAAAACATGGCCTTGAGGTCCAAGAACAAAGTTTCAATTCATTCCAAAATGGTCAATCTCAATGATAGCCGGAGTCAGTTGTTCAAATACATGTAATGGCCCCGCATCGTGAGATTCATTCCTTTTCAACTACTGACAAGAAATAAGTATCCAAGAGTACTCTACAAGCTATCATTTGGAAGAGCGTCAATGACTTCGTCCAAGTTTCAAGTTCAAGTCTCAAATCTTAACTTCAAGATCAAAACCCTTCTGTTTGTTTGTTCTTGTCCATTTTATGTGAAGTTTTCGTGTGTTTTACGTCTAGTGTTTAGTTCTAAATTTTGTATGTTTGTCTGCTTTGAACATAATTAGTTTCTTCTCAGATGGTTTGTGTTGTTCCTCCTGAAGAATCTATTGAAATATGAAGATTTTTTATATGATGTTACCATGTCTGAAGTATTTTAATTTTATTTTTGTGTTTTAGACGTATTCTCATCTCGCTTAGGAGTTTGTCTTAACTTTGGCTTTTTGTTTTGTTTATGACTTTGAGTTTTGGTAAATGATTATACCATTCTGTTCGGCGTATTTTAGTTGTGAGAAAGAATCTGATTTTCACATTTTGTTTACATCTTGATAATTGTTCGCCATTTTTGTTAAGGAATTTTCTCACGAAAACCTTCAAGTCATGTGTTTTCTTTGTATACGAAATGTCTCATGTGTGTTGTTGTTTTAGAGAGTTCAAAAATTGGCTGATTTTGGGTGTCAAAAGGGTCTCGTTGGTTTTCATTTTTCCGGTTGCACAAGTGTCGATTTGATTAGTTAACTTCAAGTTTGGGGAGCCTTGTGTTGGTTAATCTGTGAGGATGTTTGAATAAGAAAATTTATGAGTAGTTCAAATGAAGCAGTGAAGAAGGCTTTCCTATAAAAAATTAAGAAAAGTTTTAGTTCTTTTTAAGATGAAGTTCAATTTCTGGTTCCCGAATGAATCAGCCAATCTCTTGCGGATTTCTAATTTTATTCATAACTATGTACTAAAATTCTCGGCTTAATAGAGGTCCATATCGAGCCTTTTCTTTTCTCACATAACCTTGTAACTGTGGGGTGCTCTTTGCACCTTTACTTAATCAATTTAGTCGTTTCAGTGAACCATATTATATTTTCGTAATTACATGACGGCTGAAGTTTGATTATTTGCTTGCTCTGTTTTAGTCGAGATACGAAATGTATATTTGAATGTTTAATATGAGGGGATATGGTTTCTAACAGGATTAGTTTGGTTCGAGTTCGAACTCATGCTTATATTTCTAAAAGATCTCAAAGCATTCATGTGTCATTTGGAGTCGTTTTAGTCGAGTTAAATATTCCCCTTTAGGATTCTAGTTTAAATTTTCTGCATATAGTTAGAATTCTAGCAGCATTTACGCTAGCATAATTACACCTCTTCGATTAATTTCTTTTGTACAGCTATGTATTTATGGTCTAGATCATTTTATCATCACAACGATATATTTGGGTTATAGGAATTGAGTAAAATTTTAAGGATAAGTAGTAAGCTTCTTTTGTTTTGAACAAGGGAAAAGAATGCATGCAGTAAAAGAGAAATTTTGTTGGGTTTAGAATCAGTTTGCTTGAAATAATTAATTCAAATTTGGATGAGCTTTAACTAAGTCTTAGTCACATGTTTGATTTTCCTTTTGATTAATATCAAATGGTCATACCTATCCAATTTGTTCTCTACCATTCTACTTGAGCGACGTGCAATCTCGGGATGTTGGCTTCTTAAGTTAGAAACATTATGAGGCCTACAATTGTTTAAGGCCCGTAATAACTAATGTTAGTTTGAGCGATATGGGTTACAAATTTATTCAAGACCCATGTCATCAATAAAAGAAGAGAGAGGAAAAACCAATTGTGAGAGAATGAGATGAGTTGTGGATTAATTCAAAACTCATTAAAAATGATTAAAAGAAAGAGTGAAAAGGTGAAACGAAAGAACGAATTGTCTCAAATATATAAGAGACGAACAAATGCCTCCAAACGCTAGATGAGCTTTAGGAATGATAAATAATTATAATAATAAAATCTCATTTCGATTAAG
Organism: Jaltomata sinuosa; assembly: GCA_003996215.1. Taxonomy (NCBI): domain Eukaryota; kingdom Viridiplantae; phylum Streptophyta; class Magnoliopsida; order Solanales; family Solanaceae; genus Jaltomata; species Jaltomata sinuosa. The sequence continues at coordinate 439,221 of QJPP01000618.1, read as the reverse complement.
GATGCGGTTACGCACCTTTTTCTTGAGATGCTTTAAAAATAAATAAATAATTAATCCAATAGTAAAATAAAATTTCAAGGATGCGGTTACGTACCTTGGACAAATTGTTAACAATTAATTCTCATTAATCTAGACAAAAATGTGATTACGCATCTAAATTAGGATCAATAAAAGTTCAACAATTAAAAAGGCGAGCGAATCATGGCCTGTAACATAATTTATCCAAAAAATAATTTAAGTTAAGTATAAGTCGATAAAAGCGAGCGTGCTAGAACCACGAAACTCGAGGGGTGCCTTATACCTTCCCCTCGTTCAAAGAGTTCCTTATCCAATTTTTTTGTTTTCGCAGACCAAAAAATAAAGAGTTATTTTCTTTTGATTAGGGATTCAAAAAGGTGACTTGGAACACCATTAAAACTCAACTCCAAGGGCGACTCTGAACAAATAAAAATAAATAATCTCTATTCAAAACCGTCACTTAAATTAGAAAAACCTTTCGACCTCCTTCGATCAGAAAAGAGGTGTGACAGGGTACCAACTTGCTTCATGATTCTATGGATAAAGTTTGGGTCATTCAGGAGAGCTAGACTTCGCACTGCCCAAAGTAGGCAGAAGAGTTATGATGACAGGAGAGTTCGAGATCTAGAGTTCATGGTTGGTGATAGTGTGTTCCTTTGGGTGTCGCCCATGAGGAGCATGATGAGGTTCGGGAGGAAGGGTAAGCTCAGTCCTAGGTTCATTGGTCCCTTTGAGATCCTTCATCACATTGGGGAGGTTGCTTATGAGTTGACCTTGCCTCCTGCTCTTTCCAGTGTTCACCCAGTTTTTCATGTCTCTATGATGCATCGGTATACTATGGATGAGTCTCACGTGCTTCAGTGGGATTTGGTTCAGTTGGATGAGTCTTTGGCTTTTGAGGAGGAGCATGTTGAATTTTTGGACAAGCAGGTTAGGAAGTTGAGGTCCAAAGAGATTCCATCAGTTAAGGTTCAGTGGTGGCATCGTCCTATCGAGAAGGCTACTTTGGAGATTGAGACTGACATGCAGACCCGCTATCCTCATCTTTTTGAGTCTTCAGGTACTATCCTTTCTCTAACTTTTGGGGATGAAAGTCCTTTTAGTACTGGATGTTGTAATGACCCTCCCGGTCATTTTTTGTTTTTCATGATTTTTCCACATTTAAGCTTTCCCTCAGCGACTACAAGTTATTTATGACTTGTTGAGACTGACAGTTTTGTGCCCAGGTTGTTCGTTAGATCGTTATGGCCATTTCCCTATTTTAGAACTTGAACTTAGGAAATCTGTGACTTTGGTCAAATTTCTTGGTAAACATGTTCGGAATCAAATTCTGACAGTTTCATTAGCTCTGGAATGGGGATTTTTCTCTAGTGGGACCCTTGATCGGGGTCTAGGAGCTTTCGGTTTGGTTTTATCTTGGTTTCTATGTTTTTAGGCCAGTTTGTCTTATGGGGTTGACTTTGATCAACACTCAGAGAAGACGGCCTCGGATGGAAATTCTGTCAGTGCTGTTTGCTCTGGAATATCTACTTTGGGATAGAGGGACCTTTGGTTCGGGTCCCGAGGCTTCCACACTTGTTTTGGGGTATTGAGTTCCGAGTTGGTTATTAGGCATGGGGACCACTTTTCATTAAAATAATCTCTGTTGGGAGTTTCACTAATTTTGTTGAGTCTGTAATGTTGTTTATGGTAGGGTAGCATGGTTGGTTTGTGTTCACGGAGTTTTGAATGAATCCCGAGGGTCCGTCGGGTGACTTTTTAGCCTTAGAAAATTGCTGGTTGCTGATGTGTGTTGCTGACAAGTTTGGTCATCGTGACCGCGAGATAGCCATCGCGTTAGCGATGGTCTAGCTTCTTGGCCATCGCAATCGCGTGCGTTGCTCCTCGCAACCGCGATGAAGCAGGTTGGGACCCGGTCTAGCTTATTGTACGTGATCACGTAGCAGGATATCGCGACCGCGATGGTTTGGTCAGTGCTTCCACTTGATCGCGTGGTGTCCCTCGCGACTGCGATGAAGGACCCCTGACAACTATTTAAGTTGGCAACTTTGTTTTCTCCTTCACAATTATGAACATTCTCTATTGATAAGCTCCTAAGCTGTGATTCCAAAGCTAGTTACTCATTTCTATTGGTCTGGTAAGTCCCCTCTGATCCCTCTTCTCTTTTCCGTTGTGTAATTCTCCTTAATTCCGTTATTTTTCCGTTATTTTTCCTTTGGTAATTCTCTTGAACTAGTGGGACTTTGGGGCTGTTTTGGGTCCCAAAACGAGTCCCATTCGCGCTCAACTTTTGGGCATGGGTTCCTTGACCCGTGTGGACGTAATTGTGATTTTTGTTTCCAGTTTGGTTGTGTGGGCCCCAAGGGTCATTTTTCGACCTGATTTCGATCCAATTTTTTGTATAGTAATATAATTGTCATTCTTCTCGTCTTGACACTTGGATTATGTTCTTGATAGCGTGGCAGCTTTCTGAGGATGTTCAGAAGGGGAAGGCATATGAGTGACGATTCGTGTTTGCGGTTCAGCCCCGAGGTAGGTTACAATTTACTTTTCTAGACTGAGTTAGTTAGATTTAATATGACATATGTTACTGGAACCTTAGGTTGGACTGTAGATAGAAATAGGCTTAAATCCTATAACTTGTACTAAACTGGTCATTTTGGATCATAGATTAGGATTATTCATGTTATCTTTAGCCTAGGAACTCGTAGTACTATTTTAGCATTGTATAGAATCATTAGTATGATTTTAGGAGGTTTTGGAGGTGGAGTAGAAGCTTGTTGTTGTTTTCTTAGTTATGTTCCATTATTTTTGCCTTATTTGTCGGTTGTATGTGTAACTGTGGGCCGGAGATCATAACTTGGATTTGGACGGAGCTCCCAGGTCAGTTCTCTTGATTGGAAGGTTTTTTGCCCTGTTTTTCCTTGTTATGTGCTACATTCTCTGAACGTGAAAATTTACATGCTCATACTGCATTCTCATGCCTGTCGGTACAAAAAAGGGTGATTTTTGAGGTTTGGGTTCCAAACTTAAGATTTACTATAGTTTCTGTGATTTTCAGACCTTAAAGGAATTATTTTGGGTTTTCTTACTGATTTTGGAAAGGAAAGGAAAAATACTACTTTATGCCGGTCCGAGGGGTGTTACCGGCCCCTTTCTCCTTTTTCACTTATATATATATATTTATAGTCCGATGCTGTATCCCGGACCCTCGATGCGTTATTCCAGATTTTTACTTCATATTTACATACATACATATATATGCATAGTTTGATGTGGTATTCTGGGCGCCCAATGCAGTATTTTGAGTTTATACTATTATGCACTCATGCATCACGACATCTTCAATCGCATTACATTGGGTTGATTGTATTTTGATTGAAGGTTGTCTGGTTTGGCTTATTATTATTTCCTTCTTGTTGGTTCGATTAGCCCTTTTTCGGTTTTACAACTAGATTTAGGTGGATTCCTGTATTTAGCTTACTTTCCTGTAATTTATATTATATATTATCATTCTATGCTCGGTCGGCCTATGATGCTTACTGGGTACCCATTATTTTGGTACTCGTACTATACTTTACATCTTTTTCTGATGCAACATCTAGTACGATCCACCCCCGTTGATCCTCCTGTTGTTCGAGGCCTATTGCAGTTTGTATTATGATGAGCCCCCGGCGTTTTGGAGACTTTACATGCTTCTCATCTATCATTTCTGTCTATATTTGTATTTTGGATAGACAGAGTCTGTTGCATAGCTACTCCATACTTTAGACGCTCTTGTACGAGTGAACCAGGTCTGGGTTGGTTCCTTTGTATGTTTTGACTTCTTGGTCACTTTAGGGTTATTTTTGTATATTTAGTATAGTTGGTATGTATATATGCTATTGGCCCTATCTCCCTTATATTTATATTTTCCGCTTTCTTTATATAAATTACTTTATTTATCTTTCGCTTGGTTTGAGTTGGCTTGCCTACTTGGGGGTTATGTAGTCGTCATCATGGCCCAGTTTTAGGTTATTACAGAATCAATATCACCTAAACATACACAATAAAAGGCATACACATGATGGATATGAAATTGTGCCTTGGACTTCAACTAACAAGAAAGGGTACATCTTTTATACATATGAAAGCGATGAACAAATATTTAACTCAAACACATGAACATGACTTATACATCTAGTCTATAAAACCTCTATTACAAGACAAGGCTCCAACATACCTCAAAACCAAATATATACATAATAAGACACCTGACAAAACTCCGAATAGTTCTAGGATTTACCGACTATAGTTGAAAGTCAGTAAAGGGATGTCTATCAATACAACCTATTTTTCTGAGCATTTGTACCTGCAGTATGAATGCACCACCCCTAACATAATTAAAAAGGATGTGAGTACCTATGAAATTTAACTCATATTTAAGGTATAAACAACCCGATACTAGAATATAAAGTGTATTTAAAAGAGATCAAACAAACCACAACTCTATAATGCTTCATGAGGAAGCATAAAAGCATAATCAACTTAAAAGTAATATGTCAAATAACATAAGTAAATGTACTATAAATACTTTATGTGAAAATACATTCTGAAATACCTGGAAGTCATAACTTTGAATATACAAGTGGATTTTATTCAAAGTACATACCTTGATATTTGAACGTAAATATACTTTTCTGGGGAAGATATCAGTCACTGACACATATAGCATATGAATACATAATAACTCATCATGTGTACCTCATGATGTTCGATCAATGCCTAACCGGTTGAGCCACCTTACCAGGATGCCTCGTGGTTCCAGCGAATGCATGTATATAACATGATCAAGTGTATCCCAATCAAGGACATCCCATTCAAGGGAATCAAATGCATCTCAATTAAGTGGAATTTGTCTAACTATCGGAATGACGGTCTTCACACTGGTATGTGTGGATATACCCAGTTTCAAAGAGTGCTCCTTAAATAAATATTGTACATAGTTTGGCACATGTGGCCATTTTCATAAAATCAAATGACTGGCTCATGGACCTTTTTTGAAAAATGAAAATTTGTGGCTCAATAACCTATTATATCTGGAAAAATCTATAACTCAATAGGCTATAATACTTGTGAGAATCGGTGGCTTAATAGCCTATAATTTTGTGAAAATATGTGGCTTAATAGCCTATCATGTTTGTGACTTAGTAGCCTAAAATAGTAAATCAAATTTTTGGCTCAATAACCAAAATTTTAGATTTTAACATCGCTTGTGAATCATGGCCGAAGTATGACAACTTAAGATATCACATTATATTTCAAGGAAAACATGAACCTAATCAATGCATGGGAGTATGTATACCATAAGAAACTTCATATGATGTTATGCATCTCGAGATATTTAGAAAAAATATGTGACTTGAAGAATATATGACTTTATAAGTATCTATTCATGGGTACTTGAGGCATGTGCATCACATAAACAACGAGGACAACTAGAGTTTCACACTTAGAGATTTATAACATGTGATACTTTAGGATCGTAGTGCTTGGAGATGATTCATTTAACATATAGAATAATAGACATCTCAATAGAAGAACTATAGATCATATAAGGTATCGTGGAAGATCGTTAAAAGGACATATCAACAAGAGAGAAACATATCATATAAGAGACTCGTTATGAATTTCCGAATTGAGAGGTTTAGCCTTACATTCCTTGATTCCAATCCTTTAGCGTATTACAATGAACAAATACTCCTCTGTAGCTTCAATTTACAAGAATAAAAATAATAAGACTAATATAATCAACTCGACATCAAGCTTACATCAAAAAAGAAATTTATCAAACATTTGATGTCATGACCCAAGTGGTCGTAAGTGGCATCCACACTAACCCTTCGTGGGAGAACCATCTAACCCAAACCTTAACCCAATCAATGTCACAATCCAATTTCTCGATCATGATGGTACCTACAACTCCCCAGTAGGTGAATCAATCCCCGTAGCCCAGAACAGTTAGTAATGGGCTACTTTCTAACAGTTTAAGCGAAAGAATAAATAAATAAGCGGAAGCAAAGAAATAAGATGAATAAACTGAATAACCGGAGTAATATAAATGCAAAGCGGAAACTAAATCAACCAAAAACCTGGTATCAAGCATATAAGAGCCAAACTACAACAGGAGTACAAAAGGTACAAAAGTAATATATACATGATGTGTACGGAACTACAAGAGTACAAAATACATCGAGGACAAACTAAAGTCAAGCTCTGAACGCCAAGAGCTCACCCTCAGCGTGGATGGTCCAAAAATAGCTGCCCGCACGAGTATTTGGCGCTCTAACGACAATGGCCAAACAAAGATCTGCACCAGAAGATACAGGGGGGGAGAGTGAGCACCAGATGCGAAGCATAAGGTACCCAGTAGGTATCATAGGCCAACTGGGAATATACAAAGTAAAATAACAGTAGCAGGTAGAGTAGAAATAAACAGTCGCAAAAATCAACGATAAAGTACACAGGAACTAGCCCAGAGGGAAGACAACAGAAAGTAACAAGCAAGGCTAGCAATTAGAATATATACATGGCAAACACAGGTGAAAATAAGAACGACGCACCTGCGATCCTCGCAAAAATACTATGTATAGATAAGTTCTAGCAAGGGACAGTATACCAGTAACCTCAAGTATATAGAATGGGAGAGAAGGATAAAGTAGACATGCTCGATAAACAGAATGAATAACACCCAAACCATGCCAATTCTCAAATCCATAAGAAACAGTCTAGCAAGTCCAATTCCACACTTATAACCGTAGTAGACAACAAATCCGTAATTAAGTAAAGAGTGTCTACCTACAGTCCCTCGGCCGCCCATACAACCGAGGAACGCAATAAAGTGAAAACAAACCATCTGGCATCCCATACTACCAGAGCGTACAATCAACAAATAACAAACAAGGGTGGTATATCAAACAATGGATGATATGATGCATGATGACCTCAGGGTGAAATAGAATCTCTGTATGTACCTTCTCCGGTGCCTATCGGGCCCAGCAGGCAGGTTCCATGGAAGGACTCAGCCCGTATACCTCTACTCCACCGTATATCCTTCCCCCAGTATATGCGGCTCGAAGCCCCTGGCCCAGAGCGACAACGTCCGTGGAGGTCCCAGACCCCATAATAAATCTTGGAATCAAAATGTGTCCTCCGGAAGTGAGTCCGGGTTCAAGCCAGTGGCTATGTCTGAAATACGCATGCCTAGACCCTGTCTAGGACTAAAAAAGTGAAAAAGATGTCTCAAAAACCCTTTCAAGGGTGCCCAGGAACAACCAGGTCTAAAATAATAGTAAAATCTCTCAGATGCTCGTCCCAGCCGAGCCTAAAGCCATTTCAAATCAGTGAGAAAACTCAGCTAGCACTCTGAACCGGTCGAGTCTAGCAATAGTAGTAAATCATGACAAAACAATATTTTTAACCTTCTTTTACCCCAAGAAGATCCACCTATCAAGTCAAATCATTTCCAACTCTAATTTCATAAAAAACGGCCCCCCAGGGCTATACAAGGTTTAGAAGATCAGTTTTCATAGGCCCGAAGCCAATAACCATAACAAAACTTGGAAAACCTCTCTATATGAATGGAAATGATATGATCATCACAAATAGTTGCCTGGCAGCTCACAATCAGACTAACGGCCCTGCACAGGCTCCGAAGCTACTCAGTAAGCATAACCAGCCTAGAAGGATATTTCTATGTTCGGGACTCGCGGACATTCCCCATAATACCACCGTCTATGTTCCAGAGTCAACAAGGCCTCACAGGACCACAAGGGTAATAATATCAATTAACAAGAATTCTACACACAAGGGAGGAAAGAAACGAGACGGATCATGAAGGAGCGGTCAAGATCTGTGGTGCCAACCTAATAACCCAACCCAAGGATGCCAACTAGTACAATTTTACCCGATATATGTAAAGTCTAGGGAGTTAAACTGTAACCTACTTGTCTTCCGACGACAAGCTGCAGGAATGATGATATCCGAGGCCGAGCTGCTCTAAGAAGCTCCGAACGAAAAACAAACTATCAAATTCATGAATATAATGTTAAAACGAGTCTAATGGTACCCATATTTCTACAATTGTAGCCGAGTCAATATCCGGGTCAAAATCTGGCATGCGAGGCCCACAACCTGAGACCAAAAATGAAAAGAGCCACGGCGACCCCAATGGTGCCAAGAAGCTATGCTCCAAATTTGAGCACAATTGGACAAGAGAAAGGGCGCCAAATTAGCCCGCAAAGATTGGGGTTTAAGGAGTGAAAATCTACGAAAAAGAATGAAAATTGGGCAAGGATTACTTAGCACAAAGGCGAAAACCCGAGTCAAGAAGGATAATTTACCACTCCCACGAGCATGCCCCAGTTGGACGGCCAGAATTCACAAGCAAGAAATCAGGCTTAGCGAAGGGCATCAATGGAGGTTTTAAGAAATTTCAAGAGAAGAGGGAGTTTACCAAACGACGAAGAAGTACGGAAAATCCACCCACAATCGACTTCCCAAGGCTTGGAATCAATATAGAGCAAATTGTTGGAGAGAATTTAGAGTTTTGAGTGAGAAAAAGTGAGAGAGAATGTTGGAAAAATGAACACCCAACTTTATATAGCTTCTGGAAAATGGCCAGCGCCAACAACGCTACAGGGGTGGCAGGCGCCTCAGCGCTATCGCGCTGGAAGGGGCGCGATCGCGCTGAAGGCTGGTAGGCGCTGAGGCGCGATTGTGCTGAAGGCTGGCCTGCAACTATTTTTCTGCAATTTCTCTAAACTCCACGGGGTGTTCCGGGCACAATCAAAAACCGATATTCAAAAACCAATAAAGCTAACAGAGTGGAAATGACGTTCTGAACTCAACGGAATTGACAAAACTCCCATACAAGGTCATTACGGAGAAATGTTGACCTAAGTCAACACTAACGAAAATGAACCCAAGGGCTAGAAATGAGTCTGGCTCACCCAAAACCTGAACCAACCACCTTCCTAGCCCAAACTCAACATTCCGGAGCTGATGAAGTTGTTGGATTTTGAATCCGACACTCCGATCATTGAAAGTCACCCGAAGTTGTACTTACAACTCTAAATGGCCTGAAAACTGAGGAGACCACATAAAACCCACACCAAAAGTTCTCAGGCGTCAACTAAAGGTCTAAATAAACCAAACTCATCGCTCTGGAGCTAACAAAACTGTCAGAATTCAATTCCGAGCACGTTAGCTAAGAATGTTGGCCAAAGTCAATTATATTCTAAGTTTAAGCTCTAAAACAGGCAAACGGCCAAAATGACCAAACGAACGGCCAGGGCACCGAACCACCGGCCCCAACAAGCCATAAATGACTTGGGGATGCTATAGGAAGGCTTTAACAGTGCTATAAATGCATAAACGCAAAGATGATCGGAAGGGTCATCACAACATCCACTACTAAAAAGACTTTTGTCTTCGAAAGTCAAGAAGAAGGGAGTACCTGAAGGCTCGAACAACTGCGGATACTAAGCACACAACTCACTCTTGGTCTCCCAAGTAGGCTTCTCGACCGGACGGTGCCTCCACTGAACTTTCACAACCGAAATCTCCCTAGATCTCAACCTCCTAATATCTCTATCCAAAATAGTTATCGGCTCCTCAACAAATGATAATCTCTCATCCAACTAAACCAAATCCCAATACAACACATGAGACTCATCTGGTACATACCGGTGCAACATCGAGACATAAAACACTGGGTGAATAGGTGAAAACATCGGAGGAAATGCTAACATGTAGGCAACACTACCAACCCTCTACAGAATCTCGAATGGTCCAATGAACCTGGGGCTAAGCTTGCCCCTCCGACCAAATCTCATCATGCCCTTCACGGGCGATACACGAAGGAAAACTAATTCACCAACACTGAACTCCAAGGCATGAAGTCTACGATCATCATAACTCTTCTGCCTACTCTGGGATGCTCTAAGTCTATCCTGGATCAAACAGACTCAGTCCAAGGAATCTCTAAGCAAATCTGTACTCTGCGGTCTGGGATCTAACCCATCAAACCAGCCAATGGGAGATATGCAACGCCTACCATACAAAGCCTCGAAAGGTGCCATGCCAATGCTCGAATGAAAGCTATTATTATATGCAAACTCAACCAATGGCACAAACTGGTCCCATGAACCTCCAAAGTCAAGTACACAGGCCCGAAGCATGTCCTCCAGGACCTGAATGGTCCTTTCGGACAAGCCATATGTATGAGGGTGGAGCGCAGTACTAAGCTGAACCTCCGTACCCAAATCCCTCTATATAGCTCTCTAGAACTGAGATGTGAACTGAGTGCCATAGTCTAAAATGATAGAAGCTGGGACCCCATGCAACCGTACAATCTCACGAATATAGATCTGAGCTAACCTATTTGCCCCGTAGGAAGTCTGAACCGACAAGAAATGCACTGACTTAGTCAGCCTATCCACGATCACCCAAATGGAATCAAACCTCTGAGTAGTACGAGGTAAACCAATAACAAAGTCCATACTAATACTTCCCACTTCCACTCAGGAATGGGAAGTCGCTGCATCAAGCCACCCGGTCTCATGTGCTTGAACTTCACCTGCTGATAGTTCAAGCATTGAGATACAAACTCCGCCACGTCCTGCTTCATACCACCCCACCAGTAAAGCTGCCTCAGATCTCTATACATCTTCACTGCGCCAGATTGAATGTAGTATCTGGAACAGATGAATGTAGTATCTGGAACAATGTTTCTCATAGAGTATCAGCTGTATCAAATCACCAACTCTCGAAACAGAAATTCAACCCTAAAACCTTAGAACCCAAGGTTGCCCAGATGGCCTCACCCCGAACCACCTAATCACGAAGGTCACATAAAATCTGATCCTCAAACTACCGGCTCTGAATCTCATCAACTAGAGTAGAGCGAACCTCAACACAGGCAAGAACTCTTTTGGGATCCCATAAGTCAAGCCTAACCAAATGGTTAGCCAAGGACTGGATGTCCAAGGGTAACGGTCACTCAGAAACTAAAAGTGAAGCTAGGCTGCCTATACTCACCGCCTTCTGACTCAAGGCATCAGCTACCATATTTGTCTTTCCCAGATGGTATAGAATAGTGAAATCATAGTCCTTCAGCAACTCAACCTATCTCTTCTGCCTCGAGTGTAGCTCGCGCTAACTCGTAATGTACTAAAGACTACGATGTTCGGTGAATATCTCACAATGAACTCCATATAGATGGTGCCTCCAGATCTTGTGCGCGAAAACTACTGCCGCCAACTCTAAGTCGTGAGTGGGGTAGTTGCGCTCGTGAACCTTCAGTTGCCTCGACGCTTATGCTATCACTCAACTGCTGCATCAACACACAACCAAGATCGACCCTTGAAGTATCACAATACATGGAGAAACCCTGACCCTCAACCGGCAAGGTCAGAACTAGAGCTGAAGTCAATAAGGCCTTAAGCCTCTAGAAGCTATCCTCGCACTGATCAGACCACTGTAATGGAACATCCTTCCTAGTAAGCATAGTCAAGGGTGCTGGTATGAAAGAAAATCCCTCAATAAATCATCTATAATACCTGGCTAACCCCTCAAAACTGCGATCCTCGGTAGGAGTGGTAGGTATAGGCCAATCACAAACCGCATAAATCTTACTCGGATCTACTCTAATCCCATCCTTAGACACCACATGTCCTAGGAATGCAACTGACCTAAGCCAAAACTCACACTTTGAGAACTTGGCATAAAGCTGATAATCTCTCAAAGTCTGAAGTACAGTCCTCAAATGCTGCTCATGCTCGACCCTATTCTTTGAGTATATCAGAATGTCATCAATAAAGACTATCACGAACATATCTAGGTACGGGCTAAGCACCCTATGCATCAAATCCATAAAGGTTTCGGGGGCATTAGTTAACCCAAAAGATATCACCAGGAACTCATAATGGTCATAACGTGTCCTGAATGTTGTCTTAGGGATGTCCTCCGCCCTAATCCTCAACTGATGGTAGACGGACCTCAAATCAATCTTAGAAAACATGGCGGAACCCTGAAGCTGATCAAATAAGTCATCAACCCTGGGCATCGGATACCTATTCTTCACTGTCACCTTATTCAACTACCGATAGTCAATACTCATCTACATCGACTGATCCTTCTTCTTCACGAAGAGCACAAGAGCACCCTAAGGAGACACACTCGGTCTAATAAACCCCTTAGATAACAAATCCTGGAGCTACTCTTTAAGCTCTCTCAACTCAGCAGAAGCCATACAGTAGGGAGGAATAGAAATGGGCCTAGTGCATGGCTCTAACTCAATGGCAAAATCAATATCCCTCTCAGGTGAAAGGCCTGGCAGGTCGGTAGGAAACACATCTAGGAAGTCTCTAACCATAGGAACAGACTCAGGAGACGTAGGGTCAAAACTAGCATCTCAGACATATGCTAGGTAAGCTAGACACCCACTGGAAATCAACTTCCTTGCTCGAAGACAAAAGATGATTCCAGACGATGCATGTCTAACAGAACCCTGCCATACAACTGGGGACACATCGGGCATAGCTATGCTAACGGTCTTGGTATAACAAACCAAAACCGCATGGTGAGGGGATAACCAGTCCATTCCTGGTATCACATCAAAGTCTAACATATCAAGTATCATCAAGTCAGCCCAAGTATCCAAATCACCAACATATATCACACAGGATCTCACAATCGATCCACTACTAAAGAATCTTCTACTGGGTCAAAACAGAAATAGGCACAGATAATAGCTCACTAGCCAACCCAAACAAGGCAAAAAGTAGGCAGATATTTATGAACAGGTGGATCCAGGATCAAACAAAGGATAAGACGGCTGATGACATACATAAATCATACATGTGATCACAGCATCTGAGGCCTCTGCCTCTGGTCTCCCAGGGATCGTATAGAACTAACGACGACCTCTACCTGCCTGACAGCCATACCTACCACTTGCTCTGCCATGTGGGGCACCACCCCTAGCCTGACCACCACCCCCTCTATCCAGAGGCTAAACAGCTCACAACGGCTCGGTCGGTTGAACTGTACCCTGCTGGGGGCAATCTCTAGAAAAGTGACCAACCACACCATAAGTGTAACAAGCCCTTGACGACCTACCCAGTCGGGATGGACCAGCAAAACCCAAATCCATGTCATGATGCCCCAAAATATGCACCCCTCAAAGACTGACCACTCTGGCCCTGATGGCTACCCTAACCCTATTCAAACTGAGACCCCAAAGCCTGAAGTAAACCTTGAACTGGTTGACTAGACAGACCCTGATGCTGTTGTGGCTGATAACCTCAGCCCCACTGGCTGGAACCTCTACCACCATGTCTAGAACCACTATAACCACCCTGATGTCGAGGCCTCTTATCTCTGGCCCAGTGTCATGATGACGCGAATCCTCAACCGTATGGGCATAGTTCGAAATGGCCTGAAATAACCGATCGCTAGCAACTAGTATCTCTGCAGGCTCTTTGAACTCTCTCTGTAGCCCCCAAACAAATCTATGAATCCTATCAGCCTCAGTAGGCATAATTATGGCCCTAAACGGAGCAAGCTAATAGAAACGGGTCTCGTACTCTAAGACAGTCATAGAATCCTGGGAAAGTCTAGTGAACTCCTCCCTCATATGCTCTTTATCGCTCTGTGGCAAGAACTTGGCCATAAAGGCCTCATAAAACTCAGACCAGGTCAAGAGAGGTGACGTAGAAGGCCTGCAAGCAACCTGTGCTCTCCACCATAACTTTTCTAGACCCCCAGCTGATATGAAGTATAGCCAACCTCGTGAGTCTCTAATAACCCCAAGTGATGCAACATCTCCTAACAGGTGGTGATAAAATCATGAGGGTCCTGACCCTGTGTACCAGCAAATCTCGACGGTGCCAATCTTAGAAACCTACCCAAGGCCTTTTGCTCCTCATCTGTGATGGCGGGGCAAGGAGCAAGAGGCTGGGCAACCGATGTTTGTGCAAGAGGCTGAACACCCAGAGTTACCCCCTGAGCGGATGTTTGTGTTGCTTCAGAAGGATGCTCCCCAATCATACCCAAGAGCTGAACAAGTAAACCTCGAGCATCTGAAGACTGATCTGGGGCTGAAGCTGGCATAGAAACTGATGTTGGAACTGTCACTAGAGCTGGTGGTACCTGGGTCATCCCCGAGTCCACATGCTAATGCTCTGGAGCTAACTTTGGATCGTAGTCATACTCCAGTTCCATATCAACCCTGGTGGCTCTAGCAGGCGCCGCTGCTCTGGGACGACCTCTATCCTTGCCCTTGCGACCAGCCCGCCCCCTAGATGGAGTCGGAATTATAGGGGCAGGAGGCTCTCCTCCTCTTGAAGCTGATGATCTCGTATGAACCATCTGCGTAAGAGTGAACCAGAACAAATGAGATTTCCAGAAACCTACAAGGATACTACGCATAAAAGAAAAGCAAGAAAAGTCCATTTCCCTAAGATGTTACTATAGCCTCCTAAAGATTTAGCACGGACGTTTTCTCCCCAATCTGCAGGACTCTACTAGACATTGGCTCATATACTGATGACACCAGTGAACCAAGAGCTCTGATACCAAGATGTCATGACCCAATTTCTCGGTCAGGATGGCACCTACAACCCCCCAGTAGGCGAACCAATCCCTATAGCCTGGAATGGTTAGTAATGGGCTACTTTTTAACAGTTTAAGCGGAAGAACAAATAAATAAGTGGAAGCAAGGAAATATGATGAATAAAATGGATAATCGGAGTAATATCCGCCTTAATCTTTTGGGGGTCTACCATCACCCCTTCCTTTGAAATGACGTGTCCCAAAAAAGACACAGAAGCCAACTAAAATTTCACACTTAGAATTTTTTGCATAAAGCTCCTTCTATTTTAGCAAACCCAAAACAATCCTTAAGTGTTTGTCATGTTCCTCCTCACTCTTAGAGTAAACTAAGATGTTATTAATGAAAACAATTATGAATGAGTCTAAGTAGGTCTTATATATCTCATTCATCAATCCCATGACAGCGATTGGGGCGTTAATTAGCCCGAAAGACATTACTAGAAACTCATAGTGCCTATACCTGGTCTGGAATGCATTCTTAGGAATATTAGCGGCCCAAATACTTAACTGATGATATCCGAACCTCAAATCAATCTTAGAATAGACTGATGCATCCTACAACTGATCTAACAAATCATAGATATAAAAGAGATGATACTTGTTATGAATCATAATCTTGTTCAACTATCTGTAATCAATACATATACGTAGGCTACCCACTTTTTTATTCTTCACAAATAAGACTGGAACACCCCACATAGAGGCACTCAGATGGATAAATCCAATACCAAGCAACTCTTACAACTGATCTTTTAACTCACTCAACTCAGCCCATGCCATCCTATAAGGGGGAATTAAAATGGGATGAGTATTGGGCTCTAGATCAACACAAAAGTCAATGTCGTGGTCTGGTTGCATGCCAGGAAAATTCACTAAAGACACCTCCTGAAACTCACACTATGGGCACTAACTAGATAGGTAGGACTAATAGTGTCTGAAAGATGTTCTAGGAATACCAAACACCCACCTATCAAACTCTTACCATGAAGAGAAGTTATCAATTTCATAAGAGAAAGACTATAATCACCCTTCCACTCAAGTCTATCCATCCCTGACATAGCCACAGTTACTATCTTTGCATGACAGTCAAAAATAGCATAATAAGGAGACAACCAACTCACTATAACAATAATGTCAAAATCCACCATATCCAAAATCACTAAATATGCCAAGGTTTTGCACCCCATAACATAACATAACATGACAAGCATGATCAATTCTATTAACAACCACAGAATCGCCCACTGTAGTAGATACATGAACAAGAAAATCAAGTAATTCACACACCATGTACAACCCCACAATAAAACCAATAGATATATAAGAGAAAGTAGAACCAGGATCAAATAAAACTATATCCATCCGGTCGGAGACAAGAATAGCACCTATGATCACTATATCTGATCCTTCTACCTCATGCTTGCTTGGAAAAGCATAGAAATGGGACTTATCACCTGTTTGTGTACTACCCCTACCTCGCTAAGTACTACTTTGATTAGCATGACCACTACTTGTGTTAGGATAGTTGCAACCCCTACCTTTCTAGTGACTAATATGCCCTCCTTGCAGATGACCTTTACCATAACCATTAGCTTCTCTACCTGCCAGAGATAGATCTTGGAATGCCTGTTGCTGGCCTTACTGACCATCCTTCCAATACCTAGGATAATTCCTCCAGTCATGAGCAAACTCACCACACTCATAGCAAGTCAAATATAGGGTTGTTCGATGTGCTGAAGCTGAAGAAGTAAGATAACTACAAAAATCTAGAGGCCCCTGATGGACCCCCAACTGACACTTGCAAAGCTGACTGAATAGGGCATGCAGAGTGCCCTGCAAACTCTAACCCCTAGAAAATGAACCACTAAAGTCGACCCCCATCTGAGACTTCTTTTTTTCCACCTTCTTATAACCTTCCTGTTTCACACCCTCGACACTCTTCACAAACTCAACCACTTCCTGGAAGGACCTGACAGAGGATACCATCTGTAGAGTTAAAACCTGAAGACCTGTGTTCAATCCTTTAATAAAATGGTGAATCGTTTCCTCCTCTGTATTTATCAACTGCAATGAATAACAAGAGAACAAATGAAACTGAGCCTCATAGGTTGTAACTAATGAACTCCTCTGCTCGATACTAGAAAACTCATCTTGCCTCCTATCCCTCAAAGTATGTGAGATATACTTCTCTAAGAACAATTAATAGAACTGATGCCATATCAATGGAGGTGATCCAACAATCCTACACTACATATAGTCTCTTCACCACATCTTAGCATCACCCTAAAGCTGAAAGGTGACGAACTCAACCCCATATCTATCAACTGTCCCTATTTCATGGCAGTCAATGATAAACTCATATACATCCTCAGATTCAAGACCATGAAAGACCAAAGGCTTCATCTTAAAAAATATACATAATAGATCATGCTCATCTATGGTCATCATCGTGCCTGTTACCTCTCTCGGGAACATACCCATCTCCAAAGCCTTATCTATCAGAGGAGCTACAACAATAGCATGATATACTCCCAGATATTGCATAGTGGGATCTGCCTCAGTCCTTGCTAACCCACTCAACAAGATCAAAACATGTTGAATCATAGCCAAAGACAACTGAATTGTTGTTGCACCCTTCTGAAGTGGTGCCACTTTATTCTCCTGAACCGATATCATTTCACCCTCTACAACCTCAGGAATATCCTCTCATAGGGGAACATATTCTGACCTCTCCTCAGCTGGTCCTGTGGCTTAAGCCTTGCCCTTAGTGGGAACTGCTCTCTTTCCTCTACCTTTTCCTCATCTTGACTGCCCTCTGCCATAAACTGTACCCCTAACAACTGGTTCGACTACCTTTGCTCTCACCCCAATTGCAGGTGTTCTCACCATCTATGAGAATAAGAGTGAAAGAAGTCAAATACCAATTTAGATCACCAGATACCAATTGAAAATAAGTAATAGCATGAAGGAAAGAAGAAATTGAGTTTTCCTAGTGTCCTGTAGCCTCGTAAAGAAAAGTACAGATGTTTCTGTACCATTCTGCAAGACTATACAAGACATGTTCTTGTATGATGAAATTGATGAACCTAAATCTCTGATACCAACTTTGTGATGATCCAAGTGGCTGTGAATGACACCCATACTAACCTTTCGATGGGAGACCCATCTACATCAAAGCTTAACCAAATCAATTAGCCATTTTTAGATAAATAATAACAAAAAATTAACTTTAATGATAGATAATAATCGAAAACTAACAAAATGTAAGTACAAAAATATTTCAATGATTTGTTACAATCTCCAAGATTTGAAAGTCATCGTACAAGAACTCTAAGTCTAAAAATCATGTATATGATATCCAAACTAACAAATAAGGAAAAGTTTCCTTGCTTGAAAGAGGGACAAGAACCAATACAAAGATCTATGGCGACTTGAGGATGTAGCGCTTACCCTTGGCTTGAATTAGTTGTCACCGCTAGAGACGAGGTCATATATGATCCTCTGGAACACGGTCTGCAATCAACAAAAGAAGAGTACAGGGTAGTATCAGTACAAACTCCTATGTACTAGTAGGCATCATAGGTCGACCTAATTTAGAACAAGTATTCAACATAAATCAAGTAACATGTAGATAGGAACTTCAACACATAGAAAGTAGTTTACCAAATAAAATAATCACTTCAAATCAACCAAATAGAGTCTGAAAACAAATCATATAAGTCACCAGATATTATCATAACAATCAAGAATTCAAGTCTCACTAATCACATCACAACATGTATCTATGTCTAGTTACTCTTACATTTGTGTTTTCTTTTACATCCATTATCATCACGTTGTGTCATACTAACTCACACCTCAAACACTAACCTTTACATACATGCTAAAAGGAATTATTTCTACCCAATTAGGCATGACCTGTAGGGGATGCACTAGGATCTATGTATTGTACTGGCGTGGTACTCGATCCATAAGAGTAATAACAATATCATACCGGCATGGTACCCGATCCATAAAATAATATCATACCAGCGTGGTACCCAATCCATAAAATAATATCATACCGGTGTGGTACCTTATCCTTCAAGCGGTAACAACGTATGGTTCCAAATTCTCTATCTCTTAGGATGTAATACAATACATCAAATCACAAGTACACTTTACTATCACAACATACTTTAGATCAAATTCAATATGCAATAGCTTTTTCATTCAAGCATTAACAAGATCATGAACATCAACCTCAAGTATGTCTGAAGACCAATCAACAAACCATTCAATTCAAAATCATACAAGTACTAAACCAAGTCTCAACTCTAATTAAACCATAACCTACCTCAACTGAACAACCTGAATCCAAGCTAGTTTGCAAGATTTTTGACCTTCCTCAATGCCTCAGAATGTTCACGGTCTAAAATAAATAAATGCAAGAGTAATTAATCACTTACTCTTCAATTTTATGCTTTGGAATTCAACCCCACTAGTTTTATCCTTATTCATAGCCCAAAACCTTAGCCAAGGGTTTTTTTCAACCATCAAATTTCCTTAAATCCCTATAATTAATGTTCAAAGGAAATACTTCTCTACTCAAGAGTGTTTATTAACAACCTAGAATAAATCTTAGGTGAATTCACATCTACCCATAGGGATTTTCCCCTACTTTTTATGCATTTAGGGCTCTTACTCAAGTATTCCACCATTAATCCTCATTCTAATTATTCTACCATTGAAATTAATTACTAGATAATAAGAGGGATGAATTAACCTAACTCAATGAAGAAAATTTCCCTAGTTTAGTAGAAAATTGCCTCTCATTATTCTATGAATGGACTCTTGAATTTTTTAGAAATAAACTCTAAAAACTGGCATTAATCAGACATTCTTTGCCCCCCCCTCCCGCCCCCGTCTTCCAATGCATCGGTTGCCTTATCATTATGGTAAAGTCATTGGGGTGAGACTTAGCTCGCTATGGTGAGCTCTAGCAAACATGGCCAGGCCCATTATGGTGGGACTCTGACTACTATGGAAATCTCATTACAATGGGATGTCCACCGCTATAGTGGTTCTTGAAATAGAACATCGAAAACTCAGCTAAATCACTCTATTTCACAACACAAACCTTGATTTTTTACATCACAGAAATATCCTGACGCAACAACCTCTATAACTAGAGTTTAACGAATCCATTCATTGTCTCAAAACTTTCTATGGGACTCTATGTCACTCGACTATCCATTAAAGAATACTACTCCATCAAATATTGCATCACTAAACAAAAATTATCTCTAAAGCACACAACACCATATTTTCATAAAAAACTACCCTAACTTGAAATTTTATCAACTCTCCTCCTAGGAAAAACTCTAATCGGGTACTTATGCTCTAACAACACTATAACAATGGAATGAGTCATTATATTTGATGAGCATCAAGCTGCAAGGTTCTCAAATCAACAATATTATTCATACTTAATCTTTTGTATCACTAATAATAGTATATCAGTCTTCTATAATTAAATTTGCTGAAAAGGCAAAACTCAGACTCATGGCTTTTGATCAACATCACGTGAGTCCCACCCATAAACTATACTTAAAACATCATAAGAACCTCATCAATGGACATAGAAGAAAGACCATACCTTAGTTTGAAGAAACTCCAGATATTAATACTTTAGTTCACTAAGGGAAACCAATTACTTTAAAGAAAATAACTTAAACTTTGTAATTTCTATGAACTTAGATGGAGGCTAACACTTGATTCAAAGGGGAAATCACTTACCATGAGCTATAGAGGAGAGGATGTGGATAAAACCTTTAGAAATATCCCTTAGAACGTGAAATAATAATACTGAAATGAATCCATAAGCCCTAATTTGCAGAACATAGTTTTAGATGACATACCCTTGGGTGCCACATGTCCATCGCAACCAGTTTTGGCTTCTGCATAATCTATAGTAGAACACGTATATCTTTTTATACCAAAGTCGGATTGATAAGTGGTTGATTTCTTATAAAACTAGACTCGAAGACTATTAATTTGATAGGTTATTCAAAACTTATCTTTTTACATTATGGAAGATATACTTGTATGAAGTTGGACCTTGTGCAAGTTGTCAAAACAATTGTCCATAACATAACTTCAAATTATCTTTTGTGCTAAAACTCCCCTTGACCTCCAACCTTAGTTTATAATCTTAAATATCATATTAAACTGAATCATTTATATGCTTAGCCATTCGTAAACTTATTACCTTGAGTTTGGATAAATTCATCAATGTTTATTAGTCATACTTTAGTTTAGAAATACAGGGTGTTACATTATCTCCCTTTTCAGAACATTCATCCTCGAATAAGAGTTGTAACTCAAGAAAAGTCTAACTCTAGAATTTTTCAAAACTTTTGATCAAGTTTTTCTTGTAAACAAGACTATCCCATAACCCGTCAGCTAACCAGAAACATGTATACAAGCCTCACAGGGCATCATAATAAGTACAACTTAATGAAAACGAAAATAAACACAACATGGCTCCTCTTGGCCATATTAACCTGGAAAAAAATTTCTTCCTCTTACTTACCTTTAACATCAATATCAACATCATCATCATACTTAGAAAGCACTTAGGTATTAGAACAGGAACATGAGTTCATATAAGCATAACATAAATATGAAACATGAATATGACTTTAGCTTTAGACATAACCACAACTTGGTGCTTGCATTATGAAAGAGACAAGAGCTAAGTATGGATCACATGAAACATGAATAGATTCATGATCTTTGGGCCATATACACGGAGCATAAAGCTCGAACTTAGGCATGACATGAGCTCGTACAGTATGAGTAGGATGTATATGATATAAGTACCATATGGCACATGAATTCTTTGGAATTGGAAATGTAACCTTGCTCTGAGAATTATCTTACTTGTTCAAAAAATAGAAAGGAAAATTTGCTTGACTTGGATATGTTATTGACTGAAGATATGATCAGTTTGATTAATAATTGGGCAC
Organism: Jaltomata sinuosa; assembly: GCA_003996215.1. Classification (NCBI taxonomy): domain Eukaryota; kingdom Viridiplantae; phylum Streptophyta; class Magnoliopsida; order Solanales; family Solanaceae; genus Jaltomata; species Jaltomata sinuosa. The sequence continues at coordinate 417,538 of QJPP01000618.1, read as the reverse complement.
TCAAAATTCAGCAGTTTTAGAACATTTCTAAATTTTATATCCTTCTCTTTGTCCATGTTGTTATTTAGGATAGATCTTCCCTTCAGCCTATTGATACTTAACCATCATTTCATTTGATCATCTCAGATAAAGCTACGGATGAACTTGACTCTTAGTTGTTCATGGATCAGTATCTATCAGGTCTAATAATACTATTATTTTTCTTTAGAGAAGTGAAACTGAAAACTTTTGAGTAGGAAATATTTTATCTCGTGATAAACCTACTAATGCCTCACTTGATTTTATTAAGATTAATAATACATCTGGATCTTAATGCACATGTGAATGATTAAGATGTTATCTCAAGAGTTGAATGATGATTGATTAATAGTGTTTATTTTACAACATTTGAATATGCACAATTAATTTATTTGTAAATATGATAAATATACAATTTAAATAGAAACAATAATTACATATTACAAAAATTAATTAAATAGTGGTAGTGGTGATGGTTGGTGTTAGTGACTAGTAATAGTGGTGGTGATAGTTTTACTAGTGGTGTAGTTGGTGTTGTAGAGATTAAAATAATGTGACAGTTTATAGTGGTGGTAGGTTATGTGATGGTGGAATTGGTTGATGTTAGTAATTGGCGGTGTTGATGGTGATGGTTGAAGAATGTATAGTGGTAGTTGGCAGCGGTGCTAGTTGTGATGATGAAGATGACTGATAGTAGGGATTGGCTACAGTGAATGTAGTGACTGGTAGTGGTGGTGGCAGTGGTAACAATGGTGGTGAAAAAAACAGATGTAATAATAATGATGGAGGTGATAGGTGTGGTAGCGATTGACAGTATTAATTGACAATGGTAGTGGTTTCTAATGGTAGTTGTAATGACAAATATGGTTGGTTGTTGTCAATGGTGGTGATGAAAAAGGCCATTCGTGATAATGGCTGTTAATTGTAGATAGAGTGGTGGTGAAAATTATCCATATAAAGATATCTCTTAATGTTATTAAGACTTGTTTCAAGATTTTAATAATTAAGACTTATTCAGATCCATTAAGTGCTTGAATCTTAATGTAAATAAATGCACTTAGAGCCTGTTTGAATTGACTTATTTTAGATGCTTTTAAGCATTTTTTTAATATTTGGATAAGATTTAAAAGTATTTTTAAGCACTTATTTTTAAGTCAAAATAACAAAATTAAGTCAAAAATCATAAGTTTGAAATCCTATCTTATGTCTTTTGGCTTATAAGTCATTAGCTATAAGCCCATCCAAACAGACTCTTAATGCATGGCCTAAGGTGTGAACCATTCAGATTTATACCTCTATTAAGTGCAAATAAATTAGGCCTAAGTTATTTTGGAGAGTTTAATTTCCACTATGTATTAAAAAGGGACAATATCATTTTTACCCCCTTTGTCATTGTTGACTTATGATTTTGGTCCTTATGATATATTTTCCCCCGTCTTGTTTTAATTATCATTTTACCTTGTTTCAAGCCTATTAAGATAAATTATAAAAACAAGGTATACTTTACTAAGTTCATCTTATAATTAGATATTTTTTGAAAATTGAACAACACTAAAAAGATCTACTTCTTTAATGTTAACACTGTAATTTGAAATATTTGTCAACTTAAGTCTTGAATTTATAAAATGACAGTTATTTTGAGATAATTTTTATTAGGAAAGCAATATAATTTTTATTAGGTAAAGCAATACTTAAAATGAGATCGATGGAGAATGGTTAGTATATTAATTTATAATTAATAAAAAAAAAATTGGTCCCTTTATATAGCAAAAGTTTTTTATTATATTATCTCATGCTTTGAGTAACAATATCAATTTACATTACATATGGGTATATAATAATATCGTGATTGACAATGCAATAAATTCACGAAGAATCATCGGCAGAAGGATTTAAATTGCATTTCTTTAACTAATTGAAGGTTCAAAATACTTAATTAGATATCACAAAGATTAAAATCATAATTTACTAAGAGTTGAGGGTTTCATATGTGACAAATCTAACAAGCCCTTTGCACCAAATCTGACTTCTTAAACACTTTGGCCTTTGCAAAACCCCTAAATAAATAAAATACATTTATTCTACTTCTGTGAAGAAAGGTTTCTTCTCCTTACTTTAATTTAAAAGCTGAAAAATTTCTACTACTATTTCATACTTGCTTTTGTGTTTACCCTCCTCCTCTTCTTTTTTCCCCGAAAAACTCAGTCCAGGTATGTTATACACATCATTGGCTTAGCCATTCTGCAGAATCTTGATGGCATGTTGTAACTAGATAGTTTCCGATGTTATTTTGATTATTTCAATGTATGATTACAAGGTAGCTCTGGCAAGATGGATGTTCCTTTAATATTCTTGAACCACACAAATATGAAATTGATTGGAGTGTTGCATTTATTTATCCCTTTATTTACCAATTTCTAGGTCTCCAAAGGGATAGATTTGTATTGGGTAGAAGATACTCGAGAGGTGCAGAGTAAAAGGATCCCTCGAGAGAAGAGTTCTCCGTGGCTAATTAGGAGATTATGGCACCCTCAAAGAGGTTTCTATTAATTAATATCATATCGTGGGAACCACATCATGTGGAATCAAGTCCTTTCAAAGGGGTCATGTGACATGGAAGAAAAGGACAAGGGACAAAAACATCAGACCTGTCAGGTGTGCGGATGCGTAGTGCGCCTATCTGACCTAGGTGAAGGACACAGGCTGGCAGCTACAATAGGTAGAACACCTGGTGTTGCATCATTAGCCGGACTACCATTAGGGTTTTAAGGAATAAACCTCACTGATTGTCCACAAGTCACGTGATAGTAACCTTTAAATAGAGATTTTTTTCATTTGTAAGGGATCTGTTTCCTGCTCTAGTAATACATTAAACGTTTTACATGCTCTTCAAGCATTTGCTTTCTTTATACTTTTCTGTTCATATTTGACTCTCGTTGGAAGGATCCTGACCCTCAAGGAACAACATCAAGGGCTACATATCTCAAATTTACTATTGTTCATTGCTTCTCTTTACTTTATTCATGTTCTATATTCAATTTTTAATCCCATAGATAACCAACCCGCCGATAACAGATAAAACAAAGTTAGATCTAACGCGCGTATTCTTGACATCATATACAAATGTAAATGTAAGTTTTTTAGGGTAAACAGTTGGCATCCACCATAGGGCTAGAGCAACTGTGTGTGGATTTAGCTTTATTTTCCCCGCTAGCTTGGTTATACATACTTTGAAGGCAATACGAGATGGCTATTAGAGACGAACAAATCACAAAAAGGCTTGGCGATGGTGGTAAGTTAGGAACGCACCTGGGGACCCGAACAATGGCTTGGTTCACCAAAATAAGGACAAACAGCTCATGGATCTGTACTTGACAAATTTCAACACCCAAAAGAGGGGATGCATTCCTCCCCCTCAAGATTGTGATGAAAATGAAGGGAAAATATGACATCAAAACTTCCCTCTAAAATTTTGATAGCTCCAAGCTGAAGGAAGGGATACACTCCAAAGCTAGGGACTTAGAGTCCCAAAGCTCCAAGAACTCCCCCCTTACAGGGATTCTAACATAAGCACCCAAAAACACATTGAACTGGTCAAAATGCTAGGGACTGTTGGCAGGGGAGAACACGATTCTCAGAGTTTCTGGGCCAAATTAAGTGAACTACGGTGGGGTGACTCACCATAAGTTAGATTATAGAAGTTAGCACCAAGATACCCTCGTTATAGGGGAGGGATCCTAGTCATGTTTAAAAAATCTCCAAATCAAATAAATGGTTATGGGAGATAGGTTGGCCCTTCCCAAAATGTTATGTCCAGGTAATCAGGAGACCTTTCCACTTAGCAGCTCAATACATAAATTTTTATCTAAGGGATCCCCTTTGAGAAATGAGGATTAAGGACTCAATGTCCTAAAATAGATGGAGATATAACATTCCCTGATCTGATAAAAATGATGATAGAGAAGGAAATGCTAGTAATTAAAAACACCGGTTAGAATTTCACCTTCTCTTGCAATTCAAAACAACTCAATGCTTTTCAACTTTGCTTGATAATAGCAGAACGCCTCTCAAAAAAGAAGTATCCTCGCATATAATGTCCCAATGGGAAAAGAAAAGTGATTTTCCTTTCTTTTTAATAAGGGAGTGCCGTGAATAGGTTTATGCAGTAATGGGCAGAAACGCAGAACCAATTCCCGAAGCCCAGAACGGTTAGTAATGGGCTAATATCTAACCAAAACGCACCAGCAAGCAGAAATAAGCGAAAGCAAAACTCGAATATAAATACATAAAGGAAACTACACCAACCCCAAGACTTGGTATCAATAGTACAGAAGCTTCTAATAGGATACAAGAACTAGTAGTAACAAAATACAACATAAATTGCCTCCGAAAGTACAAGGAGCAACAGTACAACAGATGAGATGTAGACAAGCCCCGACCGTCAGGCGCTCACCCTAGTCTCAAAGATCCAAAAGCTGCACGAGTCTCCAACGTGATCAACGGTGAAAGCTCAGCTAATATCTGCACAAAAAAGTGCAGAAGTGTAGTATGAGCATCAAAACCACGGGTACTCAGTAGGTATCATAGGCCGACTGAGCGCATATAAGATATAAAAGCAGTAAGTAACAGATAGCAAGAAAGCAGTCACTGAGGCAATAAGCAAGGCACAAGGAGCTAGCACAGATCATCCATAACCAAGAACTTCAAGCAACACATGCTAGCAAAGAGATACAATTACACAGAATCACAGGTGAAGGAAAGGAGAACGCACCTGGAGTCCTTGCACAATAATATAAGTAAGTAGAGAGAGGATTGAGAAAATAGCGTTATACCAGACAGAGAGCAGTCTAACATACTCAAAATGGAATCAACCAGTATAAGGAAATCATAACACCAATCCAATCATATGATAGCATAACCAGGGAATCACCTCACAAGTACAACCCTAGGATGAAATAACTAGGCCATAATAACCGAGAGATACCACTCAGCTTCCCACAAAAATAGAACCAGAGTCTCACACTCTGCTCAGAAGGCCACACACAAGTGCCTCACTAAGATAGGACTCTGAATCCCTCTCAATAATAAAAAATCCCACAACCAAAGCCTCAACAGGCTAGCCATCAATAATCTTTCAAGAACCGAGTGCCAAGACAAGCTCTAAGTAAAAACAGGAGTAAATATAGTCTACCTACAGTCCCAATGGCCGCCCATACAAAAGAGGAACACAATCAAATGAAAACAAACCCTCCGGTATCCCATACTACCGGAGCATACACTGAACACACAACAAACAAGGGTGGAACCCAATGCATGATATGATATAATGTGAAATAGAACCTCTGTATGTACCTCATCCGGTTCCAATCAGGCCCAGCAGGCAGGTTCCATGGAAGGACTCAGCCTGTATACCTCTACTCCACTGTATACCCTTCCCTCCGGCGCACGCAGCCCAATGCCCCAGGACCGGAGTGGCAAGGTCCATGGAGGTCCCCGACCCCATACTAAAACTCAGTATCAAGACATGTCATCCGAAAGCAAGTCCGGGATCAAGATAGAGACCCAGTCTCGAATATGCATGCCCAGACCCTGTCCAGGACTAAAGTAGTAGAGAATGCACCAAAAACCCCTCCAAGGGTGCCCGGGCGTAACCGGGTCTAAAACTGTAGTAAATCAAGTCTAGTGCTCCGCCCCGCAGAGACTAGTATCAGTAATAAAATCAAGTATGGTCCTCTACCCCGTAGATACTAGTATCAGTAATAAAATCAAGTCTGGTGCTCTGCCCCGCAGAGACAAATACAAGTAATAAAATCAGTGCGAAAACATCAAAAAATCCCCTTTTTCTATCATCAACAGTACCAAAAATGGGCTCCCAGGGCTATGCAAATTTAGGAAAACTGTCGGTAGTGGCTCTCAGCCAAAACTGTAGTAAAACATGCAGGGGAAAGCCTTTTTCATGGATGATATGCTCGCACACAAATATAAAAGTAGCCCAACGGCTCATAACAACTCCTATCAGCCCTGCAGAGGCCCAACAGCTATTCAGCAGACATAACCAGCCTAAAAGGATCATCTTTATGTCCGGGTCTCGCGGACATTCCCCAAATAATCCACCATCTATGTTCCGGAGTCAATACAAGGCCACACAGGACCATAAAGGTAATATACAATACTACACGAATACTACAAACAACGTATGAAATAGACGGACGAAAGGCAGACAACGTCTGGGGTACCAACCTATAACAACCCATCCAAGGATGCTAATTAATGCAGTTATAGCCTATATACGCAGAGTCTAGATAGGGAAAAATCATAACCTACCTGTCATCCGATGACTAGCTGTGGGAACGACGTCGTCCAGACTCAAACTGCTCCGGGAAGCTCTGAATCACACAAAACAAATACTTTCAACTGAATCCCCAAATACGTCTCTATGAAGGCTGACCAACCAAGGTAATGGAACAATTGCTAAAATCGATGAGGCTACAAGAACGAGCCATAGCCATTTGATAAGGTGTTAATGTCACACTCGCGACCAGCCAACTCCAAAACATAAAATGAGGCCAATAACAATAAGAAATGGCAGCTAAATCCAACAATAATATGTTAACCACATATCAAAGGAGCGACGAGCTCCCGAGGCACTATTTCAAGGCGTACTTCACGTTGTCCAATCCAATCACTATCGTATGCGATCCCAAAAAGAATCGCACAATTTCCCAATCCCTCCAGCACCTTATCACAACCATAACACCACAACAATAACCAAACAGAACAAGATAAAGGGGCTGTCCAAAGCCACAAATCCAAAATACCACTTCTTGGCTCAGAAATCCATAAAACAATACTAGAACATATAATAACAAAGGAGGGTCGTAGGGGAGAGATTCCTTGACAAAAATATTTAATATCCCAAGATTAAAAACCTGCCTCCTTGCAGGAACAACAAACATATCCAAATCGAACAAAAACTACTACAAATTATCGAAAAATACAACTTTTCGTGAATAGAAGATTAGAATCTTGATTCAACAAATAGATAAGTGTACGGGATCCATACCTCACCAAAATAACTCCATAGCTACTGCCCAATACTCAGAAAACACCTGCTAGCTCGTTGCATCAACACCCATGAAGATACGCCATGAAATCGACGGGACAAACTACACCAAAATGACGAGCTCGCGACGTAGAGCTACTTTCGTTAAACTTCCGAATTGAAAGGATCAAAGTCCATGGGTTATTTATGGACTTTCCTTCTGATTTTCTGAAGTTCTTGGGTGATTTTATGAATTAAAACGAAGATGGAACACCTTTTATAAAGCAAAACCGACTTAGGATGCGGGCCCCACCTTGACTTATCTGCTTGCGCGGTCTTACGAAAACGTGAATATCTCTCTATTCTGAAGTCGTATGAACAAACAGTTTAGTGCGTTGGAAACTAGACTTGTAGACCTTCGATTTGGTATATTGGGGGCCCACTAACTCTTTATATATAGGGAGAAACACCCCAATACATTTAACCCAAATTTGAAGAGAATTCCTTAAAGGAATTTACAATAACTTTTTCCGACTTTTTTTTCGCAACTTGCTTGACTTCAAAACTTATCATAAGACCATTTTGTGATTATAATACCTCATAACACATCCTTCTTAGTATATTAGACACTATTAGTCTTACCCCAAAGGAACGGGTTACTTTAAACCTTCCAAACGGGCGAGGTGTTACACGAAGCATTTCTTTAACTCGAACTTTAGAGTAAAGAATTCCTTTGACCTAGAACCTTGGTTTAATTATTTGATATTACCAAGAATGTTGACGGAAGTCAATGATTTCCAAAGTTGAAGCTCTAAAATGAGGAACGGCCATAAAGACCAAACAAATGGCCCGGGCACCGAACTACCGATCCCGACAAGCCATACATGACTTGGGCCGCTACAAGTAAGCTCTAATGGTACAAGAAAGGCAAAAACGTGTAAATGACCGAAAAGGGTCATTACATTATCCACTACTAAAAAGACTTTCGTCCCCGAAAGTTAGGAAGGAATAAAGTACTAGAGATTTAAGGACAACAGATACCACGCCCGTACTACTCTCTCGGACAACCCGGGTAACCTCCGCGACCGGATGGAACCCAATAGAACAGAACCAAAGAAAGCAACCAAGCCTTAATTTCTTAGTAGTCAAGCTAGATTTCAACCTCCAAAGATCTGCCAACCCAAACTGAACCTCGAGAATCTTAACCAAAAAGAACCTACACAACACCCAAACTAGAGCACCAAGGCTATCAACAGACAAAACTCGAATCCTCAAAACCATACCAAGTTTACCAGAAAATCCATCAACCTAAAACTCTAACTCATGAACCCATTGTTCCGCAAAAGCCCTTTTTTCTTTTTATTCTTAACTGAATCCTTTAGCACCATAAAAAGGAAGCTGCATACAAGCTGAACACTCAAACCACCCTTCAAGCATCAACTGACACACCGGAGATCCATAGTTCCTGCTTATACTTTACCACGAGCGAAGTCACCCATTTTATTCAATTGCGTTTTAAGCTAATATATATGCTACTAGCCTTTTCCATCCAAGATAACAACCCGTAGCATATTATTGAAACTAAAGTTACCTGCCTTTACTGACCACCAACCAACGAACGAATATTTTTTCTAACATCAAATTCGCTAACTGAACCGTGCCAGGTCTGAATCAACTGAAAGTGAATGAATCAGGGCAACCTGCCCAAAAGACCCAAACCAAAACCATGATCCTGCAAGAAGTGTGGTAAGCCTACCACGAAGTCTGTAAGCATGAGCCAAGCTCCCAACTCTAGAAAAAACTACTGCTACTCCGAACACTCGAACACCATTTGAATGTGAAATTGCCTTACGAATCTCACCTCAGGAAGAAGTCCACCATGCCACAAAAATCCAGTCCAAACAACCTGAAGGCAAAGGAAAAAGGTGCATGGGGTTCAAAGTTACCATCTAGCCATAAAATTTTTTGCATATACTTTCAACTCATTCCTTTGGCCTGAATCAACCGCTCTACTGGTTCTGCAAACAACCAACCACTTCAAAGCATATATCACAATGAACTTCTCGTCCATACTGGCCGAGTCTAACCAACACTAGAACCCCACATAAACAACTACTCTGGAGGAATCAATTAAACAAGCTTTCAAATCCTGGGCAAATAAATGGCTATTATCAGTCTCTACGTATCATACGAGCTCAAATAGCCTCGCTATTCTTAACCCGCACAAGCTGACCACATAAAGCATACACCACTGCTGAAGCTCAAACTTACGCCACTGAGTCTGTCCAACCATGGTAGAAGAACCTCGTACTAACTAGAACACTGTTGAAATCTAGAATATCTCGCCTCTTGCAGAGGTTATCCAAGGGCTAGGTGTCCAAGGCCAATAGACGCATCCACAACTAAAGTAAAGAAGCTAAGTTGCCCGCACCCACTTCCTCCCGGCACTAGGATGCTGCAACCAAATAAAACCTGCCACAAACCATCCGATGTAACCTGCCAAGTTATGATTCTGAACACCGACTTTCAAAAATGCCAACCAAAGCCTTGGTCGAACCTTTATGCTGCCAATGAACCCTTAAGAACCCAAGCCAACTAGGCCTGAAAATACAAGTTGCCAACACCGCAGCTGCTACTGAAACAAAAACCAATCGATGGAAAACCCATGGCAATGTGTAGACAGCTGGATCGAATCACCAACACACAATCCCAAAGCAAACCTTCATCGCTACCTCAGGCAACTACGAGGACACATAAGCACATACAAAGAGTATCTCCCTTCTTTTTCAACTAAACAAAAATGCTTCCTTAGCACATAGAAATCCTTTCTCGAATAAGAACCTGAAGCCATTACCTTACCACTCATTGTTACACGTCAAATTCAATAAGGCAGGAGAAGAATGGGCTAGATGCCAACTCACCCAAAATGCTTACAAATACAACCTAACCACGAGGTTACAATCAACACTTAGTCGGAAGTGCTTAAAGTCAAGACCCAATCACGATGCCAACAACCAGAGCTCATCGAAAGAACTACGATCAAGATTCATTCCAACTGGAGCTAAGGATACAACAAAACACCCAAAGGACCAGGAAGTGGAGGAGACTATGGGAACAACCCACATACCTGCCAACCTCCTAAACTAATCAACAAAGAGGGTCAACTCTAGACACTCGGGAGACCAAACCAATCTATGCACACTAGCATAACCAATATCTCCCAACTGAGGCAAAATCTCAACTCCGGCCAACTATCGGTAATACACCAAACCATCACACGGATCTCTAGCCACACTAGATAATGGCCTAGGCAACAACCATCTAGGACCATTCAACAAGTGCAACTCAACCACAAGTCCAAAATCACAATGAAACAGGGATAACCCAACTAGAAACAGACTAACAAGAACTACCCACGAGCTACAACTCTGGGAAAACACCTCTCAAGGCTAACTTACCCCCATCCACTACTAAAGAATAAACTACCAATAAAATAACATATCGGTACTATAATTTGGGTAGCCAAATAACTTAAACAAGTAGTAGGTAGACATATAAGCAATTACACGACATAAGGGATAGAGTCGCAACACGAGCGAGACTAACATAAGTTGAAGGTAGCAAAAGCCTAACCTGGAGCAACGATATCAGGAACCTCTACCTATGGCCCACCAAGAGGAGTATCAAGCTGATGGGATATAACTATGGACTGAGTAGTCAAAACTGAAGGCCTAACCAGCCCTCGCCGGGGACAATATCTATAAAGGTAACCAATCTCTCCACAAAGATAACAACCAGGCTGTATGGGATACACAATCCTGGGGCAATTCCTAGCAAAGTGCCCAGGCTCACCACACCAAAAATAGCCTATACTAGATGAAGTCCGATGGGAAAATCTCGCCTCGTACTCCAATACCGACAGACAACCCTGCTGAAAAACTAGAAGCTCAACTATAACTGAAGCACCACTCACAGAACCAGGTACTGAAACACTCACCGGAGGACTCAGAGTCCTAGCCACGGTGTCTTGAAGCGCTGAGGTCGCTATAAATCTAATCAGAGGTTGGGCTGACCCCACACCCCTTATCTAGTGCAGTAAACCCTCACTCTTGAGTCCTGGCGCTGATGGAAGCATTGAAGCAACAGGCACAGAAGCCTCGGCACCAACCGCTATCGCATCCGTCTGAGGAATTCGAGAATGAATGAACAACCGAAGTTTAAAAGTCAATAGAGCCAGGAACACACGATGAGGATCCAAGAAGATGAAATATTTCCTAACAATGCCCTGTAGCCTCCCGCAGATAGGATACGGACGTCATCGTACCAATCCATGAGACTCTACTTAGACACTTGCTACTGTACCATGACAGCGGTGAACCTAGAGCTCTGATACCAAGCTGTCACGACCCAATTTCTCAAGTCATGATGGCACCTACAATCCCCAGTAGGCGAACCAATTCACGTATCCCAGAATGGTTATTAATGGGCTACTACCTAACCAAAACGAACCAGCAAGCAGAAATAAGCGAAAGCAAAACTCGAATATAAATACATAAAGGAAACTACACCAACCCCAAGACTTGGTATCAATAGTACAAAAGCTTCTAATAGGATACAAGAACTAGTAGTAACAAAATACAACATAAATTGCCTCCTAAAGTACAAGGAGCAACAGTACAACAGATGAGATGTAGAAAAGCCCCGACCGTCAGGCGCTCACCCTAGTCTCAAAGATCCAAAAGCTGCACGAGTCTCCAACATGATCAATGGCCAAAGCTCAGCTAATATCTGCACAAAAAAGTGCAGAAGTGTAGTATGAGCACCAAAACCACGGGTACTCAGTAGGTATCATATGTCGACTGAGCGCATATAAGATATAAAAGCAGTAAGTAACAGATAGCAAGAAAGAAGTCACTGAGGCAATAAGCAAGGCACAAGGAGCTAGTACAGATCATCCATAACCAAGAGCTTCAAGCAACACATGCTAGCACAGAGATACAATTACACAGAATCACAGGTGAAGGAAAGGAGAACGCACCTGGAGTCCTTGCACAATAATATAAGTAAGTAGAGAGATGATTTAGAAAATAGTGGTATACCGGTAACCTCAAGTGGAAGGAAAAAATGGAGAGCAGTCTAACATACTCAAAATGAAATCAACCAGTATAAGGAAATCATAACACCAATCCAATCCTATGATAGCATAACCAGGGAATCACCTCACTAGTACAACCCTAGGATGAAATAACTAGGCCACAATAACCGAGAGATACCACTTAGCTTCCCACAAAAATAGAACCAGAGTCTCACACTCTACTCAGAAGGCCACACAAAAGTGCCTCAATAAGATAGGACTCTAAATCCCTCTCAATAATAAAAAATCCCACAACCAGCCTCAACAGGCTAGCCATCACTAATCTTTCAAGAACCAGGTGCCAAGACAAGCTCTAAGTAAAAACAGGAGTAAATATAGTCTACCTACAGTCCCAACGGCCGCCCATACAACCGAGGAACACAATCAAGTTAAAACAAACCCACCGGCATCCCATACTACCGGAGCGTACACTGAACACACAACAAACAAGGGTGGAATCCAATGCATGATATGATATAATGTGAAATAGAACCTTTGTATGTACCTCCTCCGGTTCAAATCAGGCCCAGCAGGCAGGTTCCATGGAAGGACTCAGCCTGTATACCTCTACTCCACCGTATACCCTTCACTTCAGCGCACGCAGCCCGAAGCCCAAGGCCCAGAGTGGCAAGGTCCATGGAGGTCCCCGACCCCATACTAAAACTCAGTATCAAGACATGTCATCCAGAAACAAGCCCGGGATCAAGATAGAGACCCAGTCTCGAATATGCATGCCCAGACCCTGTCCAGGACTAAATTAGTAGAAAATGCCTCAAAAACCCCACCAAGGGTGCCCGGGCGTAACCGGGTCGAAAACTGTAGTAAATCAAGTCTCGTGCTCCACCCCGCAGAGACTAGTATCAGTAATAAAATCAAGTCTGGTGCTCTGCCCCGCAGAGACTAGTATCAGTAATAAAATCAAGTCTGGTGCTCTGCCCCGTAGAGACTAATATCAGTAATAAAATCAGTGCGAAAACATCCAAAAATCCCCTTTTTCTATCATCAACAGTACCAAAAATGGGCCCCCAGGGCTATGCAAATTTAGGAAAACTGTCGGTAGTGGCTCTCAGCCAAAACTGTAGTAAAACATGCAGGGGAAAGCCTTTTTCATGGATGATATGCTCGCACACAAATATAAAAGTAGCCCAACGGCTCACAACAACTCCTATCAGCCCTGCACAGGCCCAACAGCTATTCAGCAGACATCACCAGCCTAAAAGGATTATATCTATGTCCAGGTCTCGCGAACATTTCCCAAATAACCCACCATCTATGTTCCAGAGTCAATACAAGGCCACACAGGATCACAAAGGTAATATACAATACTACACGAATACTACAAACAACATATGAAATAGACGGACGAAAGGCGGACTAGGTCTGGGGTACCAACCTATAACAACCCATCCAAGGATGCTAATTAATGCAGTTATAGCCTATATACGCAGAGTCTAAATAGGGGAAAACCATAACCTACCTGTCATCCGATGACTAGCTGCGGGAACGACGTCGTCCAGACTCAAACTGCTCTGGGAAGCTCTGAATCACACAAAACAAATACTTTCAACTAAATCCCCAAATAGGTCTCTATGAAGGCTGACCAACCAAGGTAATGGAAAAATTGCTAGAATCGACGAGGCTGCAAGAACGAGCCATAGCCATTTGATAAGGTGTTAATGTCACACTCGCGACCAGCCAACTCCAAAACATAAAATGAGGCCAATAACAATAAGAAATGGCAGCTAAATCCAACAATAATATGTTAACCACATCTCAAAGGAGCGACGAGCTCCCGAGGGACTATTTCAAGGCGTACTTCACGTTGTCCAATCCAATCACTATCATACGCGATACCAAAAAGAATCGCACAATTTCCCAATCCCTCCAGCACCTTACCACAACCATATCACCACAAAAATAACCAAACATAACAAGATAAAGGGGCTGTCCAAAGCCACAAATCCAAGATACCACGTCCTAGCTCAGAAATCCATAAAACAATACTAGAACATATAATAACGAAGGAGGGGCGTAGGGGAGAGATTCCTTGACAAAAATATGCAATATCCCAAGATTAACAACCTGCCTCCTTGCAGGAACAACAACCATATCCAAATCAAACAAAAAACTACTACAAGTTATCGAAAAATACAACTTTTCGTGACTAGAAGCTTAGAATCTTGATTCAACAAATAGATAAGTGTACGGGATCCATACCTCACCAAAATAACTCCATAGCTACTTCCAAATACTCAGAAAACACCTGCTAGCTCGCTGCATCAACACCCACAAAGATACGCCATGAAATCGACGGGACAAACTACACCAAAATGACGAGCTCGCGACGTAGAGCAACTTCCGTTAAACTTCCCAATTGAAAGGATCAAAGTCCATGGATTATTTATGGACTTTCCTTCTGATTTTCTGAAGTTCTTGGGTGATTTTTATGAATTAAAACGAAGCTGGAACACCTTTTATAAAGCAAAACCGACTTAGGATGTGGGCCCCACCTTGACGTGTCTGCTTGCGCGGTCTTACAAAAACGTGAATATCTCTCTATTCTGAAGTCGTATGAATGAACGGTTTAGTGCATTAGAAACTAGACTTGTAGACCTTTGATTTTGTATATTGGGGTCCCACTAACTCTTTATATATAGGGAGAAACACCCCAAGATTTTTAACCTAAATTTGAAGAGAATTCCTTAAAGGAATTTACAATAACTTTTTCCGACTTTTTTTTCGCAACTTGCTTGACTTCAAAACTTATCATAAGACCATTTTCTGATTATAATACCTCATAACACATCCTTCTTAGTATATTAGACACTATTAGTCTTACCCCAAAGGAACGGGTTACTTTAAACCTTCCAAACGGGCTAGATGTTACACGAAGCATTTCTTTAACTCGAACTTTCGAGTAAGGAATTCCTTTGACCTAGAACCTTGGTTTAATTCTTTGATATTACCAAGAATTGTTGACGGAAGTCAATGATTTCCAAAGTTGAATCTCTAAAATGAGGAACGGCCATAAAGACCAAACAAATGGCCCGGGCACCGAACTATCGGTCCCGACAAGCCATACATGACTTGGGCCGCTACAAGTAAGCTCTAATGGTAAAAGAAAGGCAAAAATGTGTAAATAACCGAAAAAGGTCATTACATTATTAAAAATAAAGGAAACTACCTAACCCAGAATGGAATATACCAAGCTAAATCTTCTTTTTAGAACCGCTACTAACGGGGTCTCGGTTGATTTCCCTGATTGGTATATCATGAAAAAAGAAATCCATTTGCACCAGGCGCACTGCGTTGCTCGATCAATAATTGCATAAAAAATACAAAGTAGAGCAAGAAAAATCTAAAAGCATTAAGAATACAAGTAGGACACGCAAACATAGCCAAAAACATATGGAAAAAAAGCTTCCTCTATTATTGTGCCCAAAAAAGTGATTACAATCATTACTCTTGACATAAGAGAAAAATACAACAATACTTGAAATAAAATGCACTCAAAAACACACCCCAGATAAAAAAGGATTGTGCCCACCGATCGACGGAACAATTAGAATAGCTCCTGGCTTGAGAAAAAAATGAGGGATCATCCAAGCATACTCTGAAAGAGAAAGAGCCTGAGGCAACAAGGGTACTTGATAGGTTTCCCACCTTTTTTCTTTAACAAAGAATTTTTCCATACAAGGAAAGCCTGTAGCTCCCATATGGGTCTGGGGCTTTGGTTTAACTCAAAGCCTCAAGTGACACAGTAACCATTTTGAGCTCATGTAAAATGTCATAACGACTGAAGCTCAAATGCTCACCCCAACCTCTAAGGCCCCTCATTGGTGGATATTTTTCCCTAGAAATACATCCCATTTTTTACCTACTCTCCAAGCATTAGCTTTCTCTTTGTTTCCTATTCGTATTTGATTCTAGTTGGAAGGATCCTAACCATTGAGGAATGTCACCAAGGGCTTTGTACCACAAATTTACTATTAGTCATTTCTTTTTTTACTTTATTCGTGTTCTATATAAAGAGATGAGAGCAGAAGATGGGAAAATTATGCGTATTGTTATTGATCATTTGACAACTATTTAAAGAATGTGCACAAGACCTGTATCAATAAGGACAGACTTGAAAAAGATAATGACTATCAACTAGAGCCTAAATAGTAGGAGAAAGTTACAACAAATTTGTAATACTTAGGAACTACAAGAATAGAACTCTATACCAGTAAGGTGTTTAGTAATCATTAGACATTACACTCCCACAAGTTGGTGGTGTCAACAAAACCCAACTTGGAAAAAAGCTTTATCTGACTATGGAACATCTAGTTGGCGCAAATGTAGGTAGTGCTGAAATTATCACAAAAGATTCGAGTAATAGATGAAATATAAAATCAAAGATCATGCAATAAACTTGTTAGCAATTGGTCTCAAAAATAGTAGCTGCAACAACCTGATATTCTACTTTTGTGGAGGAACGGGAGAAGAATCTTTGCTTTCTATAGGACCATGATATCGAAGAGTTTCCAAGGTAAACAACATAACCTATGGTGGAGGTTCAATCGATATGATCTCTAACCCAGTCAGAATATGAGTAGGCTAGAAGACGGTGATCATGTTCTTTGGCAATTTAGAGGCCAAATGAGAATGTCTAGTGAAGAAACCAAAGAAGACGCTTTATGGCTGTCTAATGAGATATTAACGGATAGTGCATGGCCTGTGAAAATTTTCTAATAGAAAATGCTATGTATGGACGTGTAAAATAAAAGTAATGACATTTATCAATTATCCGCCTATAAAAAGAGCCATCAACTAGAGAATCTTTAGCAGACTCTGGGAAAACAATAGTAGAAGGCATTGGTGTTGGAACACCCTTGCAAATTGTGCATATTAACTTCTTGCAATAGATCTGTAATGTATTTCTACTGAGACAACAGAAGACCTCCAAGATAAAAGAAGACTTCAACACCAAGGAAATAATGAAGTGGACCAAGATCCTTCAGTGAGAACCGAGTTGCAAGATTATCAATAATGCTTTGAACACCACAAATCTGATTACCAGTAACAATTATGTCTTCAACATATACTAGGACATAAATAGTAAACCCAAAATTATGCAAGATGAACAATGAAGAGTCATATTGGGAATTTTTGATAGCTTCACGCCAGTGTGGGAATTTTTGAGCTTGCTAAAGGTTATAGGTAGGGAGGAAGTGGTTTGAATAACAGTGTGAAATTGTTTAGGCTTAAGGCTATTGTTCTTAGACTGACTAATCATGTGATGAATGGGTGTGGTTATAGAGTTAGAGGCAACAAAGGGAGGTTGTAGTGTCACAGGAGGTGGGACAAGTGATGAGGAAGAGGGTTGTACCACCGGGTTCTGGGTCAAAGTTCTATTGGACTTATTTTAATGTTGTTAAGTGATTATTATGGATTGCCATTGAGCATATAAATGGGGAGAAGGATGAATTGGTGAGACCAAAACATTCGGTTGAGGTGAATTATGGTTGGAAACTAAATTTTGTATAGTGAGAGGAGGGGCTGTGGATATGTTAGAGAAGGAGAAGAAGTAACATATAAGGGAGAAATTGAATTACCTGAGATAGTGGTACCAGTTGGGGTAGAGGATACGGGTAAACATGTGTTCATGGGTTGCTGCATAATCTGAGCAGGAAGCTCATAAGAAACATTTGAACTTTGAATATTAGTATGTGGTTGTTGTTCAGTTGAACAAATATCCCAAGCTACATTTTTATTTTGTGTATTTTTCAATTCAAAAAGAATAGTTTTAAATGAGAACTGATTTTCCAAAAATAAGATGTCGCATGATAAATATATTTTGAAAGTTAAAGGATCAAAATAGTGATGGGAGTAATGTTTATTGGAAAATCCTAAATAAACACATGGTGTCGAACGGGGCTCTAATTTGTTTTTGGCATATGGTTTGATCCATGGATAACACAAGCAACCAAATACTTTAATGGAGTCATACTTGGGCATAGTTTGAAATAAAAGTTCAAAAGGGCTCTTTTGCTGAAGATTGGGTGTAGTTAGCCTGTTTATAAAATAAATAGCTTGTTGATAGGCAAAATTCCAAAAGTGTGATGTGAAAGATTCTTGGTGCATCAAGGTTCTAGCAGTTTCAATAAACATGCCGATGTCATCTTTCGATTAGAGCGACTCGTTGTGAAGTATATGGGGGTGACACTAAGTGTTCTATGCCATGTGTTTTGGGATAGGGTTGTAGACTCTAAAATTCACCATCACCATTAGTGTAAAAAGATTAATGTTTGGTGTTGAACTTTCGTTCAAGCAATGGATGCAAATTTTGAAAAACTTCCAGAGTATCATTTTTAAATTTTAAAGTTAAAAACCATATGTATTTTTAAAATTGATGAACAAATAACACATAATATCTTTTTTTTTATCAATTGACAAAACCAGAGATGGACCCCCATAAAATCACCATAAAGGATTTGCAGGGACTTATTACTTTGCAATGATATTTTTGAGAAAGTCAACTTGTGCATTTTATTTGAATAACAAGAATTAAAAATGGAACTAGCTTTAGGATCTGAAATAGGAAGAAAAAAATATTCAAGATATTATTTAAAATGTAGCAATTAGGATGGCCTAAACACCGATGCCATAGGTGAATTTGAGTAGCCACATTGCATTGAGGAGAACAATATGTACAGCCTGGTGGCCACTCATACAACCCATCTTTGTTCTGCCCGTGAACCTGAGACGCCCCCATATTTAGATCCTTCACAAGTGTAATAACATGTTCAATAGTTATAGTAAAGTAAGGGCATAAGTACCCGACTAGAAAAGTCTCTAGGATAAGAGTTGATAAAATCTCAGGCTAGGATGAGCTGCGATGAAAATCTAGTGTTCTGTGCCTTAGAGATAGTTATGGTCTTGTAGTTTATATATGGTAGTGTGGAGTCTATTTATGGATAGTCGACTATCGTAGGGTCTAGTAGGAAGTTTCAGGATGGGAATTGGGTTTATAGAACTTTGGATATGATAGTTGTTGCATTGTAATTAATCCATGTGGTCTAGAAATTTAAGTGTGTTATGAAATGAGGGGTTTGGGGCAAGTTTTTGATGTTCTAGAAATTGTCCTTCATCGCAACAAAAGGGCCACTCATCAAGATGGGCCATCGTGATGGTTCATCCTCATCGTGATGAGAAATAGCCCATCGCAATGAGACAACGGGTAGTTTACTTGCACTTATTCAATTTTTCTGGGTTATTTTTCCACAACCCCTATTTCGTTCTAGAGCTCCAAGAAGCGTTCTTCTAAATAATTTATATGTTTTTTCTTTGTTTGAGGTAAGTAACTCAGTAAATCCCTTCCTTTAACGATCATTAATCTTTGTAGTATCTTTTGAGGAAGGATTAATGGTGGAATTCTTGAGTTAAAGTCCTAAAAGCATGAAACTTAGGGAGAACCTTATGGGTAGGTGAAAATTCACCTAGAATTTATCCTAAGTTATGTATTTATGATATCTAGCATAAATTTAATGGTTGTTGTCAAGGATAATGGGGAACCTTGGGCTCCATAAAAGTGAAACCTTTAGGCATAAAAATGTCTAAAAAGGGATGTACTTGATTAGAAACCCATTGGGTGTTGATTTGATGAATGTTATGAGACTAGTTAATGGTTAATTGAACCTTGGAAAATACTACAGACCTCGAATAAGGGTAGAATTAGTGGGTTTGAATTCCCAAGATTAATTTTGAAAGTGTAGACGATTAATTACTCTTAACATTGTTTGATTTTAGACTTTGAACATTCTTAGGTGTTGAGGAAACGCAAGGTTCTTGCAAAGTAACTTGTTGATTCAGATTCTTTGATTGAGGTAGGTTGAAGTTTAGTTGGAGTTTAGACTTATTTTAGTACTAGTATGTAGTTGAATTACTTAACTTGTGATTGGTCTTCAGACATAGTTGAAATGTATCTACTTTTATGTTATGCTTGAATGAATAAGCTAGAGTACATGAGTTGATGCATGAGCTAAGATGAAAAAGTGTAAATATGATTTAGTGCACTGTATATGTACTAAGAGATAGGTCTGAGAATTATAGGTGCATTGACATTGTCATTTATCATGGGATCGGGTACCACGCCGGTACAGGTGATATTTTTAACTATTTGATATTTACACTGATGGGAAAAGTTCAGGCAGTTACAGGTTAACATAGTGACCTATTTGATATTTAAGCTGATAAGAAATGGTTTTGGCAGTTACAGGTTGACATAGTCACCTATTTGATATTGGCGCTGATTGGAAATTGTTCAGGCGGGTACATGGACCTTGTGTGTCCCCTGTAGTTCATGGCTAGTTAGGCATAAATAAGACCCTTTAGCATGTGTGTATACTTTTCATACTATTACATTGTTTCATGTTCAGGCATGATGAGTTAGTATTGTGGACTGAGATGAGACTAGAGGTAATAGTTGCATTGATAAGAGCTAGATGGACTTAGATTCTAGGTGTTGTAATTATTGAAATTGGTTTTTCTTGCATTATTATGGTGACTTATTGAACTTAATATTTCTATTGTTGACTTGACTTGAGATGATTATCTGTTAACTGGATTATTTGCTAAGTGTTGGTATGCCTCTTACTTGTTATTTGATTTGAATATATACCTATTCTAAACTGAGTCAGCCGATGATACCTACCAGTACATAGTGTTTTGTATTGATACTACCTTGTACTCTTCTTTTATTGAGTGCAGACAATGATTCAAAGACTAAGACGCAACCTCGTCTAGAATGGAGATGATTGGCACTTGATCCAAGGGTGAGCACTACTTCTAAAGCTGTCGTGGATCCTCTTTCAGTTGTTTTCCTTCCTCCGTAAAATGAAACTCTTTTCTATTCATTTATTTATGTTAGTTATGTTTAGTTATCTTAGATACAATTTTGATTAGAAATCGTGTACGGTAACTTTCAGTTATTGGGGATGTTTAGTAAGTCTTGAATTACTTCTGCATATTATGTCACGACCTGATTTCTTGGTCATGATAGCACCTACAATCGCTCAGTAGGCCAACCAATCCCCATTGTAACAACCCAGAAATAGACCCATCTTTTTAACTCAGAACTTGCTAAAATTTCTGAAACTCCCAGGGATCACGGGTCAAGTCCATGAGCCGTGGGTGGTTCCACGAGTCGTGGAAGTGACTCATGATTCTAGTCCTGCATACCATCCTCAGGTCTAAGAACCACAAGTCAATTTCACGACTCGTGAAGGTTTCCATGGGTCGTGGAACCAAATTATGGAACTCAGACAGAGAGTGGTCAGGTCCCCTGATTTCCATGACTTAGATCTACGACTCGTGGAAGCTTCCACGAGTCATCCTGTTAAGTCGTAGAGAACCTCCAACAGCCTGAAATCTTAGGTAGTTTCCACAAGAAGGAACCCAGAGTCGTGGTTAGGTCTACGAGTCGTAGACTCTACCCGTGGAACCTGAAGCCAAATTTTAAATCATCTTTTTCCTAATTAATTCCCAGGGGTATTTTAGTCATTACCCACTCTTTTAACTCCTAGATGTCGTTTTGACTATTTCAATAAGGGTTTTCACCCTCATTAGCCTAAGTTCCTTCTCATTACTTCACTCATCTCCAAAAAAGGGAAAATTCTTCTCCGAGTTTAAAGTCTCAAGCTCCAAGTTCAAGCCTCCTAAGTCATTGGAATTCAAGTGGGTTATTTTCAATCAAGGTATGTGGATAATCAACAATGGGTACCTTTCACCCTTGTGCCCAAAACCCTTAATTCAAATTTTGATTTCATGGTCTTCAAATTAGGGTTCTTATCCAATTCCCATGGGTTTTGCTAAATATGGTCTTCTCATGATTTGATTGTGAAATTACTATTAAAATTGCATGATTTCACATGGGTTTTTACATGTTAACTCTTATTTCATGAATTGAAGTTTAAACATGGGAATTCCTACATGCATGAAGTTGATTTAAGCAAATTGGAATTTGATAGCATGTTCCTTATGGGTTTTCAAGCATGTGCATGCCTAGTTCCTATGTTCTATGAAAATATATATATTATGAAATTGAACTAGAGTCATGCAAAGTTTTACAAGTCATGAAGTATGCAAAATTTCACAAGTTATGAAGTATTATGAAAGACAAGACACCTGACGTTCCATCAATGCTCATGAATCAATTTCTAAACCCTAATTCATGAGTAGTATGATGATCTGGGGTATGAAGACGTTATGAACAAGTTTGTCACATGTATATGATCTCATGTTATATTTTTTGGGAGTAGTATTTAGCACTGAGAGATGAGGGTTCAGATAACCCAAGTCCAAAACTACGTTGCCACCGTAGGTTGCCCTCTGTGGCTTATCATGACAGGATCTTGGTACGACATGGTTCTAACTTTGGCCGGTTAGGACAACTCTTTTCAGTGGGGGAACATGACACTGGACTCCATGTATCTCAGCATGGTTTAATGTTAGTTAAGAGAAACTCCCACATATTTATTTTCAAGCTATGAAGTTATATGATTCTATACTATGAAACTTAAGCTTTATTTCATGTTTCATGTTTTATACCTTTATATTTATTCATGTTCCTTCTTTACATAACAAGTTCATTCTTAAGCATGTTTTAAAGTGTTTTTATTATGATTCATGCATCGCTCACATACTCAGTACATCCCATAGTACTGACGCATATCTTGCGCTACATCCTTTGATGATGCAGATTCAGGTGTCCCTTTCCAGGCACGTGGCTAGAGCTTCCAGGCCACTTTTTTGTCAGCTGTTGGTGAATCCTCTTAGGTTGAGGACTAGATATGTTTTAGCTTGTGCTAATTTCTTACTTTCGTACTTTGAGTTAGCTAGGGTCTTGTCCTAGCAACTCCTTATGTCATGTAGAGGCTTTTCAAACATAGACATGATTTGAGTCTTCTTATGGATCTTGTATTCCTATTTGACTTGATTCTACATTTATGTTATTCCGACTTTATCTATTATGCTTTTGCTTATCTTTTGTTATGATTGAGGATGCTATGGCCAAGGGTTTAGCTTGGGGAACTTGTGGTCCCATGTCCCATGTTACGTCTAGGGGGTAACCCCGAGGCGTGACAAACTTGGTATCAGAGCCTCAGGTTCAAGAGTCTTAGGATGTCTGAAAGCCACATCGAGTAGAGTCTTTTTCATGTGTGTGAAGCGCGCCACACATATAAGACGGGAGATGTCATAGAAAACTTCACTTCTTTGATGATCACATCATGCGATAGAGCTTAACTCTTATGTTCCTCTAATCTTCTTCTTGTATATTTCAAAATATGCCTTCTTGACATGCTATGCCTCCCCGAGCCACTCGGAATGCTGCTCCTCCCATTCTAGTCCCCGATGTCACGAATGAGAAGTTCAGGAATGCCATTCATTTGCTAGCCCAGACTTTGGCCACTCAGGCCAATCAATAGGCTCCTACCCCAGTCCATCCTTAAGGTGGGGTAGCGGCTTGAGTTCATGAATTTATCCATATGAACCCCTCTGAATTTTGGGGTTCGAAAGTGAGCAAGGACCCGGTCAACTTTATTGATGAAGTGAAGAAGATCTTCGAAGTTATGCAAGTGGTTGGGGTCGATTATGTTGAGCTTGCATTCTATCAACGCAAGGATGTAGCTCATATTTGGTTCACGCAATGGAAGGAGGCTAGGGTGAGGGACGCGGTCCCCATGACTTTGGAGTTTTTTGATAGGGACTTCCTTGATAGGTTCTTTCCCCGTGAGTTGAGGCAAGCGAAGGTGGAGGAATTTGTGAACTTGAGACAAGGGACAATGTCGGTTCAAGAGTATAGTCTGAAGTTTACTCAGTTGTCTAGATATTCTCCCTCCATGGTAGTGGACCCGCATGATCAAATGAGCAAGTTCATCTATGGGGTTTATGATACGGTGAAGAAAGAGTGTAGGTCTTCTTTGCTATTGAGTGATATGAACATTTCTCGACTTATGACTCATGCCCAACAGATTGAGGGTTACAATATAAGGGTTATAGTGAGGGAGAAAAAAAGATCTAGATCCAAGGGATTAGGTTTTGGTCATCACAGGTCAAGAGGTGGACATCACTCTTCTTTCCAGAAGAAGTCATCAGGATCCGTGCATTCTTCTGCTAGTGGTCCTAACCAGGCTCAGAGGCCTCATCATGATCAGGGTGGTAGAGGACATGGTTCCTATTCCTAGTCTCAAGGAAGTGTTACTAAGGGACCTTCCCATCCTAGTTGCAACAAGTGTGGGAAGAATCACCCAGGAGAGTGCCATTTGAGCACAGGTGAATGCTTTGGGTGTGGACAGGCTGGACACGTGATTAGAGATTGCCCTTCAGCTAAGAAGGGGCAGGGATGTGGTAGGACTCAGTCTTCCCAGAAACTTCAGGAGGTTGACCAGCCCAGTAGGGCACAACTTCTATTTCTGGTGGTCAGCGCCAGAACCGCCTTTATGTTATGTCCTCTCGTCAGGATCAGGAGGGTTCCCCAGATATTGTTATTGGTATGTCGAAAGTCTTCTCTTTTGATGTGCATGCTTTCATGGACCCCGGTGCTTCCTTATCTTTTGTAACCCCTTATGTAGCATGCAAATTCAAAGTTTGTTCTGAATTGCTTTTAGAACCCTTTTGTGTTTCGACTCTTGTTGGTGAGTCAGTCTTAGCCAAAAGAATCTACTGAAATTCCCTATCTCATTCCTTCATAGGGTCACTTCAGTGGATCTAGTAGAGTTGGAGATCACTAATTTTGACGTCATTCTTGGTATGGATTAGATGTATGCATGTTATACCTCTGTTGTTTGCCGTACTCATGTGGTTAATTTCAAGTTTCCTAATGAACCTATTTTAGAATGGTAAGGTAGTCCCCCTTCCTCGAAAGGTCACTTCATATCATATCTTAATGCTAGGAAGATGATTTCAAAGGGGTATGTTTATCACATAGTGTGGGTTATGGACACGGAGTTCGAAACCCCATCCCTTCAGTCTGTCCCTGTTGTGAATGAGTTTCTAGAAGTATTTCCCAAGGATTTCCCCGGAGTCCCTCCCGAGCGGGAGATAGACTTTGGGATAGATCTTCTCCCAGATATGAATGCTATCTCCATTTCTCCCTATAATATGGCTCTCGTGGAACTCAAAGAGTTGAAAAATTAGTTGAAGGATCTTCTCGATAAGGGCTTCATCAGGCCTAGAATTACTCCATGGGGTGCCCAGTCTTATTTGTTTGAAAGAAAGATAGTTCTATTAGAATGTGTATTGACTACCGTCAGTTGAACAAGGTCACAATCAAGAATAAATATCCCATTCCTAGGATTGATGACTTGTTTGATCAGCTTCAGGGTGCTAGTTTCTTCTCCAAGATCGACCTTAAATTCGGTTATCATCAGCTTCGTGTTAGAGAGTGTGATATCCCAAAGATAGCCTTCAGGACTCGGTATGGTCATTATGAATTTGTTGTGATGTCTTTTGGTCTAACAAATGCTCCTGCAGCTTTTATGGATTTTATGAACCGTGTGGTCAAGCAGTATTTGGATATGTTTGTGATTGTTTTCATTGATGATATCCTCATCTACTCTCGGAGTGAGGAGGATCATGCAGACTACTTGAAAGTTGTGTTACAAACTCTCAAGGATAGACAGCTGTTTGCTAAGTTCAGCAAGTGTGAGTTCTAGATGCAGTCTGTTGCTTTTCTGGGTCATATTATGACTAAAGATTGTATTCGGGTTGATTCTCAAAAGATAGAGGCAGTAAAGAACTGGCCTAGACCTACTTCCCTGTCTGATATTAGGAGCTTTTTGGGTTTGGCTGGTTACTACAGGAAGTTTGTGGAAGGATTTTCTTCCATTGCTGCCCCTTTGACCCAATTGACTCAGAAGAAGGTAAAATTTCAGTGGTCCGACTTGTGTGAGGAGAACTTTCAGGAATTGAAGACTAGATTGAGCACAACTCCAATGTTAGCTCTACCCGAGGGTCTAGATGATTTTGTGGTGTATTGTGATGCTTCTAGGATTGGTTTGGGTTGTGTTTTGATGCAGCGTGGTAAGGTGATTGCTTATGCTTAGAGACAGCTTAAGACTCATGAGAAGAACTATCCTACTCATGATCTTGAGTTGGCAGCCGTGGTCTTTGTTTTGAAGATTTGGAGACATTATTTGTATGGGGTGCATGTGGATGTATTCACCAATCATAAGAGTCTTCAGTATGTGTTCACTCAAAAGGAATTGAATTTGCGACAAAGGAGATGGCTTGAGATCCTTACGGATTATGATTTGAGTATGCTTTACCATCTGGGTAAGGCCAATGTCGTAGCGGATGCTTTGAGTAGACTGTCCATGGGAAGTGTGTCTTCCGTTGAAGATGGGAAGAAGGAATTGGTTAAGGAGGTTCATACGCTAGCTCGGTTTGGAGTTCACCTTATGGACTCAACAGAAGGTGGTGTGATTGTACAAAATGGTGCTGAATCATCTTTGGTAGCTGAGGTAAAGGTCAAGCAAGACAAGGATCCCATTTTACTTCAGCTTAAGGGTGCGGTTTATCAACAACGGGTGTTCCATCAGTTACTCTCATGATCCTAGCATGCATTCATGTTTTTGAAGTTGATTTAACCATGTTTTGAGTTGGAAAGTGCAGTTTTCATGTTTATTTTCTGATTTCAATGTTTTGTTGCAGGTTGGGATGTTTTCTCTTCAGTTTTCCTTTCTTAGTCTTCATTCGAGGATGAATAATCCCAAGGAAGGGGGATATTGTAACACCCCGGTAATAGATCCAGCTTTTTAACTCAGAACTTGTAGAAATTTTTGAAACTCCCTGGGATCACGAGTCAAGTCCACGAGCCGTGAGTGGTTCCATGAGTCATGGAAGTAACTCGTGATTCCAGTCCTGCAAACCATCCTCAGGTCTGAGAACCACGAGTCAATTTCATGACTCGTGAAGGTTACCATGTGTCGTGGAACCAAATCGTGGAACTCAGACAGAGAGTGGTCAGGTCCCCTGATTTCCACGACTTTGATCGACGACTCATAGAAGCTTCCACGAGTCATCATGTTGAGTCGTAGGGAACCCTGCTAGGGTCTGACAAGTCAAGCCTAACCAAATGGTTAGCTAAGGACTGGATGTCCAAGGCCAATGATAGCCTTAAAAACTGAAAGTAAAGCTAGGCTTCCCATACTCACTGTTTTCCGACTCAAGGCATACGCTACCACGTTTGCCTTTCCCAGATGATACAAAATAGTGAAATCATAGTCCTTCAGTAACTCAACCCGTCTCCTCTGCCTCGAATTCAGCTCTTGCTGACTCATAATAAACTGAAGACTATGGTGATCGGTAAATATCTCAAAATGGATCCTATATAAGTAGTGCCTCTAGATCTTGAGCGCAAAAACTACCACCGCAAACTCCAAGTCATGAGTAGGCTAGTTGCACTCGTGAACCTTTAGCTGCCTCAATGCATATGCTATCACTCGACCCTACTTTATCAACACACAACTAAGACCAAACCCAAAAGCATCATAATATACGGAGAAGCTCTCACCCTTAACTGGCAAAGTCAACACCGGAGCTGAAGTCAATAAGGCCTAAAGCCTCTGGAAGATATCCTCGCACTGATCCGACCACTGAAATGGGATATCCTTCCTAGTTAGCACAGTCAAAGGTGCTGCTATGGAAGACAACCCCTCGATGAACCTCCTGTAGTACCCTTCTAGCCCAATAAAGTTGCAAACCTCAGTAGGAGTAGTAGGTCTAGTCCAATCAAGAACCGCTAAAATCTTACCCAGGTCCACTCTAATCCAATCCTTAGACACCACGTGTCTTAGGAATGCAACTGACTCAAGCCAAAACTCGCACTCTCAGAACTTGGCATAAAGCCGATGATCTCCCAAAGTCTGAAGTACAGTCTTTAAATGCTGCTCATGCTCATCTCTACTCCATGAGTATATCAGGATGTCATCTATGAACACTATCACGAACAAGTCCAAGTACGGGCTAAGCACCCTGTGCATCAAGTCCATGAAAGTTGTGGGGGCATTAGTCAACCCAAAAGACATTACTAGGAACTCGTAATGGCCATAACATGTCCTGAATGCTGTCTTAGGGATGTGCTCCGCCTTAATCCTCAATTAGTGGTAGCGAAACCTCAGATCAATCTTCAAAAACATGGCAGAACCCTGAAGCTAATCAAATAAGTCATCTATGCACGGCATCGAATACCTATTCTTCATAGTCACTTTTTCAGCTGTTGATAATCAATACACATCCTTATCAACTCGTCCTTCTTCTTCACAAAGAGAACAAGAGCATCGCAAGGAGACACACTGGGCCTAATAAAACCCTTAGCTAACAAGTCCTGGAGCTACTTCTTAAGCTCTCTCAACTCAGCTGGAGCCATATGGTAAGGAGAAATAGAAATGGGCCTTGTGCCCGGCTTTAACTCAATAGCAAAATCAATATCTCTCTCAGGTGGAAGCCTTGGCAGGTCAGTAGGGAACACATCTAGGAAATCTCTAACCACATGAACTGACTAAGGGAAAGAAGTGTCAGCACTAGCATCTCGAACATATGCTAAGTAAGACAAACACCTGCGAGAAATAAACTTTCTAGCTCGAAGACAAGATATGATCCAAGACGGTGCGTGACTGATAAAACCCTGCCACATAACTGGGGATACACCGGGCATGGCTATGGTAAAGGTCTTGGCATAGCAATCCAAAACCACATGGTGAGGGGATAACTAGTCCATGCCCAGTATCACATCAAAGTCTAACATATCAAGAATCATCATATCACCCCAAGTATCCAAATCGCCAATAGAAATCATACAAGATCTCACAATCCGATCTACTACTAAAGAATATCCTACTGGGGTTAAAACAAATACGGGTATAGATAATGGCTCACTAGCCAACCCTAAACAAGGAAAATAGTAGGAAAAAACATACGAGCAAGTAGATCTAGGATCAAATAAAGCAAAGGCTGGTTGATGGAATACAAAAATCATGCTTGTGATCACAGCATTCGAGGCCTCTACCTCCGGTCTCCCAAGGACCGCATAAAACTGACGATGACCACCACCTGAATGATTTCCATCCATACCATTAATCCTGCCACACGGGGCACCACCTCTAGCTAGACCACCATGTCCCCTAGCCGGTGGTTGAACTACTCTCAATGGCTGAGCCGACTGAGCAGCTGGATAGACTGTACCCCTCTGGGGCAATCTTTAGTATAGTGACCGATAATACCACAATCATAACA
Source organism: Jaltomata sinuosa (assembly GCA_003996215.1). NCBI lineage: Eukaryota > Viridiplantae > Streptophyta > Magnoliopsida > Solanales > Solanaceae > Jaltomata > Jaltomata sinuosa. Next base: position 388,067 of record QJPP01000618.1, on the reverse strand, counting down.
AGGCCCTGATGGATTAGACTGGCAAGATGAACTAGAAGAACCTGTATGTCCACCACAGCCTGATGCCCCAGAAGCTGCATCTCTCGATGACTGGCCACTGTAGCCCTGTTGGCTACCCTAACCCTGCTCAAACTGAGACCCACTTGAAGACTAAAGTGAAGCCTGAACTGGTCTACTAGACTGACCTTAGTGCTACTGCAGTTGATAACCTCGGCCCTACTACGAGGCCTCTTATCTCTGGCCCTGGAATCATGATGATACAAATCCTCTATAGTATGGACATAGTCTGCAATAGCCTAAAATGATCGACCACAAGCAACCAATATCTCAGCTAGCTCTCTAAACTCTGATTGCAACCCCCTAAACAAACCTACTATGTCAGGCTCGGTAGGCATAATCATGGCCCTAAACGGAGAAAGTTGGTGGAAACAGATCTCATACTCCGATACGGTCATAGAACCCTACATAAGTCTAGTGAACTGCTCCCTAAGATGCTCCATGTCACTCTGTGGCAAGAACTTGGCCATGAAGGCCTCATAAAACTCAGACCAAATCAAAAAAGGTGACAAATATGGCTTGCAAGCAACTTAGGCCCTCCACTATAACTTAGTTGGGTCCCTCCTCCTGTTACAAAGTATATCCAACATTGTGAGTCTCCAGTAAACCCAAATGATATAATATCTCCTCACAAGTAGTAATGAAGTCATATGGATCCTAACCAAAAGTACCAGCAAACCTCGGAGGTGCCAATCTCAGGAATCTACCCAACATCTTCTGTTGCATCTTTGTCATAGTTGGGCGAGGAGCAAGAGGCTGTGCAATAGCAGGAACCAGAATAACCTCAGCACAGGGAGCCGCAAAAGTAGGATGCGCTCCTGAACTCTGCACACCCAGGGCTGCCCCCTGAGCAGATGTATGTACTACCTCATAAGGTTGCTCTCCAATCATACCCAAAAGTTGTAGAAGTAAACCCCGGATATCTAAAGACTGAGCTGGGGATGAAGCTGGCACTGGTGCTGGTGGCACCTAGGCTGTCTCCAGGCCCATATGTTACTACTAAGGAACAAACTTGGGCTCATACTCATACTCAGGCCCAATACCTACCCTAGGATCTCTAACGGGTACCTCTGCTCAGGCACGTCCTCTAGCTCTACCTTTGTGACCTCTCCGACCCCTAACTGGAGTCAGAGGTGCAGGGGTAAAAAGCTCTCCCCCGCCTGATGCCAATGATCTCGTACGAACCATCTGTGTAAGAGTGAACTAGAAAAAGTGAGATTCAAGAAACTTTCAAGGATACTACACACGAGATAAAAGAAAGAAAAGGTCCATATTTCCTAAGATGCCACGGTAGCCTCCCAAAGATTAAGTACGGATGTCTCCGCCATGATCCGCAGGACTTTACTAGACATTGGCTCCTATACCGATGACACTGGTGAACCTAGAGCTCTGATACCAAGCTGACCAACCCTATTTCTTGGTCATGATGGCACTAACAACCCCCTAATAGGCGAACCAATCCCTGTAGCCCCGAACGGTTAGTAATAGGCTACTATCTAACAAGCAAGTAGAATAACAGTATAAATTGCAGAAGCAAGGCGATAAGTAAAGAAAGTAAACAACAGGAATACATAAGCAGAAGCTAAACTAACACCCAAAACCTGGTATCATAGTATAGAGCCGAAACAACATCAATAGAGTACAAAGGGATCCAAAACAATATATACAAATGTCTCTGAGTGGTAAGAGAGTACATAATACAAAGATAAACTAAAAGCTAAGCTCCGATTGCCAAGATCTCACCCTCAGTCTGGGACAGTCCAAAACCTCCTCGCAAATCTCCATGAGCTAACTACAATGGCCCATACTAGGATCTGCACGTGAAGATGCAGAAGTGTAGTATGAGCACCAATTGCTAAGGAACGGGTACCCAGTAGGTATCATAGGCCGACTGGGCACATACAAGATAAAAGAGTAGTAAAAAACAGAATAGAAACAAATAGTCACAGAAAATAATGAATAAGTACACGGGAGCTAGCACGGAAGGAATACAAGCAGCAAATGACATACAAGGCTAGCTACTAGAATATACATCACATGCACAGGTGAAAGAAAGAAATAACGCACCTGGATCCTTGCAAAAACAATATATAGAGAGAGTCTTAGAAAACAAGCGGTATACCGATAACCTCAAGTAAAAGAGAAGAAAGAAAGGAGAAAAATGATACATACTCAAACACAAGATCAATAACCAAGTCATGCTAACAATACTACTCTCAAGTCAGAAAAGAATTAACCGGTAACCTATAGCAACTTATCAAGTGAACCAACCATATATAATACAACCCTTAATATCCGATCATCGTAAGTAATCAAAATAGGGACCAATATCTCGATAAAGTAATAATAAATCTACCTACAGTCCCAACGGCTGCCCATACAACTGAGGAATGAAGTCAAGTGAAAACAAACCCTCCAGCCGCCCATACAACCAGAGCGTACACTGAGCACACAGCAAACAAGGGTGGAATCTCACACAAATGGATGATATGATATGATATGCTAAAATCAAGTGATAGTAGTGTCGTATGTTACACCCTTTAATGCCCCAAAGGCCTAATAGAGGCAGGATCCCTGGAAGGAATGCTCCTGAGTACCTCTACTCCACCGTACACCCCTCCTCCAGTCACTGTCAGCCTGTAGCACTTGGTTCGGAATGGTAAGGTCCATGGAGGTTTAATTGTAGACCACATACTAAATCTCATAACCTCAATATAATCGTCTGAAGCATAGTCGAAACCAAATAAGTCCTCAAATCTTGAAAATGCACACCCGGGGGTTCTACCCGGGTCTAAATCAGTAGTTCAAGTCTCAAAAGCCCCAACAAATGTTCCCAGACATAACCGCATCTAAAATAATAATAAAACTAATTTGCAGCTTAGTCTGACCGAGTATAGTACCACTTTAAATCAATAAGGAGTCAAGTCTAGCACCATGGCCCAACCGAGTCTAGTATAAGTATGAAAACAGTGACAAAATCATCTTTTTAACTTTCTTACACCAAGAAGATCCATAAAAGTCAGTTCCAAACCTTTTGTAACCATTTTTACCAAAAATTGGCCCTCGGGGCCATGCAAGGTTTAGAAAAAAAATCATCAAGTAGTAGGCCCTAAGGAAAAACCATAGTAAAACATGTGAAAAACCTCTTATATGCATGATAATGGCTTGCACAATCACAAACAGTAGCCCAATGGCTCACAATCAACCTGTCGGCCCTCAACAAGCTTCAATCGCTCTATAGCACAGATAACCAGCCTAAGATTGCAATATCGATGTTTGGGACTCATGGACATTCCCAATAACCCACCATCTATATTCCAGAGGCAATACAAGGTCACACAGGACCACAAGGGTAATAATATCGTCTATAACAAATACTACAAACATCAGAGAAAAAAAAGGAGTCAAACATGAAGAAGCGGTCAAGGTCTGTAGTACCAAGATAATAAACCCAACCCAAGGATGCCAATTAGTACAATTTTATCCTATATATGCAAAGTATAAAGAGTTAAACCGTAACCTACCTGTCATCCGATGACAAGCTGCTGGAATGATGATGTCTAAGCTCAACTGCTCCGAGAAGCTCCGAATGGAAATCAAACTATCAAGAACATAAATTACTCATTAACATGAGACTAATGATATCCATATTTCCATAACTATAGTCGGGTCAAAATTTGGGTCAAAAGAGGGATCGTGAGGCCTACACCTCAAAATCAAAAATGGGAAGAAGCACGATAACTAAAATAATAACACTAAGGCATGCTCCAAAATTGAGAAATTTTGGCCAAGGGGAAGGCACAAAACAGCCCGCTCAAGTAGGGGTTAAATGATGGAATTTTAAGAATGAAAAACCAAAAATTGAGCGGGAATTACTTACCATGACGAAAGAAAATACACCAAGGCAGCAAAAACAAAGAACCCACAAAGCATGCAATCACCGGAGGACAGCTTCTACAAAGGAATTTCCAAGATTTGAGATAAACAACAATGGAGGTTTTTGCAAAAATAGAGAAAACAACTTGGGGAAGAATAAATAATGGAGGTTTTTTGTGAAAGGTTTGAATACTGAATTACAGGTGTTGTCAGTACATATGACTTCAACAGAGAAGAGCTTCAATGTCGTAACAGACTATGTGAAATAATTTGAAGGGGTTAAGCAGGTCGGGAAGGCTAAAGTGTTAGCCAAGAAGTCCCAGAATGATGGAAATTTTAGTGGTTCATACTCTAGGGGCAACAATCAGCAAGTGTATTTCGCTCGTCTATTTCAGTCTGCCTTGCCAGCTTCTACAGGTGGTCATCCGGGATCTAGTCAGCAGTTTTTAGCTTCTAGGGAGCTTCTTATACATGTACCAGCAGGCCTACTCTTAATAGCGGGTATTTCCATTATTGTGACCTGGGTCACCTTAAGAGGGAGTTCCCTCACAAGTAGATGGGTAATCAAACTCAGCAGCAGTGTAAAGCTGTGGTTCTAGCAGGTAGAGGTTGCTATGCTAGAGGTCATCAACAGAGTGGGCGAGGTAACTTTCAAGGAGGCCGGGGAGATAGAGGTAATGGTGATGCGGGCAGGGGAGAAGCATAGCCAGCTAGGGAAGTTCCTCAAATTGATGACCGGGCCCACTATTATTCTTTTCCAGGGAAGTCTGAGGCTGAAGCATCAGACATGGTGATCACAGGTAAAATTCTAGTCTGTGATAGGATGGTTTCTGTACTTTTAGACCTAGGTTCTACGTACTATTATGTGTTTGTGAAATTTGCTTTGGGTCTGGATTTGATTTGTGATGTCCTTTATTTCCCTATCCATGTTTCTACCTAGGTTGGAAAGTCTGTGATAGTGACTCATGTTTATCGTACTTGTCATGTGGTGTTTGTGGGGTTATAGACCTGGGTAGATTTTGTTATTCTGGACATGCTGGATTTTGGTGTTTTATTAGGGATGACTTGGTTGTCTCCATGTCATGCGGTGTTGAATTGTAATACTAAGACTGTGACCCTAGAAATTCTGGCTAAGGATAGGTTAGAGTGGGAAGGTGTGTACAAGCCTAAGCCGGCTAAGATCATATCATTTATTCGGGCTAGGAGCTAGTGGGGAGAGGTTGTTTGGCCTTCTTGTCTCATCTCTGGGATGATAGTGTGGTGTCCCCATCGATTGAGTTAGTTCCGGTTGTTTTGGAGTTTCAGGAGGTGTTTCTGGCGGACCTGCCTGGTATGCCTCCAGATAGAGATATTGATTTATGTATAGATTTAGAGCTGGGCACTCGCCCAATTTCCATTCCTCCATATCGTATGTCTCTGGAAGAGTTGAGGGAACTTAAGACTCAGCTTCAGTAAATCTTAGATAAGGGTTTTATTCATCCCACTGCTTCACCTTGGGGTGCTCCAGTCTTGTTTGTGAAAAATAAGGATGGTAGTATGCAGATGCGCATAGACTACAGGCAATTAAACAAGTTTACCATCTGGAATAAGTACCCTTTACCCCGTATTGATGATCTCTTTTCCCAGCTATAGGGTGCATCTATGTTTTTGAAAATTAACTTAAGGTCAGGGTACCATCAGTTGAAGATTAGGCCCGAGGACATCCCTAAGACTACTTTTTGAACTTGGTATGGGCATTACAAGTTCCTAGTGATGTCGTTTGGGTTGACCAATGCACCAGCAACATTCATGAGTTTGATGAATGGGGTATTCAAATCCTATCTGGATTCGTTCATCATTGTGTTTATCGATGACATCTGGATCTACTCCAAGAGTAGGGAGGAGCATGTTGCGCATCTCCGCATTGTGTTGGACATTTTGAGGCACCAGAAGCTATATGTGAAATTTTCTAAGTGTGATTTTTTGTTGACTTTAGTCACTTTCCTTGGGCATGTAGTGTCAGAAAAAGGGGTGATGGTGGATCCCCAGAAGATTGAGGCAGTTAAGAGTTGGGTCCGGCCTAGCTCTATGACTGAGGTGAGGAGTTTTATAGGGCTTGCAGGCTACTATCATAGATTTGTCAAGGATTTTGCGTCCATCGCTACTCACTTGATGATATTGACTCAGAAAGAGGTATTATTTGTGTGGTCCGACAAATGTGAGGAGAGCTTCCAAAAGCTCAAGACACTTCTTACTATAGCTCCCATTCTATCATTGTCGGTTGAAGGTAAGGATTTTATTGTATACTGTGATGCTTCATATTCGGATTTGGGTGTTGTGTTAATGCAGGACAGGAATGTTATAGAATATGCCTCTAGGAAGTTGAAGGCCCATGAGAAAAATTATCCAACCCACGACTTGGAGTTGGCAGTGGTAGTTTTTGCACTCAAGATTTGGAGACACTATCTCTGTGGTGTCAAGTGTGAAGTGTTCACTGATCATCACAGTCTGTAACATGTATTCACGCAGAAGGACTTGAATCTGAGGCAGAGGAGGTGGATGGAGTTGTTATAATATTATGATATGACCATTAAATATCATCTAGGTAAGGCTAATATGGTGGTAGACGCATTGAGCCAGAAAACAGTCAGCATGAGAAGTTTTGCTTGTTTGGGGGTGTCAAAATGACCATTTGCAAAGGATATTCCGGCTAATGAATCTAAGTTCATGCAATTGAGCGTCTCATAATAGGGTGGGTTGTTGGCCAGTATTGAGGTCAAATCAACTTTCGTGGAAGAAATAAAGACCAATCAGTTTCAGGATGCACAGTTGAACAAGCTTCGGAGTAAGGTAATATCTTAAGAGTCCAGGGATGCCACGCTGGACTCTGGAAGGGTGATGAATTTCAGAGGGAGTATTTGGTTTCCTCGGGTTGATGACATAAATTAGAAGGTGTTGGCAGAGGCTCATGGTTCACGGTATTCGATTCATCTAGGAGTAACCAAGATGTACAGGGATTTGAGGCAACTTTACTGGTGGCCTGGGATTAAAAGGGACATAATTGAATTCATTTCCAAGTGTCAGAATTGTCAACAGGTCAAGTATGAATACCAAAGGCCTGCAGGACTACTACAGAGAATCCCCATTCCTGAGTGGAAGTGGGAAAGGATAGCCATGGATTGTGTGGTGGGTCTTCTAAGACCTTGGGAAAGTGTGACTCTATTTGGGTCATTGTGGACAGGCTGACCAAGTCAACTCATTTCATTCCGGTCAGGATGGATTATAATTCACAGCAGTTGGCTAAGATCTATGTTAAGGTGATCGTGAGACTGCATGGGGTACCACTGTCCATTATTTCAGATAGGGGTACGCAGTTTACCTCTAAGTTCTAGGGTAAGTTACATGAAGAGTTGGGCACTCAACTCACTTTCAGCACAATATTCCATCCTCAAACAGACGGTCTATCGGAGAGGACAATCCAAGTGTTGGAAGACATGCTGAGAGCATGTGTGATTGACTTTGGGGGTCATTAGGATCAATTTCTACCATTGTGTGAGTTCTCATACAATAATAGCTACCACTCCAATATTAGCATGGGACCATTTGAGGCCCTGTATGGAAGGGGCTGTAGATCACCCATAGGGTGGTTTGAGGCAGTCAATGTGAAGCCTTTGGGCGTATACTTGGTGAGGGAAGCATAGGAAAAAGTAAGGGGCATTCATACCAAGTTGCCAGAAGCCCAGAGCAGGCAGAAGGAGTATGCGGATCGCAAGGTAAAAGACATGGACTTCTAGGTTGGTAAGCAGGTATTATTGAAAGTGTCACCAATGAAGGGGGTTGTGCATTTCGGTAAGAAGGGCAAGCTCAACCCTCAGTTTATTGGTCCATTTGAGGTTCTCGAGGTTGTAGGGAGAGTGGCTTACAGGTTTACATTGCCGCCTAGTTTGTCCGGTGTACATCCAGTCTTTCATAAATCCATGTTGAAGCGGTACCATGGGGATGGGGAATACATTATTAAATGGGATGAGGTATTACTAGACATGGATCTTCAATATGAAGAGGAACCAGTTGCGATTCTTGATCGGGATGTCTAGAAGTTGAGGACAAAGGAGATCAAATCAGTAAAAGTTCAATGGAAGCATCATCTAGTTAAGAAAGCCACTTGGAAAACCAAGAAGGACATGCGGGACAAGTACCCTCACGTGTTTGAGGATTCAGGTACTATACGTCACCCTCTTTTATTTTGTCTTTTTGGGTTTTGATCATTCAAGGATGAACGATAGGTAAATTGGTATATGTTGTAACAACCGGGTCCATCATCATGGGTAAACTCTTTATGCCAAGTTTCGAGTTAGAAAACTTTTGGGTTTGGGAGTTAGAAATTCTAGGCTAGGCTAGTCTCGGATGGTTTTTGAGCAAAGTATGGTCTAGGGCAATCCGGTTAAGGATTGGGTAATATGTCTTGTATTAAGCTAGATTTTCTTCTAGCTAAGACCTAGAGGAGTCTGAAAGACTTTTCAAAAGTGAATTTGGGTGAGTAAAACTCCCGGTATCAAGGTTGACATAAAGGGGTTATTCTGGAACATCAGGATTTAAAGGTGAGCTGTAAAATGGGCATTTCTAGGGAATTTTACGACTTTCTATCTCATGTCAACTGCCATAGCGGTTAACATAGCACGGTAGCTTCCACCACTATAGCAAAATAATGTTTTGCTATAACGGAAGTCAACTTTGGTCAACATCGCCATAGCGATCGGTTCTGCTATAGTGGTGGCGCTATAGAGGTGTACGGATGCTATAGCAGACTAAGTTGGGATTTAATGCAGAAACTTCCCCAAAATGTTCGATTTTCATCAAGAACATTTTAGAGGAGGGCCATGGCAATTTTGGGTAACTCTTACTCATTCTTCACCATTTTTTATCCCAAAGGTAAAGTTTCTACTCCCCTAACTTAGTACTTTCTTTCCTATGTTATAGAATTTCTAGTTGTGGACTTGGGGAAAGGTTTAGGTTGACCTAGGAATGGTAGAATCCAGGGGAAAATGGGATTCTAGGGCGTAAAAGTTCTTGGGTCTTGAATATTCTTATTGGGTTATGATCAATTAGCCATAATTCTCTAAAGTGTATCCATAAAAATGATAGACTTAAGTAAATTGATGGTGGCAAAGCCCGGGAATAGGTGGAATGATCATAGTTTGGCCTAGGGATTGGGATTTTGCATAATCCAGGTCATTAGTAGGCCATGTGAACTGATTTTTGTATCTTGTAATTATTTATAGACCAAGAACAAACAAAGGCTTCGGAATATGGGAAGGCTCCGATCTAGTAGAGCTTTGTGTAATTCGAGGTAGGTGATGGTTACTGGTTTCCCAATATTCCATATGTGTCCATGTACTATCACTTAGTATTGTATGAGTTTGCATGCTTAGGGAATGGTATTGTGAATGTCTACTTATCCTGTTATCAGTCTTGTGAAATGAACATGTTTTGGTTCTTGTTGGTTTACAAGTATGCTTTTGTTCATTGTTTATTGATTGATTGGATTTTATATGACATTCGGTTAGCTCGGGTACCACGCCTGGTACAGGTTACATATTGGTTGGCTCGGGTACCACTCCTGGTATGGGATACTTATCGGTTGGCTTGGGTACCACACCTGGTATGGGTTACATAATAGTTGGCTCAGGTACCATGCCTGGTACGAGTTTGATTTACTTGCATTGATTGTATTCTCTCGATGGTTCCATGAGTGGATCAGTTTGTATTCTTAAATTGTGATTATTGCATAAGTTCCATGAGAGGTCGGGTGATTATACTTAAATGTGAGGTTGGTCTTAGTGTAGACCGAATTGCATGTTGAATACATAGGTGGTGTCTTAGGGATCCTTGGTTGGTCCGAGTTTTGTGAAAAAGGGATATATGCTTATTGTCACTGGGTATTGTCATGGGTTGTTAATTGGTTACATGTGATTGATAAGTTAAGGAAGAGACTTGTAGTCAAGTTATTTGCTGACTTGTATTACATGTTTACTTTGCTTTACTCAGCTTTGGTTTACTGTTCATATCTTATTTATTGGAATTGGCCAATGATTCTACCAGTACACGGTGGTTGTGTACTGATTCTGCACTTGCCTTTCTTTTTGTGAGTACAAGAAATCTTCCGGAGGCTGACACGTGACCTCACTTGTAGATTCAACGAATTTAGGATTCAAGTGTGAGTTGTTCTTTCGGGCTACCTTGTTTTCATCCATGACTAGTTATAGCCCATTTCTTTTGGGCTTAAACTCTTGCTTTCTCTTTTTGGGGTTGCATCCCCATTCTAGACGTTGGTAGGATGTTTTGGTACGGTGACTTTGAGGTTCTAGGGAGGTTTTTCGCAGATTCTTATTTTTCTAGTGTTTTGAGATTAAGAATGATAGTTTATTTTATGCAAACTGGTTTTGAGTTGTTAGATTATACTAAGTGTTTGGTTAATATTGGTTTGCTCATCTGGAAGTTTTAGATGGGTGCCACTCACGACGGGTTGGGTCGTGACAAAAATAGTCATGGATTTTTTGGTTTGCCTTCCCAAAACTTTAGAGAAATTTGATTTTATATGGGTTATTGTGGACAAATTGACGAAGTCTATGCACTTCCTTTCTATTCAGGTAACTTACAATGCGGCTAAGCTAGCCAAGATCTCTCTTAAGAAAGTGGTTCCACTGCATGGAGTGCCTATCTCTATTATTTCTGACAGGGGTACTCAGTTTACGTCTAACTTTTGGCGAAAATTGCATGGAGAGTTGGGTACTAGGTTGGACCTGAGTAAAACTTTTTCATCCTCAGACTGATGGGAAATTTGAGTGTATGAATCAAGTATTGAAGGACATGCTTTGCGCATGTGTGATGGATTTTGGGGGTCATTAGGACTAGTATCTATCATTGGGTGAGTTTGCTTATAACAAGAGTTATCACTCGAGCATAGATATGGCCCTATTTAAAGTGTTGTATGGGAAGAGATGTTGATCACCCATTGGTTGGTTCAATTTATTTGAAGTGATACCTTGGGGTACTGATATTTTAAGAGATTTTATGGAAAGGGTGAAGTTCATCCAAGAGAAGCTTCTAGCGGCTCAAAGCTGGCAAAAGGAGTATGTTGATAGGAAGGTAAGGGATGTACACTTCATGGAAGGTGAGGAAGTATTGCTCAAGGTTTCACCCATGAAGGGTGTTATATAGTTTGGGAAGCGTGGAAAGTTGAGTTCGAGGTATATTGGGACCTTTGAAATTTTTCAGAGTGTGGGGCTAGTGGCTTATAAGTTGGCATTACCTCTGAGTTTGTCGGGAGTTTATCTCGTATTTCATGTATCCATGATTAAGAAGTACCACGGAGATGGTGACTACATAATTCGCTAGGATTCAGTCTTGTTAGATGAAAACTTCTCTTACATTTCTATCCCAAGGATGAGACTTTAAAATCTCAGGCTAGGGTGAGCTTTGACAAAAATCTAGTGTTCTATTCCTTAGAGATGGTTAGGGTCTCTTGGTTTATTATATGATAGTGTGGAGTCTATTTATAGATAGTCGACTACCATAGGGTCCCGTAAGAAGTTTTAGGATGGGAGTTGGGTTCATAGAACTCTGGATATGATAGTTTCCTCATCAAGATTAATTTGTGTTATCTAGAAAATGAATTGTTTTGTGAAATGAAGGGTTTAGGGCGAGTTTTTAATGTTCTAAAAATTTCCCTTCGTCACGATGAAGGGGCCATTAATCATGATGGGCCATAGTGATGAGTCATCCTCATAATGATGACTCATCATGATGAGAAATAGCCCATCATGATGAGATAGCGGGCAGTTTACTTGTACTTATTCAGCTTTTCTGAGTTATTTTCCCACAACCCCTATTTGTTCTAGAGCTCCAAGAAGCATTCTTCTAAATAATTTGAGTGTTTTTCCTTATTTGAGGTAAGTAACTTCATAAACCCCTTCCTTTAACGGTCATTAATCTTTGTAGTATCTTTTGAGAAAGGATTAATGGTGGAATTATTGAGTTAAAGCCCTAAAAGCATGAAACTTAGAGAGAACCCTATGGATAGGTACAATTCCACCTAGAATTGATCCTAATTTGTGTATTTATAATTCCTAGAATGAAGTTAATGGTCCTTAATATGTTTAAGGCTAATGTGGAACCTTGGATTCCATAAACGTGAGACCCTTAGGCATAAAAATGGCTAAAAAGGGATGAACTTGATTAGAAACCCGTTGGGTGTTGATTTTATGAATGTTATGAGACTAGTTAATGGTTAATTGATCCTTGGAAAATGCTACATACCTCGAATAAGGATAGAATTAGTAGGTTTGAATGCCCAAGACTAATTTTGAAAGAGTAGATGATTAATTACTCTTAACATTGTTTGATTTTAGACGTTTAACGTTCTGAGGTGTTGAGAAATGGCAAGGTTCTTGCAAAGTAACTTGTTGATTCGAATTCTTAGATTGAGGTAGGTTACGGTTTAATTAGAGTTGAGACTTATTTTAGTACTTGTATGCGGTTGAATTACTCAACTTGTGTTTAGTCTTTGGATATAGTTGAAGTGTATATGTTTTCATGTTATGCTTGAATGAATAAGCTAGAGTACATGAGTTGATGCATGAGCTATGGTGAACAAGTTTAAATGTGATTTAGTGCACTGTATATGTACTGAGAGATAGGTCTGAGAATTATAGGTGCATTGACATTGTCATTTATCATAGGATCGGGTATCACGCTGGTACATGTGATATTTTTACCTATTTGATATTTATGCCGATGAAAAATAGTTTCGGCAGTTATTGGTTGACATAGTCACCTATTTTATATTTACGCCGATGAAAAATGGTTTCAGCAGCTACAGGTTGACATAGTCACCTATTTGATATTGACGCCGATGGAAAATAGTTCCAGCGGGTATTTGACCTTGTGTTTCCCCTGCAGGTCATAGCTAGTTGAGCAGAAATAAGACTCTTTAGCATGTGTGTATATTTTTGATATTATTGCATTATTTCATGGTCAAGCATGGAGAGTTCGTACTGTGAGTTGAGATGAGACTAGAGGTAATAGTTGCATTGATGAGAGCCAGATGGACTTAGACTCCAGGTGTTGTAATTATTGAAATTGTTTTCTCCTGCATTCTTGTGGTGACTTATTAAACTTGATATTTCTATTATTTACTTGACTTGAGATGATTATCTGTTAACTAGATTATTTTCTAAGTGTTGGAATGCCTCTTACTTGTTATTTGGTTTGATTATCTACCTGTTCTAAACTGAGTTGGCCTATGATACCTACCAGTACATAGTGTTTTGTACTGATACTACCATGTACTCTTCTTTTGTTGAGTGCAGATTGTGTTCCAGAGATTGAGATGCGACCTCAGCTAGAATAGAGACGATTGGAACTTGATCCAAGGTCGAGCACTACTTCTCAGGCTGTCGTGGATCCTCTTTGAGTTGTTGTCCTTTCTCTGGATAATGGAAGTCTTTTCAATTCATTTATTTATGTTAGTTATATTTGGATATCTTAGATATGGTTTTGATTAGAGTTTTGGTATGGTATATTTCAGTTCTTGGGGATGTTTAGTCAGTTTTAAATTACTTCCGCATATTATCTATATTAGTTTGACTTTCTTTATGATTTAATTAAGCTGGTTTTAAATTTATCTCTTTTAAAATTAACTAAGTATAGGGTTAAGGTTCTGGTCAGTTGGTTCTCCACAGGGGGGTTAGTGTACGTGGCACTCATGGTTAGTTGGGTCGTGACAACAAGATAATAGAAAGAAAAAAAATCCAATAGAGGAATGATTATCCTGACAAAACTTAGAAACAGAAATAAGATTATTTTTTATGACAGGGGAGCATAAGGTATTGAGATGTTTGAAATGATGATTTGATGCACTTATGTTAGCGTTACTGGTATGAGATATTGGAATGGTGTTACTATTGCCCATAGTTATCTCTTTGGTGCCGTGATAGTCATGTGCAGCGGCTAGGCTTTGAGCATCAGACACAATATGATGAGTGGCTCCACTATCTATGATCTAAGGGGTCTTTGAGGAGGAAAACGGGCAGCAAAGTTTACCCAGGATTGCAGATGGTTATGTGACTGCGATCTGCAGACTCTAGCACAATGACCTACACGATCACATAGTTGGCAACAAAGGTTTTTGTCAATGGGCTGCTGCTGGTTGTTTCTTCATGGGCACTATGGTTGTGCATGCCATTGTTGATTGTTAGGAGTGTTCACACTTGGACGGCGATTGCAGGAGTAATTATTGTTACCCTGGTGAGGAGGAGTTGAGCTTGTCCTTTGTGCGACAACAATGGTAATGTGAGTTGATAGCAATTTCTTGTCTTCCTCTTGCTTTAGGAAAAGCTCATGATCCGGAAGCTTTTCGTAAACTCTTCATAGGAAATCATAGAATCTTGAGCACAAACGGAAGCAGAGAGTTCTCGAAATTCAGATCCAAGTCCGCTGATAATTTCAACAATGAGTTCCGGGTTTGATACAGGCACACCAGAAGTTGCAAGTTCATCAAAAAGGGATCAAACTTAATGAAGATAATTTGTGACTGGACGAGAGTCTTTAGTGAGGCGAGCTAATCAATATCGCAAGCTGAAAATTCTTATTTGAGATTTGTTCGCATACGCAGTATGCAAAGCTTCCCATGCAGCTTTGGAAGAGACTACAACAACAACAGTAGGGGCAAGTGTAGGATCAACAGAGGTCAGGATAGCATTTTGAATTAACTGATCTTAGCAATACCAAGGAATGGACTTAGGGTTATCAACATCTTGATTGTCTTGAGAGATGGTGCGAGTGGGGGTAGGGATGGAGCCATCGAGATGCCCATAGAGATTATGACCATGCATAAACATTGAAACTTGAACTTTCCACAGGGAGAAATTGTGACTGCCTGCTAATTTTATGGGTAGTTGCATTACGGGATTGAATTGAACAATAGTAATGGCATTATTAACTCCATCAGCATTGTTCACAGAAATATTAGGGTCCATTTGGACGAGTAATCAGGAAAAAGAAAAGAAGAGGATCAACTCGTGGGAGTTTTAGAAGTGCCCGGATACCATAAAGAGACAAGAGCAGAAGATGGGAAAATTATGTGTATTGTTGTTGATCGTATGACAACTATTTAAAGAATGTGTACAAGACCTGTATCAACAAGGATAGACTTGAAAAAGATAATGACTATAAACTAGAGCCTAAATAGGATGAGAAAGTTACAACAAACTCCTAATATTTAGGAACTACAAGAATAGAACTCTACAGTAGTAAGGTGTTTAGTAATCATCCATTATTACTATATTCAATTATCAATCTCGTAGCTTTCGCATGACGGCCTCTCGATTTTGATCCAATATATGTGATCTGCAGTCACATAGAAATAGTTTTACTGTTGCTTCAAAGCTCACATCATATAATATGTCGAGCATATATATGCTATTTTCCATCAACATAAATATGAAATAACCCTCTCCAAACATAAGATAGAACGAAACAAATCATCTTCTTCTTCTTTTTTTTCTTCTCTTTGTTGAGATTTAAATCCTGATTTTTTGATGAATTTTTATCGCAGTTTATTGGGAGTGATAACTAGAACCCACATATTTGCGCTGACTTTTTATGGAGAACAAAATGAAGAAGAGAAGATACATCTCTTTCATGAATGAGAAATCATAATATATATATAAAATAAATGGAATGAAGCATGTTGTTCTTTTTCTCATAAACTAGAGGTATTTTTAACCATTTTTTGTTGTTAATTACCAAAAAATTCTTTCATTATTTATCACCGTATAGCAAATCATTCGTTATTAATTATGCATAACTAGCAAATGAACCAAATGACCCTAACACATTGAAAATATTGTTATATTCCAATTTAACATGTAAAAAAGATACAAAGCATAAAATTAAGGTGGAGAATTTATGATGAGGAGTGAGGACAAGAAATTTACTACTCCTAAGGTCCTAGCTCTCTTAACGGGTCATCTGCACTTTGTCACTATATTGTGTTTTTCTTTAATTTATATCCTTCCTAACAAATAATATTTTTTAAGACATATATTATATTTTTGTATTATAATATGTCATAAGCCCCGTACATGACTTCAACTTTTAAAGAATTTATCTTATTAGACATAAAATCCATTGTTGAAGGACAAAAATTAAACACCAACTTATTTGAAGAACAAAAATTAAAGACCAACTCATATGAATAACAACAAAATGTGCCATTTATGTTCCTTTTAACACCTAGGTAGGCTTGTAAACCATGGGTCTGGTTGAATTGATAGGTAAGCCCAGATCAGAGCATAGAGGATAATTTACAGGCAAGTAATTCCGTCCATAATATTGAGTATTCGCCAAATAAATCACTCAGGGGACTTTCAGTAGGGTGCATTAGAAAAAATAATGTATGTATTAGCTTTGTGTATTGCTAGTAATTTATTTGACATATTTTTTCAACCTATGTGTAACCAATATTTGCACTAGTTACACACTCTATTTGGTATTAAGGTGTGTATAACTATAAATGAAAATCCATGATATTAATAATGCAATGGGTTCTAATGCATACATTAACATGGTTAAAGACACAATTGTCCCTCAAAATCTTTTTCACATCCTCTACATCATATTTGTGGAGAGTATTTTTGTAAATAAATAATTTTCTTTTAAATATTATGCAATGCATGTTATTTTTAATACACCAAATCAAATACTGCATAACAAAGTCGCAGCATAACTAGTGCAAGTATAACTAATACCATCATTACTAATGCAAGTATTGCTAATACACCATATTTTGCATTATTCTTATACACTCTACCAAACGACCCCTCGGTCTCTAGTCTAATATTCATGCAAGAAGAGATAGGAAGAATATGTTTATGTTTCTCATCATTACAATACATGCTAAATACATCGATAGTTTCTTAAACTTGTCACTATATTTTAGGCATTCGGATTGGTTTGTTTCAATTGATTACGCGAATACATGATGAAATATTTTTATTAAATATTTAATTCTAACTCAAATTTTGAAAAACTTTTTGTGTGTGTTTCAAGCGTCTATTATTAGGTGAATAAATTAACAACTTACAATATGTCATCCTTTTTAATTATACACATTGGCTTTAATAAGCCTTAGATCCTCTAGTTATTTCAATTTAGGTTGATGTATATAATGAAATGAGTTGACATATTTAAGTGATTAACTTATCCACCCGTAATGAGTGCTTGAGAACGTGCACATAAGTTTTTTAAAAATTTGAGCAAAAAATGTCAAATAGGAACACTTTATCATGTGTTTATCCAAAATATGCCCTAATTTTAATATATAAATAAAATATACTTGTTGTAAAATCAAGCTCCTAATAACAATACAAAAGAACAAAATAGACAAGAAATGAGAGAGACAAGAGAAGAAAGTTTTTTTTATTCTTCCAAGTATCAAGTGTTTCTCAAGCATTTCAAGTATATAATATGAATCATTGTACCTCTATTTATAGTGTTCATAGAGGCATTCTAAAGGTTGTCATAAACATGACACTAACTATGGAGGTTATGTGAAAAAGGTTATGGGGAGAGGGAGTTACACTCATAATAGTGTGTGCTGCTCTGCCGCGTGGAGCACCACCTCTACCCTGACGATCACCCCCTCTAGCCGGAGGCTGAACTGCTCGTAAAGGCTCGGCCAACTGAACTGTACCCTGCTGAGGGCAATCTCTAGCAAAATGACCAATCGCACCACAAGTAAAACAAGCCCCTGACGGCCTACTCAGTCGAGATGAACCAGCAGATCCCATATGACCACCACGACCTGATGCCCCAGAAACTGTACCCCTCGAAGACTGGCCGCTATAGCCCTGATGGCTGCTCTGACCCTGCTCGAACTGGGTACTACCAAAAGTCTGAAGGGAAGCCTGAACCGGTCGGCTGGACTGACTCTGGTGCTGCTATGGCTGATAACTCCGGCTCCCCTGGCCAAGACCTCTACCGCCATATCTGGAACCACTATAGACACCCTGATATCAAGGCCTCTTATCTCTGTACCCCTGATCATGTCGATGTAAGTCCTCCACAGTACGGGCATAGTATACGATAGCCTGAAATGACCGACCACTGGCGATCAATATCTCAGCTGGCTGCCTGATCTCTGGCCTCAAACCCCATACAAATCTGTGAACCCTATCTGCCTAGGTAGGAATGATCATAGCTCCGAACAGTGCTAGCTGATTAAAATGGGTCTCATACTACGACACTCCATTATTTGTATGTACGTCACATCCCCAACTCGAGGGGTGCAATTATCACCTGATGTCAATACTTAGGCCCGAGCCGACCTGTTGAACCATTTACCAATGGCGCATAGCAGCCACATGCAATCAAGAAAATAAACAAGTATATCTCGGCTTAAAAATGAGCCCTCGGCCGGCGAGTCCCCTGTCAACAACTCTACAAAGAAAACATTTACTCCCAATAGCTCATATAAAGCAATAAACAGATAGTACGCAAGTCCTATTCGGGCCGTCGAGGCCACTATGATATATGTACAGAAACTGAAACTAGGTATACATAATATAAGCTAGGCCCGCAGGTTGCTGAATTATCAACAACAATAATAATAACAACAACAAGACCCAACTTGCCAACAACATAGCTATACAATCCAACCGACTAGTCTGCAGGCCTCTAGGAATATAATACTTGGTGGGAAAGAACCAACCTCAACCGACCCAAAAGTTATCTACAATAAAAGTTAATAAACCTCAGAAATTCTGGCAGCTCCGGAAGAAAGGGGCTAGCCAACTTGCTGGAGCTCGATCGATGCTACTGAGAAGGTCTATCTGATCATTTGTCAGGACCTGCAGACATGAATGCAGCACCCCCAGGCAATAGGGTGTCAGTAAGAAATAATGTATCGAGTATGTAAGGTAGTTGAAAGCTGAAACTGAAGCTAATGTCATAAATATTGTAAGTGATCCGGTAGGAGAGTCAATGTTAAACTGAGTGTACTTACCTGCGCCTGAATGTGCAAATAGCTGAGACTGATATCATTAATATTGTAAATACTCAAGTAGGGAGTTAGAGGTTAGCCAGAACATACATACATGTTCTCGAATTAAGCCTTACAAACCATAACTAACTGAGCAGGTCACTTGCTTGAATTGAGTAACTAATATCATCAAATAATAAAGTACTCGGGGAAAAAGATCAACAATCATCATAATACCGCCTAATTACTCCTGACACAAACCATACAATAATGATCAAACAATAACCTAACCGGCCCCCATAAGCACAACAAGTACAAACAACAAAGGCCCCCATAAGCTCGAAAGGTGTCAATTCAGTCTATATACCCCTATCGGTAGTCCTCTAGCCCCGTAAGTTCTTCGGATCCCTTTTAGTAATAAAGAAATGCTTAACGCCTTTTATCTCGTCCAAGGCCTCAAACCTGATATCCGATAGGAGATGCCTTTGGGAGCAGTCATTACATCTTAATAGCCCCTCAGGCACTCTACACATAGCCCCGAAGGCAATTGTTATGTTCCATTAACCCATTAGGCACTTTGTATATCATAATAGCCTCTTAGGAATCCTGTAGCCCTCTTAGTCATCAACATAGCCCCGTAGGAATCACATAGTCCTCTTAGGCATCAACATAGCCCCGTAGGCATCAACATAGCCCCGTAGGCATCAACATGTAGCCCTCTTAGAAAATTGAGCAGTTCGTAAGTGAACATGCCTCAATATAACCCCGTCGGTAATAATAATAGCATATTGGCTTCATATTAGCCCCGAAGGAAGCTTTATATGTGTATAGTCCGAAGGCAAATGTTTATCTAGCCCCTAAGGTACTTCACATCTGTATCTGATCACACAAGTCTCTTGTATCTGTATCTGAGCACCCAAGGCTCATGTATCTGTATCTAGTCTCGTAGGCAACATATTTATCCCCTAAGGCAGTTCATATCAAGCAATTAAGGCACATCATATAGCCTCAAAGGCAACTCCTTGGCCCATAAGCCTCAATCTAGCACCTTTAGGAAAACGTTATAGCTCGTGAGTGAACATGCTTCATTATAACCCCTTAGGCAATCAAAATAGCTCACAAGTTTTACTATAGCCCCATAGGTGATCGGAGTCGCTCATATGGTTAAACTCATCTTAATATCCCCTTAGGCAACATGCATATAGCCCCTAAGGCGTTAATCATATCTCTACAGCTAACT
Source organism: Jaltomata sinuosa (assembly GCA_003996215.1). NCBI lineage: Eukaryota > Viridiplantae > Streptophyta > Magnoliopsida > Solanales > Solanaceae > Jaltomata > Jaltomata sinuosa. Next base: position 367,875 of record QJPP01000618.1, on the reverse strand, counting down.
ATGATAGCCCCTAGGGAAATAATAAACAATTGAATGGCCTAAAGACAAGCAATATAGTTATAAGCAACCTATACGAATAATATTTAAGTTGTATCTAAGCTCGGGTCACTATCAGTAGAATACAAATTCCCACGAGGGATGATTATATCAAGTCAAGTAGCCAACTAATTCAAATAAGGCTATGGGTGATTCGGCTAGAACAACTAGCTTTATTGTTCTTTAAGCTTTAAGGGAACTTGCCGAAAGAAGGGACTAGCCCTAACACACTTTTTTCTGCCGACCTCTAGCGGGATAACACCAATACAGAATTTCTATGAATGACTCTACATTGACACACTAGACTCGAAGTCTATAGCAGCTATAATCAATCACATTTCTTACGTTCTGAGCATCACCTACGCCTCAAACATCTTTCTCAACTAGACCCAAGGAACTATACGATAGAAATTTCAACTTAGACAAATCTTTCCTCCAAGGGTGACACATACTAAACCTTAGATGTCATGCAAGGTAACTACGCTAATGCACATAGATCTAAAGGTAATCACAAATAGACCCGCAAGTAAATAGTAAAGCCACAACTCACCGGAGTGTACATTCTTTAATACGCAACTACACACAAAATTCACATATAGCGAATATGAGTCCCCAAAAAGGATTTACTATGATAGCACAAGATAAAACAACCAAATTTAGGATATCTACGGGTAGTTCTTTGTATCACACCATAAGAGGAATACAACAACATAATTATCCAAAAGCTCCACAAATAGCTCTTTAAAAGTATACTAAATTCAAAATCTCTAAATCAAAAAATCATGCCAAAAAAAAGGAATAACCTTCACATACCTTACTTCATGACTTTCTCTCTTATGTCACGACGTCGACGTCCTTTAATAATATTTTATCTGAAAAAGTAGGATGAGTCTGAATTTCAAAACTGGTCGGCTGAGTGCCAGACCAATTGTGGCAAGCTTCGAATGCTTGTTATTAGTATGCATGATTTATCTTTTCCTTTGTTTTCTTTTTTTCAATACTGCAATACTTAGATAATTATACTGGTATGATAAATTGCAATGGAGGAAGGGTATCGAAGAAGGAACACACTGAGAAAATAAAAAGGTAAGTGAAAGATTAATTTTAAATGATGGAATATTTTGTACTACAAAATGTATATTATATGTGATGAAATGAGATTAGTACTAATTCTGCATATAAATGTCCATCCAACAACATAGCCATGTGACTTTACCTTGGGAGAAGTTAAGGATATGAAACATTTGTCTTTATGTAAAGACATTATTACAATAATAAGATTTTCTAGGGAAAAGACATCAAATGCACTCTGAACTTGTTCCGAAAAGTCAATTTCACACTCAAACTAATCTGCCGACCTATTACCCCCTTGTTCTTATTTTAAGTGAAACTAACACCACCCTAGCACACATATAATCAGTCACATGATGGGAGGTGTATTACACTCACGCCACATCATCGCCATATCACTGCCACATTAGACTCCACATCGGATAACATGTCAGATTTTGATTTTTTTTCTCCATGTCACCCAATTGCTTCTTCTTCACTTACACCACCACCATTGCCGCCATATCATCACCAAATCAATATATTTCACCACCAAAAGTTAAAATAATCACCACAAATTTCACCACCTACAATCAAATCCATAATCGAAATCACATCATCACCATCATAACGACGAAAATTGTAAAGAACCACCACAAAATTCAACACCCATAACCAAATCCATCACCGAAATCACATCATCACCATTGCCACCATCAAAAGTTAAAAAGAATCAACCCAAATTCAACACCCATCACCCAACCCACATCAAAATCACACCACCATAATTAGTTACAATAATTATCTTGGAAGAGGAGAGAAGTTAAGTGAATTTTATCAGGAAATTTTTTACAAGTTTTGAAGTTAGTTCCATAGAAGATTGATTGCTGCTAATGGGCTTCTAATTTTTGTTTGAGGTGGATCTGCACTGTATAAGGATTTGAGTAAAGAATTTTCAAAATATGCAGGACTCAATTTATAGAATACGCATACTCTATTACTAGATCTAGTGCACACACAATTCAAGTATGTGTATCATTGCCTCCACCGTAATCACAAAAATATTAATTTGAACACCTACCATCAAATATCACCATTATTACAGATTTATGTGAGCTCAAGTTGGAGCATGGTTTTAATAGAGTATGAAGAAGAAGAAATTCATTATTGAAAGAAAATAAATTATAAAGAAATTGGTTACTTGTGATAAGAAGAAAAACGAAAAAAGAAGGGGAGAGATGATATGAAGGAAAAAAAGAAGAGGGGTGTAGACGAGAAGAAGGGTGGAAGAATGAAATGATTTTGTAATTCTTTTTTTGGTTTAATCTGATTTCTACTCGCCTCATTTTATTTTGTCTTTATTTTTTTGCCATGTCAACTTTTTGGGTGGTGTTAATTCCACTTAAAATAAGAACAAGGGGGTAATAGGTCGTCAGGTTAGTTTGAGTATGAAATTGACTTTTCGTGACAAGTTTAGAATTCATTTGATGTCTTTTTCCAAATTTTCTAGCTTATTCTTAGCCATAAAGTATTATAGAACACCCATTCACTCTTGGATGAGAACCATGTCATGTATGTACTTTGGGTGTTGCATAGGTTCGTGGTAAAGTGTGTATATATATATATATAAAGGATAAAATGGTAGTATATCAACTTTTAAAGGATAATTTGGTAATTCCACTTTTTACTTAAGGGCTTCCTACTTTTATAATAATATGACATATATATATATATATATATATATATACATATATATATAAAACTCTTTGAATACATCATAATTAATAAAAAAACATTTTAAATAAAACTTACGTCATATAGTGATAATGTTTCAACATAAGTAGACTTACTATCTCCGTTAAAATATCAATAAATTATAAAAACCTTATAAAATAAATACACATAAATAAACCATAACTAAAAAATTCTTGACAATTATTTAAGTCATGTTAGGAAGGTAATAAAAAATATATTATTTTCAAACTCTAATTTAAATCAGATGTTCTCGAATATGCGCGGTGCTTAATAAAAATCTTAAATTTAGGCTCGTAAGCCCTCGATGTGAGACGAAGGGCAATGTTAAATACTTGGGGTGTTACATACTTTCCCTTTTACAAATATTCATCCTCAAATGTGCATAGCATGCATGATTAAAGCTAGGAACTTTTTGAATTTCTGGCAGAACCTCCCATATAAATCAGACTATCCCACAACTACAAAATAATTCAGAAAATAAGCATACGATGGCTCAAAGAGACATTAACAACTAACAACATATCATTAGGCCTCACACGTCTACCATGACCTATATAACGTGAAACTTACCTCAAACACAAATAACAATGCTCTTGAAAATGCTGTAACGTCTCAAACAATCTAAAGTAATAAACATACCTTAATCACCTAAAAAGATATGAACTGCTTCCATAAGACACCTATCACTGTCACATAAGACCTTTATTGAATAAACTTCTCATAACCTTCCTTCTAGGGAGGACCCAAAGCTGGGAAACACTTAATGAGCTCGATCCCTGTAACAGCACGGAGCAATAAGTACTTTAGTGATCTAGAGGCTAGTTTCTCACGTATTTTCTTTTTCAACCATAGAAATTACACACACTTATCAATTTTAAATTAACATGCTTGTAATTAATCAAGAATATTGATCATGCTTAACCGATCAAATGCAGAGAGTCAGGTAGATCAATCAGTTAAAATCACGACCAATCGTACGAATAAATTTATTATGACACATATTTTTGAACTTTCATGAGAAATCATTTATATAAGATCATGTCAAGAGAAGTGCCTATATATCATCCCTTCATATAATAGGTAACATATAATCAGACTCTGTATAAAATAAGTGACACATACTCAATATTGTACATAGCATGCAAGTTGTAAATGAGATATATGTAGCGTGCATGATTTGTGAGTTGTTAACCCTTAAATCATATGCAGCTCAAATGCTTTTACAAGTACATAGTTTATAGTATATACTTTCAAACTCTTTTATGACTTAATATAGTGGGACACTATTTCCCCTCTATATACAGGTTACCTTATGACTTCACCTAGTCACAATACATAATCTACAACGTATCTATCAGAAAGGTCATCATGTAGCATATAAGTATTTTCGTATAATATATCTAGCATGTTCTCAACTAACCTAACATGGTACCTTTTCTTAGATTGGTTTACTTCTAACATCAACTTATACAGTAACCATTCTGTTAAACAAAAAAATTGTATGCAACTGAAAAACTTTAAAGCAGGTGATATGTATCGACTAAGCTATAAAGTAAGAAACACATAAACAAATACTCTAAAGCATGTATCACATCATTGGTGAACTACAAAACACGTACTGCATACGGGCTTATGCAGACTAAATCCAATAAATAATGGATGCCCCTGTAACTTATGCAGTCACTTTTTTACTCCCCAACAAAATGATGCCCTAGCTGGAAGCTTTACCTTTTCATAATTACTCGACTCAAATTATTCTGATATCTTACTATTAATTTCAAAGGCAGTCACCATTTATTTAAAATATTTATCTGCTATAATATCACTTGTTATTCTCGGTATTTTCATAAACCTTAAATATGTCTAGCCACTAAAAAAAGAATTCATTAACTCTAACTTAAGGAAGACAACAATTCCACCCAACTTTGGAACATAACACAAAAGAGATAATCTTTACATACATATTCTCATGATATACTTACCTTCGAGCGCGATACAATGGGATCCATATAGGTTATTATCTAGTCAGAGATACCTGAGGCACAAACCTGGAGGAGTAACTCATGAAACTAACAATTATAAACTGGAAGCTACCCCTGTGGCAGTACTAGCACTTGGCCTCTTAGCCTAATATGAAATTACCTTCAATTGGCATATTCTTGATGATTCTTAGCTGAGGGTAGTCAAAAGTAACCCGTCCTGACTTAGCTTTATCACACTATCTAGAGGGGAATACTAGTAACCATTTATGAATGCTATGTAGCCTCCTGATTACAAGTGTGGTCCAAAACACACTCATAAGCAAGACTCAAATAGACAAGGCTTGTAGACTCCCTAGGATATGATATTGCTCTGATAAATTTTTTATCACGCTCCCAACTCGAGGGGTGCAACTGTTACCTAATGCCAAAACTTATGCCCGAGCAGACCCTGCTAAACCATTTGATAATGGAGCATAGATGCCACATGCAATCAAGAAAATAAACAAGTATATCTCCACTTAAAAATAAGCCCCCGGCCAGCGAGGCCCCTGTCAACAACTCTACAAAGGAAATAACTACTCCCAATAGTTCATATAAAGCAATAAACAAATAGCATGCAAGTCCTATTTGGGCCATTGAGGCCACCATGATATAAATACAAAAATTTAAACTAGGTATACATGATATAAGCTAGGTCAAAGGCCGCTGAACTATCAACAACAATAAGGCCCAACTGGCCAACATAGTAGCTATACAACCCAACCGACTGTTCTGCAAACCTTTAGGAATATAATACATGGTAGGAAAGAACCCCAACCTACCCAAAAGTTATTGTCACGACCCAAATGACTATGAGTGGCACCCATACTAACCCTCCGGTAGGAGAACCATCTAACCTAAACCTTAACCCTTATACTTAACCAATTATAAAAGAGATAGCATAAAAATCAACTCTAAACACGAATGATAGTAGAAAACTGATATAAATAAAGTGTGGAATAATTTGACTAACTATTACATTTTTCAAGAATTGAAAGTTATCATACAAGAACTCTAATTAGTAGTTGATGTCTAAGATATCTAAAACTGATAATAATAAAAGATAAGTTCATCGTCCGAAGGAAGGACAATGACCAGGAGAGGATCACTCAACATATATTTCAGTCAATAAATAATCATCTCAAGTCAAGTCATCAATATTTGTAATAGTTCACATAAGACACAAAAGTATTACAACAACAATGTAAGAGTAAGCACTTTCAACAGTCACATCACATGAAATCTATGTCCACCTAACCTTTCCAAAATATACTTGATACCATTAGTCTCATCTCAGTTTACAGTTCTAATTCACCATATTTAACCATGGGTAAATCAATATAAAAGGGTGTACACACATGCTAAAGGGTCTTATTTCTTTCTAACTATCCATGACCTACAGGGGACACACCAGGGTCAATGTACCATAATGGCTCGTGGTATCCGATCTATAACAAGAGTCGTAGACCCCTGTACAAGGTGAGTAAACTGCTCCCTGCGACGCTCCCGATCACTCTGGGGTAGGAACTTGGCCATAAAGGCCTCATAAAACTCAGACCAGGTCAAAGGAGGTGACGACGGTGGTCTACAAGCAACCTGGGCCCTCCACCATAACTTCGCTGGGCCCTCCAACTGATAGGTAGTATAACCAACCCCGTGAGTCTCAAACAAACCCAAATGATGCAACATCTCCTCACAGGTAGTAATAAAGTCATGTGGATCCTGTCCAGAAGTACCAGCAAACCTCGGAGGTGCTAACCTCAAAAACCTACCCAACGCCTTCTGCTCTGACTCTGTTATAACTGGGCGAGGAGCAAGAGGATGTGCAACAGATGGAACCAGAATGACCTTCACACGGGGAGCCATAGTAGCAGGCTGCGTTCCTGAGCTCTGTGCACCCAGGGCTGCCCCCTAAGCGAATGTCTGCGCTATCTCAGAAGGCCGCTCTCCAATCACACCCAAAAGCTGTAATAGTAATCCCCAAATATCTGGAGACTGAGCTGCGGCTGGAGCTGGCACAGAAGTGGGCACTGGAGCTGGAGCTGGCGCTGGAGTTGGAGGCTCATCTCCGCGTGATGCCGATGATCTCGTACGAACCATCTGCGAAAGGATGAAGTAGAACAAATGACATTTTCGGAAACTTCAAGGGTTCTACGCACGACACAGAAGCAAGGAAAGAGTCAAATTTCCTAAAATGTCATTGTAGCCTCCCAAAGATTGAGTACGGACGTCTCCGCCCCGATCCGCAGGACTCTACTAGACATTGGCTCCTATACTGATGACACCGGTGAACCTAAAGCTCTGATACCAAGTTGTCACGACCCAAATTCTCGGTCATGATGGCACCTACAACCCCTGGTAGGTGAACCAATCCCCGTAGCCCAGAACAGTTAGTAATGGGCTACTGTCTAACAAATAAGAGAACAAGACGAAGAGAACAGATAAAAGGACTATAAATATATATATATGCAAAAACTAAACCAAACCCCAAGACCCGGTATCATAGTATAGAGCCAAAACTACATACATGGAGTGCAAATGATCCAAACAATATATACAGATGTCTCTGAATGGTAATAGAGTACATGAAGCAAAAGATAAACTAAAGCTAAGCTCCGATCGCCAAGAGCTAACCCTCAGTCTGAAGTAGTCCCCAACAGATCTCCAAGCACGAATCAGAGCGATCTAACGGCGATGGCCCACGCTAGGATCTGCACCCAAAGATGCAGGGGGGTAGAGGTGAGCACCAAATGCGAAGCATAAGGTACCCAGTAGGTATCATAAGCCGACTGGGCACATATAAGATAAAAGTGTAGTAACAAACAGAATAGAAGCAAGCAGTCACAGAGATCAACGAAAGGTACACAGGAACTAGCCCATAGGGAAATCAACAGAACCACATATGAGGCCAGTAAGCAGAATATGGCGGTCGGGCAGGTGGAGGTCGTCGTCAGTTTTACGCGGTCCCTAGGAGACCAGAGGTAGAGGCCTCAGATGCTGTGATTACAGGTACGATTTCTGTGTGCCATCAGTCTGCTATGGCTTTATTTGATCCTGGATCCACTTGTTCATATGTATCTGCCTACTTTGTGCCTTGTTTGGGGTTGGCTAGTGAGCCATTATCTGTTCCTGTTTCGGTTTCGACCCCAGTAGGAGATTCTTTAGTAGTGGATCGGATTGTGAGATCCTGTATGTTATCTATTGGTGATTCAGAGACTTGGGGTGATTTGATGATTCTTGATATGCTAGATTTTGATGTGATACTGGGCATGGACTGGTTATCCCCTCACCGTGTGGTTTTGGATTGTTATGCCAAGACCATTACCATAGCTGTGCCCGGTGTATCCCCGGTTGTGTGGCAGGGTTCTGTTAGCCATGCACCATCTGGGATCATCTCTTGTCTTCGAGCTAGGAAGTTGATTTCCCGTGGGTGTTTAGCTTATCTAGCATATGTCCGAGATGTTAGTGCTGACCCCACTTCTCCTGAGTCTGTTCCTGTGGTTAGAGACTTCCTCGATGTGTTTCCTACCGACCTGCCAGGCCTTCCACCTGAGAGAGATATTGATTTTGCTATTGAGCTAGAGCCGGGCACTAGGCCTATTTCTATTTCTCCTTACCGTATGGCTCCTGCTGAGTTGAGGGAGCTTAAGGAGCAGCTCCAGGATCTGTTAGCTAAGGGGATTATTAGACCTAGTGTGTCACCGTGGGGTGCTCCTGTTCTCTTCGTAAAGAAGAAGGATGGGTCGATGAGCATGTGTATTGATTATCGGCAGCTGAATAGGGTGACAGTGAAGATAGGTATCCGATGCCGAGGATTGATGACTTGTTTGACCAGCTTCAGGGTTCAGTCATGTTTTCGAAGATTGATCTGAGGTCTGGCTACCAGTTGAGGATTAGGGCGGAGGACATCCCTAGGACAGCATTCAGGACACGTTATGGCCATTATGAGTTCCTGGTGATGTCTTTTGGGTTGACTAATGCCCCCGCAGCCTTTATGAACTTGATGCACATGGTTCTTGGCCCGTATTTGGAATCATTTGTGATCGTTTTCGCGCTCAAGATCTGGAGGCATTACCTATATGGAGTTCACTGTGAGATCTTCACCGATCACCGTAGTCTTCAGTATATCACGAGTCAGCGAGAGTTAAACTCTAGACAGAGGAGATGGGTCAAGTTACTGAAGGACTATGACTTCACTATTCTGTATCATCCGGGCAAGGCAAACGTGGTAGCGGATGCCTTGAGCCGGAAGGCAGTGAGTATGGGTAGCCTAGCTTCTCTTTCAGTTTTAGAGCAACTGTTGGCCTGGGACATCCAGTCCTTGGCTAACCATTTGGTTAGGCTTGACTTGTCGGATCCTAGCAGAGTTCTCGCCAGTGTTGAGGTTCGTGCTACTTTGATTGATCAGATTCAGAGTCGTCAGTTTGAGGATCAACAATTGTGTGATCTTCGTGACCGGGTTGTTCAGGGAGAGACCAGTCGGGCTACTCTATATTCAGATGGGGTTCTGAGGTTCGATAGTCGCCTTTGTGTTCCGAGGATTAGTGATTTGATTCAGTTGGTACTTCATGAGGCACATTATACTAGATACTCCATTCACCCTGGCACAGCAAAGATGTATAGAGACTTGAGACAACTTTACTGGTGGAGTGGTATGAAACAGGATATAGCGGATTTCGTATCTCGGTGCTTGAACTGTCAGCAGGTTAAGTTCGAGCACATGAGACCTGGTGGTTTGATGCAGCGACTTCCCATTCCTGAGTGGAAGTGGGAAGGGATTACTATGGACTTTGTTGTTGGTTTGCCTAGTACTTCTCATGGGTTTGATTCCATATGGGTGATTGTTGATAGGCTGACTAAGTCAGCACATTTCTTGCCGGTTCATACTTCTTATGGCGCAGAGAGGTTAGCTCAGATCTACATTCGTGAGATTGTTCGATTGCACGGGGTCCCAACTTCTATCATTTCAGATCATGGCACTCAGTTCACATCTCAGTTCTGGAGGGCTATTCAGCGAGATTTGGGTACAGAGGTTCATCTTAGTACCGCATTCCAACCTCAGACAGATGGCCAGTCCGAGAGGACTATTCAGATTCTGGAGGACATGCTTCGGGCATGTGTTCTTGACTTTGGAGGTTCATGGGATCAGTTTGTTCCCTTGGCAGAGTTTGCTTATAATAACAACTTCCATTCGAGTATCGGCATGGCACCTTTTGAGGCTTTGTATGACAGGCGTTGTAGATCACCGGCAGGTTGGTTTGATGGTTTTAGTTCTAGGCCACAGAGCACAGATTTGCTTCGAGATTCCTTAGACCGAGTCCGAGTGATTCAGGACAGACTTCGGGCAGCTCAGAGCAGGCAGAAGAGTTATGCTGATCGTAGGTTTCGTGCCTTGGAGTTTAGTGTCGGTGACTTGGTGTTTCTCCGTGTATCGCCCATGAAGGGTGTGATGAGATTTGGTAGGCGGGGCAAGCTTAGCCGCAGGTACATTGGGTCGTTTGAGATTCTTCAGAGGGTTGGTAGCGTTGCCTATCAGCTAGCCTTGCCTCCGATGTTTTCATATATACATCCTGTATTTCATGTTTCGATGTTGCGTCGGTATGTCTCAGATGAGTCTCATGTGTTGCAGTGGGATTCAGTTCAGTTGGGTGAGGGTTTAGCCTTTGTTGAGGAGCCGGCAGCTATTTTGGCCAGAGATGTCAGGAGATTGAGGTCCCGAGAGATCCCGGTTGTTAAGGTTCAGTGGAGGCACCGTCCAGTTGAGGAGGCTACCTGGGAGACCGAGAGAGATATGCGGGCTCAGTATCCGCAGTTGTTTGAGCCTCCAGGTACCCCCTTGACCTTGACTTTCGAGGACGAAAGTCCTTTTTAGTAGTGGATGATGTGATGACCCTTCCGGTTATTTCCACGTATACGTTTTCCTCGAACCGTTAGAGCTTGTTTGTAGCGGCCCCAAGTCACTTAAGGCTCGTCAAGACCGGTATTTCGGTGTCGGGTCCATTTGTTTGGTCGCATGATAAGTCTTGAAGTCAAGCAAGTCGGCAAAAGTTATCGTAAGTTCTTTATTAAATTTTCTGAACTTTGGGTAAAATGTCTCGGGGATTTTTTCCCAATATATAAAGAGTTAGAAGTCCCCCGAAATACCAAATCGAAGGTCTACGAGTCTAGTTTCCTACGCACAAAACCTCACATCCAAATGATCTCGGAGTAAAAAGTTATGACTGTTTTACCGCGGACTGTCTGGCAAAAAATGGGTTGCGAACCGGGTCGCGAACCGGGTCGCGAATCGGGTCGCGAACCGGGTTGGGTCAAACTCGATTTAAGCCTCAACTTCACGTTTTAAAATGCCATTTCAGTTCCGAAACAGTGAGAAAACATAAGGGAGGATTCCGAGAGAGTTCTTGAGTATCAAAATCATGCGATGGTGAGTTGCGAACTTAAATTTAAGAATTTTATTAACATCGCGTGTATTTGAAAATATTTTATTCAAAAGTTGAATTTGGTAAAAATTATATTATTATTACATTTTCAAAATATTTTAAAGGTTTATGAAAAATATTTTTTTTGCGATATAATTGTATATATATTTATTTTATAAGGTTTTTGTACATTGTAATATTTTAACGGAGATAGTAAATTTAGTTATGTTGAAAATTATTATTATAATATAGTAGGTTTTGTTTGAAATAATTTTCTATGAATTATGGTATATTTAAAATATTATATTTATTTTACCACGAATTTATGCTATACCCGAGTACAGACATAACAGGTAAGAAATAACATGGTGCTGACACCTCACCACCACGTGGAAGTGAAGTGGTGCAGCAACCATGTAGTGGCATTGACTAACAAAGTATAACTTATTTATATGGTAATGATTATTGGCAAATCCTATATACTTATATATGCTCATCTGCCAAACTTCCAAAGTTTGGCAGCATTTAAGTTCCTCAAAATTCACCCACACGTTAGTGGGTATTAAAATTCATTCAATTTGGTTTCATTTCAGAGCGGTTCGAACTCAGAGATCATCATTCTAGCAGCTTGTCGTCGGACGACAGGTAGGTTACGATTTATTTTCCCTAGACTCCGCATATATAAAATAAAATTGTATTAATGGGCATCCTTGGGTTGGTTTATTAGGTTGGTACCATAGACCTCGACCGCTTTATTCATGTCCGCCTTCTTTTGTTTCTCCGTTGCGTGTAGTATTTACCGATATATTTTATTTACCCTTGTGGTCCTGTGAGGCCTTGTTGACTCTGGAACATAGAAGGTGGGATTTTGGGAATGTCCGCGAGTCCCGGGCATAGAATTATCCTTCTAGGCTGGTTGCTTGCTGAGTAGCTGTGGGCCTGTGCAGGGTCGATAGGTTGATTGTAAGCTGTTGGGCAGCTATTGTGTTTGATCATACCATTTTCATGCATATAAAAAGGTTTTATACAGGTTTTACTACGGTTTCGGCTTCGGGCCTACAAACACTATTTTCTAAACCTTGCATGGCCCGGGGGGCCCATTTTTTATGGAAATAATTTGGAAATGGTTTGATTTAACTTGTGAATATTCCTGGGTAAAAGGAAGTAAAATTATGTTTTAAAACACCAGTTTTACTACTACGCTAGACTCGGCAGGGCCGGGGTGCTAGTTGAGTTTTCTTGCTACTTGAGATGATTTTAGCCTCGGTCGGACCGAGCACCTGAGATGACTTTCTACTGTTTAGACCCGGTTATGCCCGGGCACCCTTGGAGGGGTTTTTTTGAGATATTTTCCTACTACTTTAGTCCTGGACAGGGTCTGGGCATGCATATTCGAGACTGGATCTCTATCTTGATACCGGACTTGCTTTCGGATGACATGTTGTGATACTGAGTTTTAGTATGGGGTCTGGGACCTCCATGGACCTTGCCATCCGGGCCAGGGGCTACGGGCTGCGTGTGCCGGAGGAGGGGTATACGGTGGAGTAGAGGTATACGGGCAGTGTCCTTCCATGGAACCTACCTGCTGGGCCGGATCGGCGCCGGAGGAGGTACATACAGAGATACCATTTCACTTGAGATCTTCATGCATCATATCATTCATTGTTGAGGCTCCACCCTTGTTTGCTGTTTGCTGATTGTACGCTCCGGTAGTATGGGATGCCGGAGGGTTTGTTTTCACTTGTTTGTGTTCCTCGGTTGTATGGGCGGCCGGGGGACTGTAGGTAGAATTTTGCTATTTACTTACAGAATTGTTCCCTGTTACGGTTAAGTATGAAATTGGTTCCTGCTAGACTATTAGTTCTGGATTTGAGATTGATATGATTAGTTTAGTTGAATTCATGTCTCTGAGCATGCCTATCGTTACTCTTTCTCTATTCTTCTTACACTTGAGGTTACCGGTATACCATCCATTTCATAAACTTATTTTGTATACACTGTTATTGCAAGGACCCCAGGTGCGCTATTTCTTACTTTCACCTGTGCCTATGGTGTGTATATTCTGCTTACTGGCCTCACATGTGGTTCTGTTGATTTCCCTCTGGGCTAGTTCTGGTGTACCTTTCGTTGATCTCTGTGACTGCTTGCTTCTATTTTGTCTGTTACTACACTTTTATCTATTGGTGCACACCCCTACCCCCCTGCATCTTTGGGTGCAGATCCTAGCGTGGGCCATCGCCGTTAGATCGCTCTGATTCGTGCTTGGAGATCTATTGGGGACTACTTCAGACTGAGGGTGAGCTCTTGGCGATCGGAGCTTAGCTTTAGTTTATCTTTTGCTTCATGTACTCTATTACCATTCAGAGACATCTGTATATATTGTTTGGATCGTATGTAGTTTTGGCTCTATACTATGATACCGGGTCTTGGGGTTTGGTTTAGTTTCCGCATATGTATATATTTATAGTCCTTTTATCTGTTCTCTTCGTCTTGTTCTCTTATTTGTTAGATAGTAGCCCATTACTAACTGTTCTGGGCTACGGGGATTGGTTCACCTACCGGGGGTTTTAGGTGCCATCATGACCGAGAAATTGGGTCGTGACACAAATATCCCAAAAGATGCATAAAATCCCCATGTCAATGGTGATGGCCCACACTAGGATCTGCACCAGGAAGATGCAAAAGTGTAGTATGATCACCCATTGCATAAGAAATGAGTACCCAGTAGACATCATAGGTCAATTAGGCATATATAAAATGTAAAAGCAGTAGATAGCAGATAAGGGAAGAAAAGGGTCACAGAAGCAATTAGAGTGAATTACATGGAAGCTAGCAACAGATAGAAGGCATAGTAGGATACAAGTGTACTAAGCTAGCCACAGAAGATATATCACAAAACACAGATGTAAGAATAGAGAACACACCTGGGTCCTTGCAATAACAGTAAATAAAGAAAGATAAACAAACAGGGCGGTGTACCAATAACCTCAAATAAAGAAAGAGAAAGAAAGGTAACTAAACATAAACATAAACATAAACATACTAACAATACAACTCCCAAGGTAAAGATGATCGAAAAGTAAACTATCAGGTAACTACAATAAGAGCAAGTAAAACTACTCTACCTACAATCCCAATGAGCACCCACACACTCGAGGGATATATAAAAGTGAAGACAAACCCTACTGGTATCCCATACTACCAGAGAGTACACTCACAAGTAGCAAACAAGGGGTGGAATCATGCATAAAAATGAATGATATGATATGGTATACCAGTGGTACCGTATACACCTCCTTTGGGGATCGTAAGCCCAATAGGTAGGACCCATGGAAGGGCTTCCCCCATATACCTATACTCCCCCGTATACCCTTCCTCTAGATCTCTCAGCCCATAGCCCTTAGTATGGATTGGCAAGGTCCATGGAGGTCTCTATGATCACATACCAACTCTCAAGATCTCATCATGCATGCCCAGAGTCTGTCTGGATCTAAAATCAGTAATAAAACCATATCCAGCGCTCGGTCCAACTGAGTCTAGTATTATCTCAGGTATCAATGTGAAAAACCAACATTTAATCCCTTTTCCTTCAAGAAGATCCATTAAACCAGTTTTAAGTCCATTTATTGCCATTAATAACAGAAAATGGTCCCTCAGGGCCATGCAAGGTTAGAAAACTAGTGATAATCAGGATTGCAGCCTTGTAGTAGTAATAAACTAATGTAGAAAAAGCTCTTTTCAGGATGATGATATGCTCAAATACAACCAACAACTCAATATCAACCTACATGCCCTGCACAGGCTCAATCATCTCTACAACACAAATAATCATCTAGTAATCGTGAATCAATGTCTGGGACTCATGGATACTTCCCAAATATCCCACTAACTATGGTTCAGAGGTATGTGCAAAGGCCACTCAGGGCTGTAAAGGGTAATACTACCATACTAGCTCAAATACTAAAGCAGAAGAAATAATAATGGACAACAAGGAAGCGGACAAGGTCTAGGGTGCCAACCTAGTAATCCAAACCCAAGGATGATCTAAATAGTATAATGACATTCTATATAGGCCAAGTCTAAGATCGATAAGCCATAGCCTACTCGACATCCGTCAAAAAGCTGCTGGAAAGATGTTGTCCAAGCCCAAACTGCTTCGAGAAGATCCAAACAACAATCAAACTACCAAAAATACAATCTACTCATCAATATGAAGCTAACGATACCCATAATGCTAATTAATTACCTGGCTATAATCTGGGTAAAAAATGCGCCCGTAGGCCCTGTGACAAAAATTAAAAACGGAAATTACCATGAGGTTCCCAATGCTGCCAGGAACTCATGCTAAAAAATTAAGCCAAAAATGGGTAATGAAAGGGTCTAAAACAACCCCTAGACCCCAAGAATAATTTAAGAGTTAACCAAAGAATTAACAGAATAAGGAATGGGAAACTTAGAATTGAAGGCGGGTAATTGACCACGGACAAGAAATATACCACCGCAACACTTTAAGATGAACCCACACTAAAATTTGAGCTTATAGCTCAAAGGAAAATGGAGGAAATCAGTTTTAAGAGCTTGAAGAAGAAGCAGAAAGGTTTAATAACAGCAATCTCCGCAAAAGCGGAGATTTTCTTCGTAAATGTAGAGGTCACTATTCACCTATGCCTCCCCAAAAGCGGAGATTTTCTTCATAAATGTGGAGGTCACTATCTAAAAATATTGACCAAAGTCAATGATTTTCTAAGTTAAAGCTCTAAAACAGGGAAAGGGTCATAAAGACCAAACGAACAGCCCGGGCACCGAATCACCGATCCCAGCAAGTTATAAATGACTTGGAGCCGCTATAAGTAAGCTCTATCAGTACAAAGAAAGTAAAAATGCAAGCATGACTGGAAGGGTCATTACATCATCCACTACTAAAAAGGACTTTTGTCCTCGAAAGTCAGGAAAATGGAGTACTTGAAGGCTCAAACAACTGTGAATACTGATCTTGCATCTCTCTCTCGGTCTCCCAGGTATACTCCTCGACCTCATGGTGCCTTCACTGAACCTTAACCACAATAATCTATCTGGACCTCTATCTCCTGACACCTCTGGCTAGAATGGCTACCGACTCCTCAACAAAAGCCAAACTCTCATCTAACTGCACTGAATCCCACCATAACACATGTGACTCATCCGGAACATAACACCGCAACATGGATACATGAAAGACTGGATGAATAACTAAGAACATAGGAGGCAAAACTAGCTGATAAGCAACATCACCAATCCTCTGAAGAATCTCAAATGGCCCAATATACCTGGGGCGGAGCTTGACCCGTCTGCCAAATCTCATCATGCCCTTTATAGGAGACACTCGAAGAAATACCAGATCACCAATACCAAATTATAAGGCACAAAGTCTATAGTCTGCATAGCTCTTCTACCTACTCTAGGCTGCCCAAAGTTTGTCCTGAATCACTCGAACTCTGTTTAAGGAGTCACAAAGTAGGTCTGTACTCTGTGGCCAGGACATAAAAACATTAAACCAACCCACTGGTGATCTACAATGCCTACCATATAATACCTCAAAAGGCGCCATGCAAATACTCGAATGGTAACTATTATTATAAGCAAACTCTGCCAAAGGCACGTACTGATCCCATGAACCCCCAAAATTAAGAACACATGATCGTAACATGTCCTCCAAGACCTAGATAGTCCTCTCGGACTGGCCATCTGTCTGAGGATGGAATGCAATGCTGAGATAAACCTTTGTACCCATCTCTCATTGAATAGTCCTCTAGAACTGAGATGTAAATTGAGTACCATGGTCTGAAATAATAGAAACTGGAACCCCATGCAAATGGACAACCTCACAGAGATAGATCCGAGCCAACTTTTCTGCACTATAGGAAGAATGAACCTGCAAGAAGTGTGCAAAGTTAGTCATCCTATCGACAATAACCTAAATAGAGTAAAACCTTCGAGAAGTGCGTGGCAACTATGCTATGAAGTCCATAGTGATCTCCTCCTACTTCCACTCAGAAATGGAAAGTCTCTGCATCAATCTACCAGGTCTCATGTGCTCAAACTTAACCTACTGGAAGTTCAAGAACTAAGATACAAAACTTTGCTATATCTCTCTTTATACCACTCCACCAGTAAATATGCTTCAAGACTCGATATATCTTAGATGCACCTAGATGGATGGAATATCTGGAACAATGAGCCTCATGGAGAATCAATTGTATCAAGCCCCCAACCCTCAAAAAACAAAGGTGGATATCAAATCTCAAAATACTATCAGAATCTAAAGTAGCTCTGCTTGCCTTACCCCGTAAAACCTGATCACAAATATCACACAAATGTTGATCCTCAAATTGACGTTGCTGAATCTGATCAAACAGAGTAGAACAGATCTCAAAACTGGCACGAACTCTGGTGGGATCTGACAAATCAAGCCTAATTAAATGGTTAGCCAAGGACTGGATGTCTAAGGACAACGGCTGCTTTGAAACTAAAAGAGATGCCAAGCTGCCCATACTCACTGCCTTCTAGCTCAAGGCATCTGCTACCATGTTTGCCTTGCCTGGATGGTACAGAATAGTGATGTCGTAGTCCTTCAATAACTCAATCCATCTCCGCTGCCTAGAGTTCAACTTTTGTTGACTCGTGATGTACTGAAGACTATGGTGGTTAGTGTAAATCTCACAGTGAACTCTATATAGATAGTGCCTCCAGATCTTGAGCGCGAAGACTACTTCCGCCAACTCCAATTCATGAGTGGGGTAGTTTCACTTGTGATCCTTCAGGTGTCTTGATGCATAAGCTATCACCCGACCCTGCTGCATTAACAAAACCAAGACCAACTGACAAAGCATCATAATACACCGAGAATCTCTGACCCTCAACTGGTAATGTCAACTTTGGAGCTGAAGTTAATAAAGCCTTAAGCCTCTAGAAGCTATCCTCACACTGATCAGACCACCGAAATGGGACATCCTTCCTAGTCAGCCTAGTCAAAAGTGCTTCTATAGAAGATAAGCCCTCGATGAACCATCTGTAATATCCTGTCAACCCAACAAAATTGCGAACCTCGGTAGGAGTAGTAATCCTCGACCAATCACGAATGGGTGCCCATCCTTAGACACAACGTGTCCTAGGAATGCTACTGACTCAAGCCAAAATTTGCAGTTTGAGAACTTGGCATAAAGCTGATAATCTCTCAAAGTCTGGAGTGCGATCCTCAAATATTGCCCATGCTCTTCCCTACCCCGCGAATATACCAATGTATTATCAATGAAGACTATCACAAATGAATCCAGGTACTGCTTGAGCACCTTGTGCATCAAGTCCATAAAAGCTGCTGGGGCATTGATCAACCCAAAAGACATCACCAGGAACTCATAATGGCTATAACTCATGAATGTTGTCTTACGGATGTCCTCTGTCCTAATCCTCAACTGGTGGTAGCCTGACCTCAAATCTATCTTA
This sequence comes from Jaltomata sinuosa, assembly GCA_003996215.1. Taxonomy (NCBI): domain Eukaryota; kingdom Viridiplantae; phylum Streptophyta; class Magnoliopsida; order Solanales; family Solanaceae; genus Jaltomata; species Jaltomata sinuosa. Next base: position 349,112 of record QJPP01000618.1, on the reverse strand, counting down.
GTGATCACTACTGCACCCTGAGTTGATCAAGCAAGTCATCTATACGCGGCATTGGATACCTGTTATTTATAGTCATCTGATTCAACTGTCGATAATCAATACACATCTGTATCGAGCCATATTTCTTTTTCACAAACAAAACTGAAGCACCTCAAGATGACACACTCATCCTGATGAAACCCTTAACTAACATGTCCTGAAGCTGAACCTTAAGCTCCCTCAACTCAGCTGAAGCTACAATATAGAGTAATGGAAATGGGCCTGGTACCTGGCTCTAACTCAATGGCAAAGGCTATATCAAGCTCAGGTGGAAGGCCTGGTAGGTCAGTTGGGAACACATCTACAAACTCTCTAACAACAAGGTCTGACTCGGAAGAAGAGGTGTCGGCACTAACATCTCGAACATATGCTAGATAAGCCAAATACCCGCCCAAAATCAACTTCCTATCCTGAAGAAAAGAAATGATCCCAGATGATGCACAACCAACAAAACCCTGCCACATAATCTGGGATGTACCGGGCATGGCTAAGGTAATAGTCTTAGCATAATTATCCAAAATCACACGGTAAAGGGATAATCGATCCATGCCCAGAATCATATCAAAGTCTAGCGTATCTCATATCATCAAATCAGCCCAAGTCTCAAGACCACCAATAGCTACCAAGCATGATCTAACATTCTGATCCACTACTAAGGAATCGCCTATCGGGGTAGCAACAAATAAGGGAATATATAATGGTTCACTAGCCTATCCCAAGCAAGGAGCAATGTAGGCAGAAACATACAAACAAGAAGAACCAGGATCAAATCAAGCCAAAGCTGATTGATGGTAGACAGAGATCATACATGTGATCACTGCATCTGAGGCCTCTGCCTATGGTCTACTAGGTACCGCATAGAATTGACACCGACCTCTATCAGGCTGACCACCATCCCAACTACTTGACCTGCCATGCTGGGAACCATCCCTACCCTGGACACCACCTCATCTAACTGGTGGCTGCACTGCTCTTAGAGGCAGATCTGGCTCAGTGGCTGGCTAAATTATACCCTGCTGGGGGAATCTCTGGCAGAGTGACCAAGAATACCACACTCATAGAAAGGCCCTGATGGTCCACCATGGTATGAAGAATTGGCTGAACCTGTATGGCCACCACAGCCTGATGCCTCAGAGGATGTACCCCTTGATGACTGACCTGAACTCAGCCCACTGAACCAATGATGACCCTTGTAATCATGGTGACTACCATAACCATGATCAAACTGAGGCCAACTTGAAGCCTGAAGTGATTCCTGAACTGCCCAGCTAGACTGGCTCGGATGCTGTTGTGGCTGATATCCTCTGCCACATTGACCTGAACCTCTACCACCAGAGCGAGAACCACTATAATTGCTCTGATGGTGTGGTCTCTTATCTCTGGCCCTGGGGTCTTAGTTATGCAAATACTCCATGGTGCGGGCATGGTCCGCTGTCGCCTGAAATAGCCGCCCACTAGAACCTAGTATCTCTGCAGTCTGATGCATCTTGGTCCTCATCCCCCAAATAAATCGATGAATCTAGTCTGGCTCTGTAGGAATAATCATAGCCCCAAATGGAGCCAACTGGTGAAAGTGGGTCTAGTACTCAAACACTAACATATACCCCTGCATCAATTAAGTAATCTGCTCCCTACAGTACTCACGATCACACTGCGGTAAGAACTTGTCCATAAAAGCTTCGTAGAACTCCCTCCATGTCATTTGAGGAGACTCAGGGTTCCTGCAAGATACCAGGGCCCTCCACCAAAGATTAGATGGCCCCTCCAGCTGATAGGTGGTATAATCCACTCTGTGGGCATTCAACTGACCAAGGTGATGAAATATCTCCTTACAGGTAGAAATAAAATCATAGGCAGTACTAGAGAGCCTCAGTGGGGATAGTCTCAGAAACCAACCCAAAGCCTTCTGCTCTGACTCCATCATAACTGGGCGAGAAACGAGAGGCTGAGAAACTGTAGGCACTGAAAGGACCTATGCATGGGGAGCCAAAGTAGCAGACTGTGGTCCTGAACTCTGAACACCCAAGGTTGCCCCCTGAGCGGATGTTTAGTCCATATCAGAAGGCTGACCCTCAACCATGCTCAATAACTTAAGAAGCACAATCTGGATATCTGGTGTACAAGATGGGGCTGGTGTTGGTGCTAATACTGATGCTACTACTGGCCCTGGTGGTACCTGGGCACCTCCTTGGTCCATGGGCTGCTAGACCAGATCTAGCTCAGGCTCATACTCGACCTCATAAGCTCTAAATAGTGCCACTGCTCGTGCACATCCTCAACCTCTACCTCTATGTCTACCCTGGCCCCTGGCTGGAGCCAGAGGTCCTAGCACTGAAGGCTCGCCCTTCTGTACTGTTGAAGAACTCATACAAACCATCTACAGTAGAGTAAACTAGAACAAATAAGATTCCAAGAAACTATCTAGAATAAAATGCACAATATTGAAGCAAGAGAAGACTCATGTTTCCTAAGATGTCACAATAGCCTCCCAAAGAGAGGGTATAAATGTCTTCATCCCAATCTGCAGGACTCTACTATATATTGGCTCCTATACCGATGATACCAGTGAACCTAGGCTCTAATACCAAGCTGTCACGGCCTAACTTCTCAGGTCATGATGGCACCTACAACCCCCTTGTAGGTGAACCAATCTTCATAGCCCGAAAGGATTAGTAATGGCCTACTACCTCAGTAAAGCACGCACTATAAGGATAATAAGCGGAAGAAGGTAAAGAAGGCATAACAAGAAGGGAAGCAACCTGAATATATACATAAAACTACACCATCCCACGGCCTGGTATCATAAGTACATGCTCACTACTAAAGATACAGAGTATAAGAGAGAGAAAAAGTAAAATGTACAACTATCTCTGAATAGAATATACAAAAGAGTCATTTATGCCAAAAAAGAGATATAGCCATGCCCCGATCATCGGGAGCTCACCCTATTCTCAAATATCCCAAAAGTTGCACAAAATCCCTATCTCAATGGTGATGGCCCATACTAGGATCTGCACCAGAAAGATGCAGAAGTGTATTATGAGCACCCATTGCATAAGAAATGGGTACCCAGTAGACATCATAGGACAACTAGGCATATATAAAATGTAAAAGCAGTAGATAGCAGATAAGGGAAGAAAAGGGTCACAGAAGCAGATAGGGTAAAGTACATGGAAGCTAGCAACATATAGAAGGCATAGTAGGATATAAGTGTACTAAGCTATCCACAAAAGATGTATCACAAAACACAGATGTAAGGGTAGAGGACGCACCTGGGTCCTTGCAATAACAGTAAATAAAGAAAGCTTAACAAACAGGGCAGTGTACCGATAACCTCAAATAAAGGGAGAGAAAGAAAGGTAACTCAACATAAACATACTAAAAATACAACTCACAAGGTAAGGATGATTGAAAAGTAAACTATTAGGTAACTACAACAGGAGCAAGTAAAACTAATCTACCTACAATTCCAATGAGTGCCCGTACACCCGAGGGATACATACAAGTGAATACAAAACCTACCAGTATCCCATACTATCGGAGAATACACTCAACAAATAGCAAATAAGGGGTGCCCATAGGCCCAGCACATAGGACCCATAAAAGAGCTTCTCTCGTATAACTCTACTCCTTCATATACCCCTCCTCTAGCACTCTCGACCTGTTGCCCCTAGTCTAGATCAACAAGGTCCATGAAGGTCTCTGAGACCATATACCAACTCTCAAGATCTCATTATACATGCCAGAGTCTGTCCAAGTATAAAATCAGTAATAAAACCATGTCTAGAGCTCGGCCTAGTCGAGTCTAGTACCATCTTAGGTGTTAATGTGAAAAACCAACATTTAATACCTTTTACTTAAAGAAGATCCATTAAACTACTTTTAAGTCCATTTATAGCCATTAATAATAGAAAATGGGCCCTCGAGGCCATGCAAGGTTAGAAAATTGGTGATAGTCAGGATTTCAGCCTTGTAGTAGTAATAAACCAATGTAGAAAAAGCTCTTTTCACGATGATGATATGCTCAGATATAACTAACAGCTCAATATCAACCTACAGGCCCTGCACAGGCTCAATCTGCTCTACAACACAGATAACCAACTAGCAATCCCAAATCAATGTCCGAAACTCACGGACATTTTCCAAATATCTCACTAACCTTGGTCCAGAGGCATGTGCAACAGCCACTAAGGGCCGTAAGAGGTAACACTACTGTACTAGCTCAAATACTGAAACAGAAGAAATAAGAATGGACAACAAGGAAATGAACAAGGTCTGAGGTGCCAACCTAGTAATCCCAACCAAAGAATGAGCTAAATAGTACAATGACATTCTATAGAGGCCAAGTCTAAGATCGGTAATCTATAGCCTACCTGGCATCCGACGAAAAGTTGTTGGAAAGACGTCGTTTGAGCCCAAACTACTCTGAGAAGCCTCGAATAGAAATCAAACTACCAAAAATATAATCTACTCGTCAATACGAAGCTAATGATACCCATAATACTAATTAATTAGTTGTGTCGAAATCTAGGTAAAAAATGAGCCCATGGACCTCGTAATCCAAAATTGAAAATAAAAATTACCACGAGGTTCCCAATACTTCCAGGAACTCATGCTAAAAAAATGAGCATAAAATGGGTAAGGAAAGGGTATAAAACTACCCCTAGACCCCAATAATAATTTAAGAGTTAACTGAAGAATTAACGGAATAAGGGATGGAAAACTTACAATTGAAGGCGGATAATCGACCATGGACAAGAAATATACCACCCCAACACTTTAAGATGAACCCACACTATAATTTGAGCTTATTGTTCAAAGGAAAATGGAGGAAACTAGTTTTAAGAGCTTGAAGATGAAGGAAAAAGGTTTAATAACAACGATCTCCGCAAAAATGGAGATTTTCTTCATAAATGCAGAGGTCACTGTTCACTCGTGCCTTCCACAAAAGCGGAGAAATCTCCACAAATACAGATGTTGCAAAAGTGACAGAACTCTACAAAAGTTGAGGTCTCCGATCATACATAAATATGGTGCTCTACCGCAAAAATGGTTTTCGCAAATGTAACACAAAGGCTGCAAAAGCAGATACACGAGAACAAACAATACTAGAAAAACTTAGCTAAGTTCAAATGCTCGGATAGACCTTAAAAATTCATCCAGAATCCCGCGCGTGCAAACGAACTATGCTACTCTACTGAAAATGGTATTTCAGACTCAATGAAATTGACAAAACTTCCATACGAGGTCGTTTCGATAAAGTGTCGACCCAAGTCAAAACATACAAATTTTAATCGAACACCCAAAATGGGTTTGGCTCACCCGAGACCCAAACCAACTACCTACCTAACCCAAACTCGACATTATGGAGCTGTTGGAACCATCAAATTTTGAATCTGCCACTCCGATCATCAAAAGTTGACCAAAGTCAAACTTCCAATTCCAATTGGCCTAAAATCTCAGAAAGTGAGATAAAACCATACCGAAAGCTCCTAGGTTCCAACCAAGGATTCAACTAGACCAAAATCCATGTTCTGGAGCTAATGAAATGATCGGAATTCAATTCTGAGCATGCTTGCTAGGAATATTGACTAAAGTCAACGATTTCCTAAGTTGAATCTCTAAAATAGGGAAAGGGTCATAAAAGACCAAATGAACAGCCTGGGCACCGGACCACCAATTCTTGCAAGTCATAAATAACTTAGGGCCACTATAGGTAAGCTCTAATAGTACAAAGAAAGCGAAAATGCGAGCATGACCGGAAGGATCATTACAATCAAGCAGCCCGTAAGTGAACATGCCTCAAAGTATTTGTCTTTATGTAAAGACATTACTATAATAACAAAATTTTCTAGTATATTCTTAGCCATAATTATTATAGAACACCCACTTACTGTTGGATGAAAACATGCCATGTATATACTTTGGGTGTTGCGTAGGTTCGTAATAATATATATATATATATATATAACTCTTTTAATACATCACAATTAATAAAAAAATATTTTAAATAAAATCTACCTCATATAATAATAATATTTTAACATAACTAGATTTACTATCTCTGTTAAAATATTAATAAATCATAAAACACTTATAAAATAAATACACATAAATATATCATAACTAAAAAAAATTCATAATTATTTAAGTCATTTTAGGAAGGTAATATTTTTTTTTTCAAACTCTAATTAAATCAGATGTTCTCAAATATGTGTGGTGTTTAATAAAACTCTTAAGTTTAGGCTCGTAAGCCTCGATGCGAGATGAAGGATAACGTTAAACACCTGGGGTGTTATAATGTAGATCACACAAAATGATAAAAAGTAGAGAATAAAAAGAAGGAAATGATAAAAATGTTTGTATATAGTCGTTTTAAAATTGAAAGGCTTCCTCACTAAAGTTAGCTTCAATGCCACCATCAATTTTGCCTTGTTAATGAATATTTTTTAATGATAAAAACCAGTTCCATCAGGATAGTTGTGGTTGAATTGTGATGTATTATGCCTAACAACAATAAGATGCTCTTCGTCATCATTTGGAGAAGCATCCATATCCATTGGATGATCACCCCAATTCTCATTTTGCATTATATTTTTATCAACTAATGGTTAGTGGGGATGGTGATGCTGATGTTGATACTTTTTGAGTTCTCTCAACAATATTTATCCTTAAAATTAGCCTAGAATCATCACTACCAAAATGAGTTTGGCTCACCCGAGACCCAAACCAACTACCTAAGTCATTATATGTCACAATCAGTGTTTTCAGAGGCGTTCGGGGGGTGAGGTAGAAAAAAAGCATTGGGACATTGTGTGAATGCAAAAGTTTTGTAAGGTGTAAGCCCCGATAATTTGGGGCATTTGTCTAAGCGTGAGGCGAGAATTTCTTGTGGGGCATAAGCCTAGAAAATTATTACAAATTAAAATTAAAATTAAAATTTTCTAATAAGTCCCTAATTTAAATTTAAATACTCAAAATATCTTATAGCAAGATATTCAAAGATAAAAGAAAAATCGGAGAAAAGTTTTATTATTAATCCCAAACTCTTTATCTCATTCGTTCTACATTTCTCGCTGGGTCGACCTACTCAATCAAGTACTTTTTTTTTCCTTTTTCACTCTTTTCAAGTTCCTTTGTTTACTTTTACTTCTTCTCTTCTAAAAAAATAATATGTGATGAATGGGTGTGTAAAATTTCTGATTAAGTTACAGAAAAGTAGGTGTTCTCAGACTTGAGTATTTTTTTTATTCTTTAGCTTGAAAATTTTAAAACCCAATACATATTCCACTTAATTTTTATTTTTATAATTTTTATGTATTTTACTCTCTTTTTTGGTGATTTATTCCTTTTTAAAATATTTATTCTAATTATATTAATTTATAAAATATTAAGAAATTTATGAGCTTACGTCCCATCACCTCAGGGCATATATCTTTCCCCATAACAAGTAAAATATCTCACTTTGCACCCGCACCTTTTAAAATACTGGTCATCATCCAAAAATTAAGGTTATGATGTCACCTATCCCAATCCCACCGACAAGTAATCTAGTCCTTAACCAATTCAATATTTAACAAAATGTGAAAAATAAGTGATAGAGTAGCAGAAATAATTTTTAAAATCAAGACTTTTCATAAATCTAAAATAGAAATGTGGAATACAACAAACTTCAACCCCAAAGACATGGTGAAATGAGTACAGTCTTCTAAGAATACAAGAATAAGATCCAAAATACTACACTGTCTGAGAAAATAAAGATAGAAAATAAATAAAGATATGAAAGTTTAGATGATACGGAACAACCAAGCAGCTACATGCAATACTTTGATAAACTCAATCTGAATCGAGGATTACTTGCCGCTAGTAGTACACTCAGAACCTACACAGTAGAGATGCAGAAAGCAAGGGTGAGTATAATAAACACATGTACCCAGCATCATCATCGACTGACTCTTAAATAAAGTGATGACGAGGATCAGTCCCTACGCTTCTCTTTCTTATACTTTGTTACAAATATCAGAGTAAAACTTCTGTACAAGATAAACGAGCAGCTAAAAACAACATCAAACCAGTTTCAAATCAATATCTGAATCCAGCTAAAATCAAAGAAGGAAATAAGACACTTTCACAACACTTAACCATGTCACTTTCACGAAATAAAAAATAATATAAAGATGATGATATGAATGCAATGCATTTATTGTGTATACATTCATTTTCTCCGTCGAATAGTCGAGACCCCTGCAGACTTATGAGGTCCACATATATGTGCGATGTGCAGGTATGCAACTCCAATCTATATATAATATGTGCAGGCATGCAATTTCGATCCATATATAATATGTGCATTTGTGTAACTCTAATTCCACTAATATGTTATGCAGGTGTGCAATACTGATTCCAGATAATAAAGAGATAATCAGTACACATTTCATAGAAGTTAATCAACTTATTTCAACCTCATCTTTATTTCTAGCTTCCTAATTCGTGCAGAGATTTCATATCAAATGCAATGCACAACATCAATAAAAATTATCATAAAATATTATCAAAATTATATTTCAAATCAAAAGGAGAGTAAAATATCAATTATCAAACAAATGAATAAGATAAATCACATATCAATCAAGTGTATAAATAGACATGCTCACGAGTCATGAAATCATCCAAACAAGTAGAAAGTAGTCAAATTACTTATATTATGGCATCGGTACCCTCATAAATATTTGACATCTCATTTATACATGACTCTCATTACTCATTACACCTTATTCAGTCAATTAATACACTAACACTTCATAAAGAGTTAAAGAAAGTCTCAACTTGCCTTAATCGGAGTCTAAAAGGTCAAATCATAGTGGATCATTAATCGACCCCTAAATTCAAAAATTAAATCATATCTAGCTTAGGGGAAAAATCTCTGAATCCCTTATCCCTAACACTCATTAAATCACTAATTAGATGATAGATTAGCGAGAAAAATTTAATTAGAAGGTTAAAATCTTATCCTATGAAGAAATATAGAAAAATCTCGTAAATCACATCAAACCATGTTGCTAAGCTCCCAAAATTGTGTTTAGAAAACTGACTCGTCATTAGGAAGAAAATCATTATTCATACTCAGTTATTATCACAAAAGTAAAACTTTTATCGTTGCTACAAACTCACCAAAGTGGAAGAAAACTCATAAAGATGGAAGGCACTTACGCCAACCGACTTCGCCAAATTGGATGACAATCGCACCATGATATCACAAGTGTGCCTACCCCTTGCTGGCGCAAATTCACGGATGCGAAGAAGTCCTCGCAAAAGCGGACTCCCCCAACTCCTCCAGGCTTCACAAAAACTGACGTCCACCACGTAGGAGTGGCTCTGCGAAAGTGGACAATCCTCATTGGTGGTCCCTCACCAGTCTGGACCACTCTTCGTAGGTGTGATTGCACCAGATACAACAAAAAAACCCAGCAAGCACCCAAAATAGAAACCTCTCAAAATCAACTTTCAAAATTCATTCATAACCCTATAAAAATAAAATACATATGCACATTGACTAAAAAATATATGTCAGACCTATTGGAATCGTCAAATCACCGACCTGAGGTCCTCTTGACTGAAAGTTTACTGTGGTCAAACCTAACTTTTTCAAAACTTAAATATTCAACTAAATATTCAAATCACTCCCAAACACCTTGAGATATGTACTAACCCTCCAACTAAGCTAAAAATCACCTTCTAGAACTAATAAAATCGCCAGAATTTGTATTTGAGCTTGTTAAACTAGAATATTGACTTTGGTCAAACTTTTCAACTTCTATATCTTTAAAATTGAAAACTCTCCTAATGTCCATCCATTCACCTTAGGAATTGTGCTACATATCCCTGCATATTATAAATGATTTACAGAAGCTATGAGAAGGACAAACAGGGAAAACACATAGAAAACTCAAAATAACTATGAGGGTTATTACATTACATATAACATTTTACATGGTAATGGGCACTACAATTTTATTCAAGGACTCCCAGTTCTATATTTTTGGGGTTTCCTCCCATTCACCCATGTAATCACCATCTACTATAATATATTCAACAATTGATATAATAAACCTAGACTGATCTATGACAGTAAGAACTACCACTAGTCAAAATCTTCAGAAAGATAAAGCATGCATAAAACTCTTACCGATCACCAACTGAATTATTGGAATGATGCAATGACTCATCAAAATAATGATACTCACAAAACTACCTTCAATATAGCAAATACGAATGGAAATTGCATCGAAACAGGTCAAGCTTTAACAATAATGAAAATTTATGTCACGATCCAATTTCTCAGGTCATGATGGCACCTACAACTCTCCAGTAGGTGAACCAATCCCCATAGCCCAAAACAGTTAGTAATATGATACTATCTAAACCAACACGCACAATAAGCAGAGATAAGAGAAAGAAGATATAGGATGAAGCAATGCGGAAGAAAACAACCTGCATATATATAAGGAAACTAAACCAACCCAGAGACCTAGTATCGAAAGTACAAGTGCTTCTAATAGAATACAAGTGCTAGAGATAACAAACAAAATATACAACTATCTTTGAATAAATAAAGAGTAGCAGTGCCAAAGATGAGATATGGTCAAGCCCCGGTTGACAGGAGCTCACCCTAGTCTCGAATATCCAACAGTTACATGAGAATCCACGTGATCAGCGGTGAAGGCTCACACTAATATTTGCACCAAAAATATGCAAACGTGTAGTATGAGCACCAATTGCTAAGCAACGGGTACCCAGTAGGCATCATAGGCCGACTGAGTGCATATAAGATATAAAAACAGTAAATAGCAGACACCAAAGAAGCAGTCACAGAAGCAATAGTGAAAGCACATGGAAACTAGCACGGATAGAAGTCAACAAGAATTACAAACATGCTATGCTAGCCACAAAAGATATATATAACACAGAACACATGTAAGGAAATAAAGACGCACCTGGAGTCCTTGCAACAATAATATATATAAAAAGAGAGTTTAGAAAGATGACAGTATACTGGTAACCTCAAGTAAAAAGGGAAAGAAGGGAAACAATTAAACATTCTAAAGCTAGAAGCAATATACTTAACGAAATCATACTAAAAACCCAACTTCAAGATAATAAAAAACATAAATCAACCTCACAAGTTCAACCCTAGGATGTAATAAGCTATGCCACAAAGAAATGAAAGCCACTAATCAGAACCACGATAAAGGATAGAATCCTCTAACCCCCAACTGCTCAGAAAACCACTTAAAGAGTGCCACAACAATATAGGACCCGCTAATCCATCACTGATCAAATGTCCAACTAATCAGAACCTCAACATGCTAGAAACCACTAATCCGACAATAACCGAAGGCCATAATAAGCTCTACAATAATATATAAGCAATATAATCTACCTACAGTCCAAACGGGGCCCCATACACCTGAGGAACACAATCAAGTGAAAACAAATCCTCCTACATCCCATACTACCATAGCGTACACTGAGTAAACAACAAACAAGGGTGGAATCCAATACAATATGCATGATGATGTGATATGATGGAACTGGTGTGATAGTAACCCTCTATGTACCTAACCCCGATGCCTAGAGGCCCATAAGGTAGGATCTATGGTGGGATGTACCCGTTATACCTCTCCTCCTCTGGCACACTCGCACGTAGCCCTTGGTCCTTGATCAGCTGGGCCCATGGAGGTCCTTGACCACATATAGTAAAAAATGTGAAATCTCAAAGTATAACCACCCCGAGTGTATCCGGGTCAAAATCAGTGATCAGAATCTCGTATTACATGCCCGGAGTTGATCTGGGTCTAAATCACTAGTAGTAATCTCAAAACCCCATCAAAGGGTGCCTAGAGTGTTTTCGGGTCTAAATACGTGGTAAAAACATATCTAGCACTATAACACATCCGAGTTTAGTATTAGTGTGACAACTTGGTGATAAAATCATCATAATGTCTTCCTTACCCCAAGAAGATCCATAAAATTATTTTCAAATTCCTTTTATAATCATTCAATTGAAATGGGCCCTCAGGGCCATGCAAAGTTTAGAAACTAGTTATAGTAGGCCCAAAGCCAAAATAGTAGTAAAACATGCAAAAAATCCTTTGCATGAATGATATACTCAAAAATAATAGCCCAATGGATCACAAACAACCTATCGGCCATGCACATGCACAATCATCTCTACAACATAGATATCCAGCCTAAAATAACATCTCAATGTCTGAAACTCAGGACATTCCCAAATACCCCACCGTCTATGGTCCAGAGGATTATACAAAGCCACACGGGGCCATAAGGGTAATATTATAATACTACAACGAGTACTACAAACAACATAAGAATAAATTTGATAGAAGAGACGGACAAGGTATGGGGTACCAACCTAGAAGAACCCACCCAAGGATACTAATTAATGCAGTTATAGATTATATACACAAAGTCTAAGGTAGGGAAGATAGTAACCTACCTGTCGTTCGACGACCAACTGCTAGAATGACACCGTCTAAGATCAAACTGCTCCGAGAATACCCAAATCGGAACAAACTATCAAAAACATAATCTACATATTAAAATAAAGCTAACGATACCGATAAAGCTAAAAGAATAGTCAGGTTGAAATCCAGGTCAAAAGCAGGCCCGCAGGGTCCACAATCTAAAACTTGAAACAAAAAAGTGCACGATGATCACCACACTGCCATGAGTGCATGCTCCAAAATTGAGCGAATTTAGCCAAGAATAAGGGCTCAAAATAGCCTGCAATTTAAGAGGGTTAAAGAGGGAATTTAAAGAATAAAATTAGAAAAAGAGGAGGAATTCACCTACCATGATGAGGGGAAGCAAGTCTACAAAGTGAAATACTCGAACCCACAAACATGCAGACTTAATTTGAGCAACTACAACCAAGAATTTTCCCAAGCTTAAGAAGGTACAATAATAGAGGTTAAGCTATGGAGAAGAAGCATTTTGGGGAACAAAATGACTTACCAAAATGAAGAGCGAGCAAGATTACTTGCCAATAATGAATCCCCAAGGCCAAGAACTAATAGGGACCAAGTTTAGGAGAGGGAAAATGATTTTATAGTGAGAAAGCCAAGGTGAAAATGGCTGAAAATCATGAAGGAGACAACATATAGGCCTGGCTGCAGGCTAGCTCCATCGGCGCTGGAGGGACGCTATCGCGCTAGAGGGCAGGAAAAGCGGGTGGCATTGTTGGTGATGGCAAGGCGCCATCGTGCTGAAGGGCCAGCAACGCACGTGCGTGATCGCGCCACGTGAGCGCTATCAATGCAGGCACGCAGGTAGAGGCTTAGGCGCCATTGGCGCTGAAGGCAGGCACAGGCTAGCGCGATCCCGCTGCTTGGGCACCATTGGCACTGAAGGCCAGCATGTTGGAGAAAACCAGCAATAGCCTAAACTTTTATAGGGTATTCCGGGCATAATCAGAACTCGATACTCAAAAACCAAACATGCTACTAGTGTGGAAATGATATTCCGGACTCAATGGAATTGATGAAACTTCCATACGAGGTCATCTCGGAGGAATGTTGACCCAATTCAACACTAGCTAAAACCAACCAAACACTCGAAATGAGTCCAGCTCATCCAGGACTCGAACCAACCACCTACCTAACCCAAACTCGATATTCCAGAGCTAACAGCGCTACCAAAATTCCCATCTGAGGCCGTCTTCTCTAAGTGTTGACCAAAGTCAACCTTATAAGCCTAATAGGCTTGAAAACACAGAACAAGAGGGAATTCCAAGATGAAAAGCTCCTGGATCCCCACCAACGGTCCAACTAGACCAAAGTCCCCGCTCCGAAGCTAATGGAACTATTAGAATTCGATTCCGAGCATGATTACCAAGAATGTTGACTGAAGTCAACAATTTCCTAAGTTAAAGCTCTAAAACTGGGAAGTGGTCATAAAGACCAATGAAATGGCCCAAGCACCGAACTATCTATCCCAGCAAGCCATAAATTACTTGGGACCGCTACAGGCAAGCTCTAATAGTACAAACAAGGCAAAAATGCGCAAATGACCGAAAGGGTCACTCCACTACTAAAAAGTACTTTAGTCTGTGAAAGTCAAGAAAGAAGGAAACACCAAAGACTCAACAACTATGGATACAAAGCTCGTACCACTCCCTCGGAAACTTGGGTAGCCTCTTAGACTGGACGACACCTAACGGAGCAAAAGCAAAGAAGAGTTACCAAAAAGCCTTAACTCCTTACTAGCCAAGCTAGACTCCAACCTCTAAATTCTAAAACTCCATAGGTCTTTCAACCGCATCAAACCTCAAGAAACTCCACCAGAGTGCACCAACATAACACCAAAACCAAAAGAACCAAGGCGATCAACACCTGGAAATCAAAACCTGAATACCACACCCAGATTCACCTAGAAGAGCCACCAACCAAACCTTAAATTCATCAACTCATTGATACGCACACTCTTCTAACAACTTGAATCCTTGCACTATGACTATGAAGCTTTACGCATGTCAAAAAATCAAGCCACTCTCAAAACATCAACTAACCCACTGGAGATCCATAGTTCCTGCTGTACTCAACCACAAATGAAGTCACCTTTATACCCAAACTCTATCAAAGCCAAGCCATAGTCTACTAGTCTTCTGACATCTACAATGACAACCCATAGCATATCCTCAAAAGATAGGGTAACCTGTCTCGACTGACTATCAACCAACGAATGGATACCTTTGCTAAGATCAATCTTGATATCAAAACCCAACTGAATCAACCATCGGAGCCCAACTGCAACTAGCACACCAGGGTCAAGAATGACATAAATGAACACCCTATGTCAAAGAAGAATCTCCCAATTGTAGAACCCAACCAAGCTAGTTAAATCGTGTCAAGTCAGAATTGACTTAAAGTGAATGAACCTGGGAAACCTGCCCAAGAAGACCCAAACACCACACCCTATATCTGTAAGAAGTGTGGTAAGTCTACCACAAAGTCTGTAGCTATCAACTAAGCTCCAAACTCTAGGAATATCGCTGATGCTTCAAATACTCGAACACCATATGGATTTAGGATCACCTTACTAGTCTCACCTTAGGAAAAAGTCCACCATGCCGCAAATATCAAGTCCAAACACCCTGTAGGCAAAGGAAAGGATGTCTGAAGTCCAAGGTCACCACCTAGCTATTGGTAATTTCATTATTCTCACAACTCACCCTATGGCTCAAAGCACCCACTCTATTGTACAAGTATACCAACCACCAACTCCAAAAGCAATCAACATACCATAACTCTTGGCCAACAGTGGCAGAGCCTAACCAATGCTGGAATCCTATGCAATAGACAATCCTCAGAGAATCAACTAATTAAACCTCCAACTCTCGGAACACAAAGGCAACCATCACCCTCAAAGTACCATCGGATCTAAAGTATCCCTATCGGGTTCAATCTGCGCAACCTGATCACACATACATACAATCGGTGATCCTCAAACTTATGCCGCTGAATTTGTCCAACCAAAGTAGAATAGACCTCATACTCACAAGAACACTACTGGGATCTTGGAAGTCCAGCCTAATCAAATGGTTAGCCAAGGACTGGATGTCCAAGACCAACAACCACTCCGAAACTGCAGTAGAGCAGCCAAACTATCCGCACTCACTACCTTTCGGCACCAAGATATCGCAACCAAAGAGAACCTCCTATGAATCATATGACATCACATACTATCCCACGATTCTAAAACCCCATTCCAACTGCCAAACAATGCCTCTATCAAACCCCTGAGTAGACTCATCCACCACCGATAAACACTATAGAGACTGGTGCCAAGTAGGCTCTGAATATACAATTTTCCCAATCCATAGATGCTGCTGAGACTTGGGTCCTCCAAAGAATATAACAAGGAAACCAAGTTGGTGCAACAATCTCCCAAAGTTAATATTGGAAAAGCCTACCACCTCGATCTCTACCAGAAAGAACCTGACTTCGAACCTATCAAAGGGAAATGCCACTGCACTCGGTAGTCAGTCAAATCAAGTCACCAATACATAAACCCAAGCAAACACTCAGTCATCACCTCCATCAGCTACCAAAACACATATATACGAACAAGGAGTCATCTCTCTTTTTTCTAAACCAGAAAAAACCCTTTTCAAGGATACACCAAAACTGATAGACCCTTTCGCAGAAGATCCTAGATCTGTTCCCTTAGCTCCCATATCTCCACTGGCAACACTTAATGAGGTAGGAAAAGAATAGGCCAAACGCCCAACTCAACCATAATACTATGATCAAAACACATCCCAATCAAAACTGGGGAAGTCAAGGAATACAACTCATATACCTGCCAACTTCCAAAACCAACCAAAATAATGAGGACAGACTCTAACCCCTCGGGAAAAGAAAAACCATATAATACCCATTTGCATATCCAACACCATCTCTTTAAGACAAAGCAATTTCCCTTGGTACACCGCTACCAGCACCACATCACATAATAGAGAGAATACTAGCAGACACTAGATAATGGTCTAGGCAACAACCACCCAAGACCGCTAGAAGGAGAGACTCAAACCAATTCTAGAACCACGACGAAATCGGAAATAAGGCTAACCAGACCTACTCACGAGTCACAACTCTGGGTAGTCAACTCTCAAGGACAACACACCCTATCCACTACTAAAAAGAATAAATCTACCTAGAAATTACATGTATAAACACTACAACTCAAGTATTAATACAACCAAATAAGAAGCAGGTAGGCATATAAGTATATACACAAAAAAAGGGTAGATTTGCAAAGCAAACAACGCCAGTACTAGATAATGGTACCAAAAGTCGTACCTAAAGAAATGATATCTCGAACCTCCACCTCTGGCCTACCAAGAGGGGCATCAGACTGCGGTGTCTATCACTAGACTAAGTAGTCGATGCTGAAGTCTCAACCATCCTTCGCCAAGGAGAGTCTCTAAAATAGTGACCAACCACTCTATAACTATAACAACCTAATGAAGCCCTGCTCTGACGCATGGTGCCTGTCGACTCTGGACGGATACCCAAACCACTTGGCTAAACGCCACCTCTAACCATCTGGGGACCACCCCTACAACCCTGTGCAACACATCTCACTAACTGGGGACCACCCCTACTACTTTGCACACTGCCTCTAAACGGTGGCATTGGAGTCCTAGGAGATAAGGCCTGCTGACTGGAAGGGGGGATCATGGGGCAATCCCTAGCAAAGTGACCACACTTACCGCACTAAAAAATACTTTCACCAAATGAAGTTTGACGAGGAGCTCTCACTAATCCTGACTGGCCACCACGACCTACACACCTTGAATACAATCCCCAGGAAATCTGACCTGCACCATGTCTACTCTGATCAACATGCTCTATACAACCACTCTATGAAACCTGTGGAGCCACTAAAATTGGCCAGCTAGATGGAAAGAAATGAAATTGATCTCTACTAGATAATCCCCTACCTCGAGTCTGAGAACCACTAAAACTGCCCTGACAATAATGCCTCTTACCACTACATCAATATGCCTTATGACATAAACCCTCAATAACCCATGCATGATCAACCACCTGAAGAAATGTAGTACCAGCTGTAATGAAGTGCTTAGTCAACAAATGGAGCAGTGAAATCAATCCTCCAATGAAACTCTGAACTCTCTTAAACTCTATAGGCACAGTCCTAGAAGTACGCCTAACCATCTCTTAAAACCTTGCCTCATACTCTAATACTGACATACAACCTTGCTGAAGAATTGGGATCTCAAATCTAGATGAAGCACTACTCGAAGAACCGGGTACAACCCCTACCTGGGGTATTGGTGCACCTTCCGGAAGGCTCGTAGTCCAGCCATGGTATCCTGAAGAACTAGGGTAGCCATATAACAAGCAGAGGCTGGGCTGGCCCCAAAGCACCTAACTGATGCAATCTGCTCTCACTCTAAACTCATGGCGCTGGAAGAAACACCAAAGTAATAGGCACAAAAGCCTCATCATCACCCACTGCCATACTCATCCTAGGCATCTGATAAGGAATGGAACAAATGAAGTTAAGAAGTCGATATAGCTAGGAACGTACGATAAGGAGCCAAGAATATGGGACTTTTCCTATTAATGACTTGTAGCCTCCCGCAGATAGGATTTGAACTTCATTGTACTAATCTGTGAGACTCTACATAGATATTTGATATTATACCACGACACCGGTGAACCTAGAGCTGTGATACCAAGCTATCACAACCCAATTTCTCAGGTCATGATGACACCTACAACCCCTAGTAGGAGAACCAATCACCATCACCCAGAATGGTTAATAATGGGCTACTACCTAAACCAACATGCACAATAAGCAGAAATAAGAGGAAGCATATATAATATGAAGCAACATGGAAGCAAACAACCTAAACATATATAAGGAAAATAAACCAACCCAAAGACCTGGTATCGAAAGTACATGAGCTTCTAATAGAATTCAAGTGATAGAGATAACAAAGAGAATATATAATTATCTTTGAATAAATAAAGAGTAGCAGTGCCAAAGATGATATAAGGTCAAGCTCTGATCTGTAAGATCTCACCCTAGTCTCGAATATCCAAAAGTTGCACGAGAATCCACTCGATCAATAATGAAGGCCCACACTAAGATCTGCACCAAAAAGATGCAGAAGTATAGTATGAGCACCAATTGCTAAGCAATGGGTACCCAGTAGGAATCATAGGACGACTGAGCGCATATAAGATATAAAAGAAGTAAATAGAAGATAGCAAAGCTGCAGTCACATAAGTAATAGGGAAAGCACATGGAAACTAGCACGGATAGAAGTCAACAAGAATTACAAATATGCCATGCTAGCCACAAAAGATATATATAACACAGAACACATGTCACAACCCAACCCACCGGGCCGTGCGGGCGGCTACTCTAATCACCTAGATAGACGAACCCTCACCCCCTGTCCAACATGTAACATGCGGAATTAAAAGTAAAATGTTAACTCAAGCCTCTTTTTATACATAACAGAAAATCCTTCCTTTACAAAAGTCCGGTTCAGAAAATAGTCTACAAAACAAATTGCGAAAAAACCTTTACAACATTTTAAAAACACCCTCCCCTAGGATCTGGTCTAAGAAGGTACAAGAGCTTCTACAAGATGACACAAAGAGATAAAAGACCCAACTTCCACCATGGAATCGAAGACAAAAGTTGTTGGAGACCCTCATCGCCGTGAACCTATGAAACATCACCAACCTGCAACCAGACTATACCAAAAAGGTATAGCAAGAGTAGAGTTAGTACAAACACACGTACTGGTAGGCATCATCGGTCGACCCGAATCCATTCCTACCATCATATAAGAAAAATAGGGAAAGACATGAAATAAACATTATAGCTCCCTCCTTCACCTTTAACCTTGACCCTGATATCTAGGACTTCCCAAGTCACCTTGTCACCTAAACTTCCCAAGTCACCTTGTCACGTAGAATCCCCAAGTCACATTTAACCTTTACCACAGTCAACTAACTTGACTAAATATTCAGACTTGACCCGGCTAGCTGCCCAACCAAATCAATATTACACCCAAGTATTACCTACCATTTTCCAGACTTTCCTGCACCTCTAGGACAGCTTTACCACCTGGTTATATTAACCAATAACCATTCCCAGACTCTGCGTCTTCCTCTATAATTACAAACCACATGTAACTCACCTAGAACCATTGACACTTTCAATGACCACAATAGAGTTATGTCTGAATAACTTTCTCATCCCAAAACCCGGACCCTCCAAGGATCCTCTAACCATACCTAAGTGTTCAACAGGCTACCCGGTCTACCCCAAGACCCATCCTTAAGCTTATTAACCCAATTATTACTTGACCGCTATTAGTACACTTAATGACAATAAAACATGAACTCATAACCTCTTTTACATAGTCCGGACCCACCGAGATCCCCCCTAGCACATCTAGGTGTTAATATGACAACCCGGTCTACACCAAGACCAAACCCATAACATGATGTAACAACCCGGCCTACACCAAGACCCACTAATAGCATGATACAGCAACCCGGCCTATACCAAGACCAAACTTATAACATGATATAACAACATAGCCTACACCAAGACCAATTAATGACATGATATAATAACCCGGCCTACACCAACACCAAACTCATAATATGAGATAACAACCTGGTCTACACCAAGACAAACTAATGACATGATATAACCACCCGACCTACACCAAGACCAAACTCATAACATGACATAACAACCCGGCCTACACCAAGACCAACTAATGACATGATATAACAATCTGGCCTACACCAAGACCAAACTCATAACATGATATATCAGAATTCCCGGTGATTCAAGGACCACCAGCAATAGCACCTTTAAACAGACAACCCGGTCCACTCATGGAACCAATATCAAGTATCATATTCATTAAAATAACCCGGTCCACACACGGAACCAATATCAGCCAATGCAATACAATAATTAATGAAACAATGCAAGATGTAATAAAGTAAACCCGTACCAGGCGTGGTACCTATGCCAACCAAATGTTATACTCGTACCAGGCGTGGTACCCGTGCCAACCATGTGTTATACCCGTACCAGGCATGGTACCTGAGCCAATAGAATGTCAACAACAACAGTCAATAGAATGAATGCACACCCCTTGTATAGCCAACAAGTAAAAACCATTCAAACATAGACTGTAAACCAAACTTAGATATTCCACACAAATCCCCTAAGCAATGTAATGCACACAATTACTTAGACAACGAGTACAATGAATATACATATTCACAGAAATAGGAAAGCCATCACCTACCCATTTTTGGGTACAACTATGAACCATCAATTCCCATCTGAAGACTATTTCCCGGTTCGCCCTTTTTATTTTAAAATGTAACTAGCGATTTCCCTTTTTAGATAAACACACAAGCATGCGACACACTTCCCTTTTCTAACCTTAGTCAGACTGCCGCTAAGTCTCAAGCAATAAATATTCTTGAAACCCGACCTAGGAGCTTCCTATTCCCGTTTCTTGTGCTCCCAAGAACATTCCTGGTTCCCCAAACCTTTCCGACATGCTATTCCCTCAACCCATCATTTTATCATGAAAATATAAATAAGTTGAACACATATTACCATTCACAAGACTAGCCATTTCGTACATCCTAGAAATAACACAACCAATCCTGAATCCTCCATACTCTATGCCCGGAGGCCTAAAACATGAATTCTCCGTTTCTACTATACAATAAGTAAGGAAAGTAAACAGGTCTAACTATTCATGAAACCTAGCCTATCTGGATGCCGAGCAGCTGCGCAATGCAATTTCTGGCTCCGTGAAGGTGTTCCTTGATGGATGACAGGCCCGAATTCCATGGTTTCGCATCCTTTATACTAGAATTCCTTTCTCGTTCTTGGTCTTAGGGATGAATTTTGATGGAAAAAGGAAGAAAAACGCCTGGAAATCGCCTAGCCCTTCTCCCAAAATGAACTTGTGAAAATCTCCAGCTTTGGGGAATGTTTCTGCATTAAAAACCCATTGGCCCTCTATAGCGGTCCCCGCTCTGCTATAGCAGTAGGCAGCCGCTATAGCGGTCTTAAATGGGTTGATCGCCCCTTGACCGCCACTATAGCGGTAATTTCCATTGCTATAGTAGTGGCCGCTATCGCTCCTGACCGCGCTTGTCATGGACAGAATGTCCAAAAATCTACCAGTTTTAACCATCTCGCAACACACTTACTTCTCTCAATGACCTGAAGCAACCATTTCACGTCAAACGCGATTCCGGGAGTTCTACTAACCCAAATGCTATTCTGAAAAGTCCCCCAGACTCCTTATGTCTTGGCTACGCGGAAAACTAGTTTAACACAAGACACCTAAACCCATCCTTACCCAGATTTCCCTAGAATCTACCTTGCTCTAAAACTGGTCGAGGCTAGCCTAGCCCAGAATTTCAAACTCCCAAACTCGGAGTTTTCTATCTCTAACACTTGGCACGATTGGACTACCCATAAAGACGGACCCCATCATTACAACAGATACCAATTTACCCATCAGTCATCCCCGAATGATTCTCTACGGCAGAGGGAGAGAACAAGCCCATCCCTCAATCTTATTGCTCTACCATGACAGCGTAAATATAACCTTACGCAAACCATCGAAAACCTCCCAATCCCTTGGTATACCCAACTCAGCCAAAAATTTAACGCACCTCCGCTCTATCAAAGAATTCCTTCCTTCGAGCTGCACAATGCAACTAGATTACCCCTCCCTGAGGGTCCAAGAAATCTGGAGCCTCATCGAAACACCAGAGCAGAAGAAACTTAACGAACTAACCCAAATATTTTCCATGCCAAGGGAACTAGATCCCACCACGGCGACCCCTCTCCTGCTATACTCGGAGTTCTACAAACCCAAACTCCATCCTAGGCTGAGATTTTATCAACTCTCACCTTAGGGGGAACTCTACCTGGGCACTTACACCCTAGCCGAGGCTAAAACTAGTATACCCCTACCTCTCAAAGAGTAGTAACACTGGGTATTATCATGGTCAAAAAGAGAGACAAAATTCTAAAGAATCCATTTTAATAACCCCATTCTTTCAATTGACCCTACCACTAAGGATCATCAACAATAAACCGGTCAATAATCACCCTCATAGCCTATGAATAGTGTCTAACACTACTCAGACAATTACGGGTCATCTTACAAAATTCTACCTGGGTGACTATACCTACCAATGGTCAATCACAAACTCACCAATACCCCAGACTACCATGTAAAATGCCTTATATGCATACTATATTAGTCCTATAGACTACCCTTTCCTTTTTATCACGCATGGATGCTAAATTTCATGCCAAATGCCTTATATGCATACTATATTAGTCCTATAGACTATTTCCTTGTTTCACATAGTAGCTCGTAACGTAACCATTGCCCTTAGATGCCTCGGGAATGACATGAAAAACTAGGAAAAGCAGGGCAGGCATTCTACCCCATTCCTTTCCGCGGTAGCAGTAAAAAAAATCCCGTTATAGCGGTCCAAACAGTAACTTCACAGGAAATTTTATTTCCAGCTAAAAGCACTCATTCCCCTTCCCAGCTCCCTTAAGACCATTCCCGACATTATCGCATCGCAAATCAACATGATACCTCATGAAATAAAATAAATCACAACAACATGTGCTTCCCGACAATATCTTCCTGCCATTACATACTAATGACTCCCTTGTTCCCTTGGTTCCCAACCAAGTCCCGATTATCCTGAAACTGGAGCTTCCCTACATGGATAATCCCTTTTTATTCCCTTACCATCTATATAAATGGTAAACCTATACTCGAACGTAATGCAAACAATTTCAATAAAGGCATATCACAATTTATTATTTAAAACAATCACAGTTTCCAAAGATGGAACTAAATTTTCCTTACCGCAGTTCCTGCCATCAAGCAATGATAGCTCTTTCCCCCCCATGGTTCCTAACCAATCCCGACTGTCCTGAAATCAGAGTTTCCCTACAGTCGTAAGCCTTGTCCCCTTACCATTTTTACCAATGGCAAGCCCGATTCCGAAAAGTGACACCACTTTACTAACCAATTTTAAGTACACAAAAAGTAATTATCAACAAAAGCATACCAATTCAAGTTATGACTCTTTTCGGACCAAGACATTCATAGAAAATCAAATAATTGCACACCACACATTTGCAGTCATTCAATCAACATGAATGCACATAAGCACAACCTCATGACTCAAGCTTAAACAATCAACCAAATCAATTTCGTTACTTTTTATTCACCTCATGGATGACTACTAGCCGACCCATCCATACCTTTACATAGCCTCCCCGACCAGATACCAATTAGAACCTTCCCGGTTCCAATCCTTATTGCTTGTTTGTCATACCCCGAGTCCAATGACATCCTTCAACTTGTTGAGATATCAATTGGAATCGAGAGATACCAATTGGAGTCAACCCATAAAAGCAAGTAAGGAAACCGCACGAAAAGGAATGAAAGAAAAGAGATGTTTCCTAAAATGCTTCATAGCTTCCCTAGGATTAGATGTGGACGTCTACACACCAATCCGCGAGACTCTATTTGGCATTTTGCTCTTGTACTGGGAGACCAGTAACCTAGTCTCTGATTCCATCTGTCACGACCCAACCCATCGAGCCATGCGGGCACCTACTCTAATCACCTAGATAGACGAACCCTCACCCTCTATCCAACAGGTAACTTGCAGAATTAAAAGTAAAACGTTAACTCAAGCCCCTTTTTATACATAACAGAAAATCCTTCCTTTACAAAAGTCTAGTTCAGAAAATAGTCTACAAAAAAAATTGCGGAAAAACCTTTACAATATTTTAAAAACACCCTCCCCTAGGATCTAGTCTAAGCAGGTACAAGAGCTTCTACAAGATGACACAAAGAGATAAAAGACCCAACTCCACCATGGAATCAAAGACAGAAGTTTCTGGAGACCATCATCGCCATGAACCTATGAAACATCACCAACCTGCAACCAGACTATACCAAAAAGGTATAGCAAGAGTAAAGTCAGTACAAACACACGTACTGGTAGGCATCATCGGTCGACCCGAATCCATTCCTACCATCATATAAGAAAAATAGGGAAAGACATGAAATAAACATTATAGCTCCCTCTTTCACCTTTAACCTTGACCCTGACATCTAGGACTTCCCAAGTCACCTTGTAACCTAGACTTCCCAAGTCACCTTGTAACGTAGACTCCCCAAGTCACATTAAAACTTTACCCCAGTTAACTACCTTGACTAAATATTCAGACTTGACTCGGCTAGCTGCCCAACCAAACCCATATTATACCCAATTATTACCTACCATTTTCCAGACTTTCCTGGACCGCTAGGACAGCTTTACCACCTGGTTATATTAACCAATAACCACGCCCAGACTCCACGTCTTCCTCTATATTTACAAACCACATGCAACTCACCTAGAAACCATTGACACTTTCAATGACCACAACAGAGTTATGTTTGAATCCCTTTCTCATCCCAAAACCTGGACCCTCCAAGGTTCCTCTAACCACACCTAAGTGTTCAACAGGCTACTCGGTCTACCCCAAGACCCATCCTTATGCTTATTAACATAATTAATCCTTGACCGTCATTAGTATATTTAATGATAATAAAACATGAACTCATAACCTCTATTACATAGTTCGAACCCTCTCGGATCCCCCCTAGCACATCTAGTTGTTAACATGACAACCCGGTCTACACCAAGACCAAACCCATAACATGATGTAACAACCCGGCCTACACCAAGACCAACTAATAGCATGATACAACAACTCGGCCTACACCAAGACCAAACTCATAACATGATATAACAACCCGGCCTACACCAAGACCCACTAATGAAATGATATAACAACTCGGCCTACATCAAGACCAAACTCATAACATGAGATAACAACCCGGTCTACACCATGACCAACTAATGACATTATATAACCACCCAGCCTACACCAAGACCAAACTCATAACATGACATAACAACCCGGCCTACACCAAGACCAACTAATGACATGATATAATAATCTGGCCTACACCAAGACCAAACTCATAACATGGTATATCAGAATTCCCGGTCACTCTAGGACCACCAGCAATAGCACCTTTAAATAGATAACCCGGTCCACTCATGGAACCAATATCAAGTATCACATTCAGTAAAATAACCCGATCCACACATGGAACCAATATCATCCAATGCAATACAATAATCAATGAAATAATGCAAGATGCAATAAAGTAAACCTGTACCAGGTGTGGTACCCATGCCAACCAAATGTTATACCCGTACCAGGAATGGTACCCGTGCCAACCATGTGTTATACCCATACCAGGCGTGGTACCCTAGCCAACCGAATGTCAACAACAACAGTCAATAGAATGAATGCACACCCCTTGTAAAGGCAACAAGTAAAAACCATTCAAACATAGACTGTAAACCGAACTTAGACATTCCAAACAAATCCTCTAAGCAATATAATGCACACAATTACTTAGACAACGAGTGCAATGAATATACACATTCACAGAAATATGAAAGCCATCACCTACCCCTTTCCGGGTACAACTGTGAACCATTAATTCCCGTCCGAAGACTATTTCCCGATTCACCCTTTTTATTTTAACATGTAACTAGCGATTTACCTTTTCAGATAAACACACAAGCATGCGACACGCTTCCCTTTTATAATCTTAGCCAGACCGCCGCTAAATCTCAAGCAATAAATATTCCTGAAACCCCACCTAGGAGCTTCCTATTCCCGTGCTCCCAAGCACTTTCCCGGTTCCCCAAACCTTTCTGACACACTAGTCCCTCAACCCATCATTTTATCAATATAATATGAATAAGTTGAACACATATTACCATTCACAAGACCAGCCATTCCGTACATCCTAGAAATAATACAACCAATCCCAAATCCGCCAGACTCCGTGCCTGGAGGTCTATCGTGGATATTTCCATGGATCATGGTACCAACTCGTGGAAATTAGATAGAGAGTGACCATTTCACCTGGAACCATGATTGGTTCCACAACTCGTAGAAGTTTCTATGGGTCATCCATTTAGTCCGTGGAAAGTTATCTGCAGCCTAAAATTTTGGCTCAGGAACCACGACTCAAGTCCACGAGCCGTGATGAGTTCTATGGTCCGTGGAAGGGACCCGTGGAACCTGAAGCCGATCTTTAAAACAACTTTTTCTTAATTAAGTCCTAGGGGTATTTTTATAATTACCCACCCTTTTAACTCCTAAATGATGTCATTTTGACTACTTCTAGAAGGGTTTTCACCCTCATTAGCCTAAGTTCCTCCTCAAATCCTCATTCATCTCCCAAAAAGGAAAAGAACTCCTTCAAGCTCCAAGTCTCAAGCTCCAAGATCAAGTATCCTTTCTTTTCAATTTCAAGTGGGTTAGCTTCAATCAAGGTATGTGGGTATTCAACAATGGGTTCCTTTCACCCTTGTTGCCAAAACTCCAAATCTTTATTTTGATTTGATGAACTTTCAAATTAGGGTTCTAACCCAATTCTAATGGGTTTTGCTATAAATTGCCTTCTCATGATTTATTATGAAATTACTACTAAATTGCATGATTTTGCATGGGTTTTTACATATGAACTCCTATTTCAAATTGAAGGCTAATTATGGCAAATTCTACATGCATAAATTGATTCAAGTAAATTGAGTATTTGATAGCATGTTTTCATGAATTTCAAGTAAGTGCATGCCTCATTCCTATATTTTATGAAAGTATATGTTTTATAAAATTGAACTAGTACTATGCAAGTTTTTAAGTTATGAATTATTATGCAATGCAAGACACTCGATGTGCCATCAATGCTCATGAATCATTTTCTAAAACAAGATTCGTGAGTAGTATGAGATCCGGGCTATGAACATGTTTATGAACAAGCTTGACATCTAGATATGTCACATATATGTGAGCCTCATGTTATATATTTTGGGAGTTGTATTTAGTATCGAGCGATGAGGGTTCAAGATAAACTGATTCCAAAACTACGTTGCCACCATAGGTTGTCCTCCGTGGCTTATGAAAGGATCCTTATGAACATGGTTCTAACCTTGGTCAGTTAGGACAACCTTTTTCAGTGTGGGTGCATGACACTGGACTCCATGTAGCTCATCATGGTTTAATAATGGTTAAGAGAAACTCCCACATGATTATTTTCAAGTTATGAAGTTATATGATACCTTACTTTGAACCTTGACTTTACTTTATGTTTATGTCTTATAACTTGATAATTTCTTACGATATCTCTTATTTCGAAAAAGCTCATTTTAAGCATGTTTTAAGTATATTTTTTATCATGATCATGCATATCTCACATGCTTGGTACATCCTATAGTACTGACGCATATTTTATGCTGCATCCTCTTGCACATGCAGATTCAGGTTCCCTTCATTCAGGCACGTGGCTAGAGATCGCAGGCCATTTCCAGTCAGTGTCAGTGAGTCCTCATGGTTTGAGGGCTAGTTATTATTCTAGCTAGTTTTTGATTATTTACTTTCGTACCTTGAGTTAGCTAGGGTCTTGTCCTAGCAACTCCTTATGTCATGTGTAGAGGCTTTTCAGACGTAGTCAGTGTTCAAGTCACTCTTTTAAAACTATGTTTGTATTGACATATCATTTATGGATTTGGGTTGCCTAATACTCTATCACTGCTTCCGCTATGCTTTCTTATGAATGAATGAGTATGCTATGACTAAGGGTTAGTCTAGGGAACTCGTGCCTCAGATCTCGTGTTATGTCTAGGGGTAACCTCGGGGCGTGACACACCTTCCCTCCAAGATTTGAACCATGGTTAAGGAATTAAATTCAATAATAACTTGGATCTTCCCCTGATCCTGACAGTAAGTTAGCCCTTCTATGATAGCCCTAGCCTCAGCTACTAAGGTAGTAGAGTCTGCTAGTTTAACCCCTTTAGTCATAATAAATTGTCTAAGAGAGTTCCTTAAGCAGAAAGCTGCAGAACTAGGTCATGTGTTGCCTTTAGAAGCACCATCAGTGTTGCATTTTACCCAATTACCCAGAGGAGGCATCTATCTCACTATTCTAGATTCATACTCTGGTCTACATGCCTCTAATGCAACAACCATATCTGGCCATGACTTCCTATCCCAATCCACCCTGAATCTGCATTTGATGAAGTTACTCAGGGTAGAGTTGGTGTATGTGATAATTTTAGCAGTTGAATAAGATCCACCATGAAGTATGGTGTTTCGTTTCTTCCATAGGAACCAAATTATGATCAAAGGAACTACATGGTAGACAGATTTACACCTGGGGTTCTCTTCAGTAGTCCACCACCTTTTGATACCCTATTTTAGGTAGTTCTGTAAGGGTAATCCTGTTGCTTCTGTGCAATACCTCCATATTCTCTTTGCAGTATCACCCCTAAAGAACAAGTGCTCTGTAGTTTCTCTATCAGGATTAGCACAATAGTTACAGTCTGAGGAAACATTTGGATTCCAAGTGTTTAACATGTGTGCCACAACAACCTTCCCATGCCAAACTCTCTAATTGAGGAAGGAGATTTTGAAGGGTAGGCCCTTGCACCACATTAGCTTGAAATCCTCCTTTACCTCTTCCCTTTGTCTCAGCAGCTCCCATACACTACTAACACTAAAAGCACCAGTGCTGGTTTTAGTCCACCAGGGATAGTCACTTCCTTCAGCTTTTTGATAATTGCTCAAATGGTCTCTGATGTGGTTCACCATATACTCAGGGATCAGATCCTTCATTTTGTTCCACTCCCAACCATCTTACTCAGGGATCAGATCCTGCATTTTGTTCCACTCCTAACCATCTTCTTGTAAGAACTCACTTATATCCTGCATGTTGTGGCAAGTCTGTGTGTCTATAGGGTGTAGAAATAATGGTCCCAGGTTAGTCCAGTTATCATACCATATGTTGGAGGTGCCTCCATTTGGTTCCCACCATATATATTATTCTATTATCTCTTTGTTTTCTAGCATATGCTTCCATACTTGTGAGCCTCCCCTCCATTGAACAATAGTTGGACTACGTTTCTTGCAATACTTATTCCATAGGAAGTATGACCACAAGCTATTTTGTGTCCTGAATCTTCACCATAGCTTAGCATATAAAGCCCTGGATACATCAAACATAGATCTGAACCCCAATCCTCCTTCTTGTTTAGGTAGGCATACCTAGTTCCATGCTGACCAATGTTTACTCCTCCCTGATTCCTTGTTGCTATAGAAGAACTTGGCAAAGGTCTTATTCAGTTCTTTAATAACATAAATGGGGGGCACAATAGTTGTTAAAACATACACAGGGAAAATTTGTAGCACACTATTAAGTAGGACTTCCTTCCCCCCATATGAGAGCATTTTGCCTTTCCAGGTCTGAAATTTCCCCTTTACTTTTTCTAGCAAATCTGCATAGTCTTCTTTTCTTTTCTTCTTGTGAGTGATTGGGAAACCCAAGTACTTCATGGGAAAAAACCCTTTTGAGATTCAAGTGTTTTGCTCCACCTGTAGGGATGTAGCTCTTGCCACATTCTGATGAAGGTAGTAGGAACTCTTACCTTTGTTCACCTTCTGACCTGATTCCTTCTCATATTCCTGAAGAGTTTGCAACACTTTTCCTAGAGAGTATTCATCAGTAGAGCAGAAAATGATGGTGTCATCTGTATATGCAAGGTGGTTCAATTGAGGGCTCCATTTAGGCATCCCGTAGCCTTTAAACTGTAAGTCATCAAACAAGGCATTTAAAGCCCTTGAAAGAACCTCTGCAGATAATATAAAAAGGGTTGGGGATAAAAGATCTCCTTGTTTCACTCCCCTGGTAGAGTGAAAGAAGCCATATGCTTGCCCATTGAGCAAATTAGAGTAGTAGTTGGTTGACACTAGCCTTCAGATCATATCAACAAATATATTAGAGAAGCCCATTTTTCTCAACACCTTCATTAGGAAGAAACAGGAAACCCTGTCATAAGCTTTGGCCATGTCAAGGTTTATAATAACATTTGAGGGTTTTTCTCTCTTGCTAATATCTGTAACTAGCTCCTGAGGGAGCAAAACATTCTCTATGATGTTTCTTCCTTTGACAAAGCCAAACTGATTAGGAGAAATAAGGTTAGGCAACATATTCTCTAGTCTATTATGAATAATTCTGGACATCACCTTATTAATGAAGTTACTCAGACTAATTGGTCTCATATCTGAGAAGGATGTAATATTGTCCTTCTTATGTATGAGCACGAGGTTAGTGTGAGTGATGGATTTGGGAATGGAGTTACCAGCTAAAAAATAAGTGACCATTCTAACCACATCAGTACACACTATGTCCCAACACACTTGACAGAATTTGCCTAATAATCCATCTGGACCTGCAGCACGGTCTCCACTCAAGCTAAGTACAACTTTTTAAAACTCTTCTCTGGAAGGAGAGGCTTCTAAAGTTGTGTTCTCATCTGAGTTAATCATTTCAGGGATATTTTGTAGCAGGTCAAAGTTGGTTGCATCTCTTTCTTGCTTGAATTGGTCTTGGTAGAACTGTACTGCCTCTGTTGCAATAGTATCTTGCTCTTCTAACCAATCCCGTCTGGTATTCTGGATCCTAGTTACCTTTAGTCTCTGTCTTCTTCCCTTTACTAGACTATGGAAGAATCTAGTATTTTTATCTCCATCAATAAACCAATCATATCCTTCCTTTTATTGCTAGTAGCTTTATTCGAGATGAAGATATTTGATATATTCTACCTTAGCCATTTGCATCACCACTCTATTCTCAACAAATGGGTCTTTTTCAAACTGTATTTCCTTGATTCTGGCAATTTCCGCCCTCATTATTAGTTGCTGAAATATGTCACCAAATGTAGTCTTACTCTACATAGAGAGGACAGTCTTGATCTTTTTAGTTTTCCATTTAAAGTCTATGAAAGAATTATGAAAAAAATCTGAATCCCAGTTCTGTCTGATCACATTTAGGAATTCATCATGGTTTGTCCAGAAGTTAAGAAACCTGAAAGGCTTCCTAAAGGATGTCTGTCTATTATCCCAGCTCAAAAGCAGAGGAGCATGATTCGATCCATTTCTAGCAAGATGTTCAACTTCTGAGTGTGAAAGCAGCCCCTGAAAGTATGCATTAATTAGAATTATGTCTAACCTTTCGAATATGCAATTATCTCCAGCTCTCCCATTCCACCATGTGAAAGGACTACCCTTGAAAGAGACCTGAGCTAAGTCACAGGATTCTATACAACTTCTAAAATCCTCAACATCAACTCTAGTAACTGAGAGGCCCCCAATATTTTCCTTCCCATTTAGGACCACATTGAAATCACCTTCTATAAGCCATGGACAGTCTACCCCCATATGAGTTAAGTGAATATCATCCTAAAGTTCCATTCTCAATAGCTCATCACATTTAGCATAGACAACTGTAATCAGAATGGTATTTGTAGTGGCCTGATCTGTCAATCTGAAAGTGATTTGTTGCTCTGTATTGCTAGTGATATGTACATCATAGCCATGATTAATGAACACCCATATCTTTCCATTGATGTTGTAGATCACCTGGGGCATCTTTAGTCTGCATATGTATCTATTGATTGTTCTAATATGCTAAAAAGGTTCCAGCAGAGCCACAAAAGCAAATTTATGGAAATTGTGCAGCATTTGCACTCTCTGGAATGCTTTTTGTGACTTTACTGACCTTATATTTCAAATAATTGCCTTCAACATTTAGAACTATATTGTGTGACCCCCTTCCTTCTTGGTTGAAGCCTGATGGGTTGGGATGTGTCCCCTAGACCTTTCCCCCCCCCCTTTTTAGTTGATTTGAGGTCTGTAATCACCCTTCGAGATACTGCAGCCTTTTCTATCTGATCTTCATGATGCTTTTCTGTGATAGACCCTGTTGTTGTGCATCTTCTAACTGTTTCCCCACATTGTGAGTGAGGATGTTGGGGAGTTAATTCCTTCCAATTGATAGCTACTCTCATCAATTTGAATAATTATAGGCAGACACATAATGGATTTGTTCTTATCTTCTGTGGCCACTCCTTTATTATTGTTGTGTTCTTGTCATCTTCCTGGTGCACCACCAGTGTGAATTTGGGATCTTCAGTTTTCCTTGGTTCTTTCTGCAGAGTTCCAGCATAGTTGGTTTGGTTTTGCAAGTCTGGTGATGGGCTTACAGGTGAGGTTCCCTTCTCTTCTACCTCTAGGGTGTCAATTTGGTCCTCGCTGATTTGTGCTTTTGTGCTGCAGGTTGTGTTATCCTTGTTGATGTTGTTGTTCTTTCCTTCATCGTGCTGTGCACCAAAAGCTTTTGATATCTACTCCTTAGTGGATAATGATTGTTGCTCTTGCTGATTATCTTCCTGTTCTTTCTCCTTTGTATTAGTATTATTGGTGATGCTGCTTTCAATTATTAATTCTTCTTGTTGACCTGTCTTAGTATTACTTTGATGTTGTGGTGATGTGCCACTTTTGTTAGCTGCTAATTTTGTGTTGTATTCTCTTGTGTGCTCCTCCTCCCCTAAGGCTGCAAAGGAGTTTGTGGTGTTCACCCCTTTATCAGTTAATAGAGCACTGTCACTAATAACCTTCCCATCCATCCCTGCTTTATGTTCCATGATAAAACGCCTCTTGGTTGGATTCCATTGTGTTCCCCATTTCTTCTTCCTTGTTACAGTAGGATCTTTGGGTTCCTCATCTGATAGATTTTCATTCCCTTCCTTGTTCTCTCTCTCTCTGGTGGTATTCAACTCTGGGTGTAGTACTCTATATTCTTGTTTAGCATGTCCCCGGAGTTTGTAATTTTAACAATATTTAGGTAATATGTCATATTGTGTTCTCACCTCCCCAATTCTCGATTCCTTTGTGATTGGGTTAGTGATTTCCATCTCCACCACCTTAGGAAAATTAGATAGAAATTCAACTTGCACCTTCACCCTAGCACAGCTAGTCCTAGTCTTGTTAATGGTGGCTTTGTCTAGATGGAGCGGCTTACCTACTGCTGAAGCCAGTGAGAAAATGGATTCTTTAACAAAGAATGTAGGCTTTAGGTCAGGGAAATAAATTCATGTCATAGCTTGAGTTGTTTCCTCATTAGCATTGAACTTAGCATCATATATTAGAGGTCTCATAGGGTACGAGTATCTGTCCTTAGATTGTATGTAATAGACAGTCTTGGACATCATATTAATGAAGTCCTCTTCCATGTTAAGTCTTATTAGAACGTGTCTATTTCTCAATAGTCCTATCTTGCAATCTTCTTTCATGTTGCATTGCTTTGGAATTTGAATCCTCAGTTCTTCTACTTCAGGCCATCCGTATTAGAATTTTCCAACCACAGCTAGTTGTAGGTTCTCAATGGTATTCATTCTATCCACCTCTTCCTCCGTCCATGAGATTCTCGGGATCCCATTGTTGTAGGTTGGGTACTTCATTGGTATTGATTCTACTGCTTGACTGATATATTCTTGTGGTTTTAATAGATTTGCATATTTCCCTGTTGTAGCATCTCCAGTAGGCAAATCTGTAAGCACGTTAGGTAAAATAGGGGCTTTAGCGGGACTTTTAGGATGGTACAAAGTAAGAAACTGTTCTGCAGATGTTATAAAGAGCTGACCAGCCGGCGGGGGTGGCTGGTCAGTGGCCGGAATGGCCATGTGCGGCATGGTATCGGTGTAGGGTTTAGGTTTTGGTCATGAGAGAGAAGAAAGCCTTTTCGAGAGCCTGACCAAACTTCACACATGGAACAACACTTCATTTAAGAAGCCAACACTTTTTCTCTTGCTATCTTTTCCAAGTAAATAAATATTAGCTTTTCAAATATATTTCTAAAATAAAATTCTTTTGAAATAAAAGATTTTCCCTACAATTTCCCAGATATTATATAAAAAAAATATAAGAAGAAGAGTATAATTTGATGAATTTGCATGAATTAAATACAATAGGTTTGGTGTCTTTTGGACTATGAATCAAACTTACACCGATAAATTTAACTTATAAAATTATTAGTGAAATATAGAATTTCTATGAACCAATTATTTTAATTGTAAGTCAGAGACTTTATCAATCATATTTTTACCTCCATAAATTTATTATTCAATGCGATTTTGCACCAATAGTTCATGTGCATGCCTAATTATTTATGACAGCTCTAAAGATTAGACCAAAAATCTTAGGAGTGGCTCCACTCCACTTTTCATATAGGTGAATTCATTAAGTGTATACTACTTTAGATATACCACCCATAAGGACTATAGTTAATTAAAAGTTAATAACTCATTCTCACACTTAGTAGCAGTTCAAATACTCTCTGTTAGTGCGCGATGTCAATATAAACTTGTTATTATTTATATGAACCAACGTTATGGAATCTCCAATCCCATAGATTGAGTTACTATCTTTCTTGACAATCATATTGGCCTTAACCTCATCTCTTTTGAGATATGAAGAATTAATATTTTTTTTCATAGGTTCAGTCAGTATATCGTCCTAATTCAGTTCTGACTTCGCACAATCAACAAAAATTATTTCATCTCTCAACAATTATTTCATGACATTATATCTCAATTTTATGTGTCTATTTTTGGAATTATAAGATTTATTTTGTGCATTAGCAATTGCGGCTTGACAATCATAATGTATAAAAACATGAGGCAACACATTCTTTATTAATGAGATATTCGCTAAGAAATTTCTTAGCCACTCAGCCTCAGAACCAGCTAGCTCCATAACTATAAACTTTGGCTCCATAGTTGATCTAACAATGATCATCTGCTTAGTTATGTTTCACGATATTGCACAACCACCTAAGGTGGACACATAGTCACTAGTAGATTTTGTCTCACCTGAATCAGAGATTTAGTTTGCATCATAATACCCTTCTAAAGTAGAAGAAAATCCACTATACAGGATACTATAATTCATGGCTCTTTTCAAATATTTCATCAGTCTAATTAATGCATATCAATGCTCTCTATTGTGATTATGAGTATATCTACTCAATCTACACACAGTATAAGCTATATCAGGCCTAGTAAAATTTATTAAATACATCAGATTCTCAATAATTTATGAATATTTAGATGAGCAACTGGGTTATCATTATTCATTTTCAATTGAGAGTTAGCATTGTAAAGAATGGCTACAGGTGTCACCTAAAAATACTCAGACTTTTTAAGAAGTCTTTCAACATAATGTTCTTGTGACACCATTATATCATCTTCACTTCTTATAGATTTAATACTCAATATCATATTTACTTCACCCGGATCTTTCATATTAAAATTAGTAGATAAAAATTATTTAGTACTTCTAACTATATTTAAAATTGTATCAAATATAAGCGTATGATCAACATATAAGCATATTATCACACAATCATTGTCTACACTTTAGTATAACCATATTTATCCACTTTAACTAATTCGTCTCTTATTAAGACTTGATCAAATTTCTCATGTCACTATTTTAGGAGCTTGTTTAAAGCCATAAAGAAATTTAATTAATTTACAAATTTTATTTTCTTTTTCGTGAATAATACATCTCTCGCGTTGAACCATATAAATTTCTTCTTCTAAATCACTATTTAAGAAAGTTGTTTTTTCATCCATTTAATGGATAATATTTTTTTAATTGATGATAAGACAATTAAGATTCAAATAGAAGAAACTCTAGTCACTGGTGTGAATGTGTCAAAATAATTAATATTTTATTTTTAAAAAAATTCTTTTACTACTAACTGATCTTTATATTTATCTATAGATCCATCAAAATTAAGGTTTTTTTGAAAATTTATTTACAACCAATAGATTTTACACCCGGAGGTAAATCGATCAAACTTTATGTATTATTTTTCACGATTTAATTAATTTTAATTTTTATTGCTTCTTGTTAAAATTTACCATCAGAAGAAGATGTAGCTTCAAAATAATTTAATGGTTCACTGTCAACTAGAAAAGTTTTAAATAATTTTTATAAGTAAAATATTCTTTTCTAGGCCTTTTACTCCTTCTCAGTCCCTTAATATTAAAGATAGTCTTACTATTTCTTTTATCAGGTGCATGAGAAATGTTATAACATAGTTAAAAAATATGTTCAAAGAATTCAACATTCTTTGTCTCAATAATAGCATTGCAATCAAGCACATCACTTTTTAAAATAAGAAATCTATATGCAGCACGATGTTTAGCATATCCAATAAGAATACAATCGGCAGTTTTAGAACCTATTATTCTCTTTTTAGGTTCAGACAAAAGAACTTTAGCAAGGAACCTCCCACACTTTTAAATATTTTAAATTAGATTTATAACCTTTTTACAATTCATAAGGAGTGAGTTTTGTCAGTTCTTTTATGAGAAATTCTATTTTGAATGTGATATGCAGATCAGATAGTTTCACCCCATAAATTATCAAGTGCATTAGAACTAATTAACATGGAGTTTATCATTTTCTTTGATGTTCTATTTTTTCTTTCAACTATTTCATTAGACTGAGGTAAATAAGCCATAATTATTTCATGAATAATTTCTTCTTTTCACAAAAAGTTTTTAAAGATAAATATTCTTGACCTCTATCTGATCTAATTTCCTTGATTTTCTACTAAGTTGATTTTCAACCTCAGTTTTATTAGAAATAAAGGTATCAAATGCATCATCTTTATTTTTAAGTAAATACAACTTAGTAATCTAGAAAAATTATCAATAAAAGTCACATACTATCTTTTGTCATCTCTAGTCATAGTCTATCTCAAATCACCTAAATCTGTATGAATTAAAGACAATAATTCAGTTTCACTATTAACTGAAAAATATGTTCTTTTAGTAATTTTAGCATCAACACATATTTTATAATTTAGCAAAATTATTTAAGTCTAAACCAGATATCAAATCAAGAGACTGCATGTTCTTTATATATGAGACATTAACATGTTCTAATCTAGCATGCGATAAAGAAATAGTCCTTAACCATATAAGCAGAAGTAGATGCAATTTTACTTATATCATCAGAAATATTAAGTACAAATAAGTCATGGATATAAAATTTCTTGTCCAAAAAAAAAAAATTTTGGTCAATATGACCTCATTATCTTAAAAAAAATCTTCACTCCAACTTTTTTTTAATAATCACATAGAAATTAAATTAGTTCGGGTACTAGGAACATGCAATACATTACTTAGTGTCAAAATTTTACCAGATATAAGTTTGAGAAGAACTTTTTCTTTTTCAAGAACTTGAGTTGTCCTTGATTTACCAAGATAAATAATTTCTTCTTCTTTCTCAACTTGGGTGTATGATACAAAATTATTTTTGTTTACACAAATGTGTCTCGTAGCACTAGAATATATCACCCAATTCCTCACATTGGCTTCAATATTAATTTCTAAAATGACCGCAATAATTATGCCATTCATTTCAGTCATATTTATTTTTAGCTTTAGCAGGATTGTCATTTTTTCCCAATATTCTCTTGTATTGAGATGCACTTTTTATGAAGGTTTTATTATTAGCTTTGAGCTTGTAACCATGTCTATTTACATACCTGAATTTTTCAATACCATAAACATCTGACGGGACGACTGAAACAGGAAAAGCAAGGGAAACACTGACATCAGTATCATCAAAAGTTTCAGAAATAATTTTGTCATACTTTCTTAGATTATTGAAGAACAATGATGAAAATTCAATAATGAAAATTTAATAAATATTCTTATAATAATATTTTAAGTAATTCACAAATAATACTGGAATCATGTTGGACACTGTCTTAAGAAACTATTTCAGCAATGTGAAATATTTCAACAAGATTAAACAAGTCTTCTCTAATTAAAGAAAGATATATGAATTAACAAAATTAATTAATACCAGAAAGTCTTAAAAATAATAAAAACCAGGGGAAAGCTTAAAGAAAAAAAGAAAAGGACGAGTCTGATTTGCTGAAGCAAAAGGATGTCTATTTATAGACCAATAAGAGAGATAATGTGTCACGATCCAAAACTCGATCGTGATGGCACTGATCACACCTTCCGAGATAGGTAAGTGAAAACTCCACACATACATCGAAAGCTGACAGAAATAGAAAGCGAAAGAAATAAACATAATGCTAAATCCTAAAATAACCTTATGAAACAATGGTAAAGAAGAAATACAAAAATCAATAACAATCCAAGGTCTGGTAGTCACAAGGTACAAGTCTCAAAGGGGTCATTTTGTAGGGTTTATAAGAGTAATGCAAAATATGATGTATTAGTAATGCTGGTATTAGTTATGCTTGTATTAGTTATGCTGAGATTTTTTTTATGTAGTATTTAGTTTGGTGTATTAAAAATAATATGCAATGCATAATTTTTTTAAAAATATTTATTTAAAAAAATACTCTCCACAAATATGATGAAAAGAAGGTGGAAAAGATTTTGACGGATAATTATGTCTTCAACTATGCTAATGCATGTATTAGAACTCATTGCATTACTAATACATAAAAATCTATGGTATTAGTAATACATACCTTAATACAGAATAAAGTGTATCAGTAATGAAAGCATTAGTTATACATAGGCTGAAAAAATATACCAAACAAGATACTAGTAATACACAATGCTAATGCATGCATTATTTTCTCTAATACACTCTACCAAACGAACCCTAAGAGTAATACAAGAAAAATACATCATGAGTCTATAGTATCTAAAAAATAACAGAAGATAACCAAAAATTGAAAAGATCTGGTAGGCACTAGAGTAGATCAGCCTTTACCTGTAAATCTCAAGGAACACCTGAACACGAACTCTAACTTAGCGTCCAGGGACAATAGGCTCCACACCTACACATAAAGTACAGAAATAAATAAATGTGAGTATCAACCACATGTACTCAGTAGAATCATTGATCGATCCTAATTCAAAGTGATGATGAAAACACCTAAGATACTACTACTGTCTATAACCTCGAACACATGCAAATATGAAAGCCACACCTAGACTAAAAAATATTAACAAGTATAGGGTAAACAATCACTTATTAAGTCCACAACTCCTCATTTTGAGGCTAATAACAACACCTTATCAATCACAGTGTACCATCACAATGAAGGAAATCAAATAAAAATGATGAAATGGATGCAATCTGATGCAAATGCAATAGTATACAATTGCTTCCATGCATAGCTAGTTGGGACCCATGGGGGACTCGCGAGGTTTGTATATCCACCTTGAACAATTTCTCATCGGGCATGCAAATCATGAAGCTGCCCAAAAATATTTTCCATCAGGCCATCCAGAATAATTTTTCATCGGGCATGCAAGTCAAAAGTCAATCAAATCCACCCGGAACACTTTTTCGTCGGGTATGCAAGTCATTTCAAAATATCATTCTCGAATATCTCTCTTTATCAATGCCATGATATGAATATGAGTGAGTACATCCAATTCACAATGATAAAAAAAATACAAATATCTCAATTTGGACACACAAGGTCATACGCAACTCTAAAACACCGGCTACAAGCCCAAAATAATCAGTCCAGCTCGAAAGACTCAAATCTCACTCATAAAAGGATGTATCATCAATATCAATACTTATCAAGTCCGATAGGATCTCTAATTCACTTTCTATACAAAAATCCAGCAATCAAAATAGGAAAAATAAGCAAATCAAGGAAAATATTTTATTTTTAACCCATTTTCAACACACCAGTACCTGAATAGATGCTCGTAATTCTATATATATAGGACCCTCATCCCAATTACTCCCCATATAAGTACTTAGAATACAACCACCTCAAAAGAGAGTCAAAAAAAGTCTCAACTTACCTTAAGAAGACCTGCAAAGTTAAACCAAAGACTTTCCTTTCTGTAGAGCCTCCTACCAAGCCCAATTCATTCAAACATGTATTCTACATAAGAATACAAAACTATAGACATCCATATTGCTAGACTTAGATTTCGGGTCCAAAAAGTCAATCTCGAGCCCACAAGGACAAAACTTGAAATTTGTTGGAAAATTAATTTATCAAAGCTTAAGAAGTTTAAATATGAAATTTCATTAAAATGGAGTTAAAATCAAGCTTAAAATCATCAATTTATCAAACTTTATCTTTATCGAACACCCCCAAATTTTCAAGTTGGAATACCAAGATTTGAATGTGAAATCATGAAAATGTGCGTAGAAGTAAATAGCTCCCGCTTGGCCCAACTCTGCAAGCGCGGAAGAAATGGTGCTAGTACGGCTCCGCAGGCGCAGCCAAAAACCTGCCGGAGCAGCTTTGGCTCAGCCGACTAATTTCTGAAGGAGTGGCGCCTTGGCCACAAATGCGACATCACTGGTGTGGGTCAAGGGCCATTGGTGCGATGCACCATATACCAAAATCACAAGGACTTCTAAAATCTTGGAATCGACCCTCGGAACCCCTCAAATACAAAATGACTATGCTACTAGATTAAAAATGACATTCCAAACTCAATAAAATTATTGAATTCACCAATGGAGTTCATTATCAATAAATATTGACCAAAGTCAACACTATGCTAAACTCCCAACTTTCCAACTAATTAACTAAAATGCATCTGAATGCCTCGGAACTCAAACCAACAATGTTTCTAGCCTAAAAATGGCATTCTAGAGCTAACAAAACTGACAGAATTCTCATACGATACCTAAATCTCTGAATGTTAACTAAAGTTAACTATATCAATTTCAAAACCTTCTAAAATGAAAAACTCATATAGAATACAACTAAACACCTCGAAAACTATGTCACCCACTCCTGCAGACCACAAATACCATAATTTAACCACGAGGAAGGGTAAAACAGTTAAAATACATAGAAATCCAAAAATTACTATGAGGGTTATTATATTATCAACCACTAAAATAGACGTTCGTCCTCAAACATAAGAGTAAGAAAGGTACATGAACTGTCAAAAAGCTTGGGATATTTACTCTGCATATTTAAATCTATCTCTTATGTAGCCTTCTCAATTGGATGATGCTTCCACTTAACCTTCACTGATGCTATCTCCTTAGATCTCAACTTTCTAGTATGCCTATCAAAAATAGCTATAGGCTCTTCCTCAAAAGTCAGATTCTGATCCAAATCCACTGAGTCCCACCAAATCGAATGAGAACCATTGGAGTCGTATTTCTTCAACATCAAAATATGGAAAACTGGATGCACAGCTGAAAGACTCGAAGGTGGAGACAACTTGTAGTTCACCTCCCCAATGCGCCAAAGAATCTCAAAAGGGTCAATAAACCTCGGGCTAAGCTTGCTCTTTTTCCCAAACCTTATCACACTCTTCATGGGTAATACTTTCAACAGAACCCTCTCACCAACCATAAACTCTAAGTTATGAACCCTTCTATCAATATAACTCTTCTGCCTACTCTGGGCTGTCAAGAGACGATCCTAGATCAACTTCACCTTATCCATTGAATCCCGTAACAAATCTATACCCTATGGCCTAACTTTGAAGGAGTCAAACTAACCAATCAAAGATTTACATTTCCTCTCATACAAAACCTCGAATGGTGCTATCTAAATGCTGGAATGGTAATAATTATTGTTATAAGCAAACTCTGCTAAAGGCAAGAATTGGTTCCTATGACTACCAAAATCAATTAAACAAGCTCACAACATGTCCTCAAAACCTGAATAGTCCACTCTAACTGACCATCCATATGTGGGTAAGAAGTTGTACTCATCTTTAACTAAGTATCCAACTCTCGCTGCATAGAACTCCAAATGTGCAAAGTGAACTGAGTGCCTCTTTCTGAAATGATAGAAATGGGCATACTATGCAAATGGACTATCTCTCGAATGTAGATCTCTGCTAACTTCTCTACATTGTAGGACACCTTTACTGGCACAAAATGAGATGATCTGGTCAATCTGT
This sequence comes from Jaltomata sinuosa, assembly GCA_003996215.1. NCBI lineage: Eukaryota > Viridiplantae > Streptophyta > Magnoliopsida > Solanales > Solanaceae > Jaltomata > Jaltomata sinuosa. Next base: position 306,525 of record QJPP01000618.1, on the reverse strand, counting down.
CCATAATCACCTAAATGGAGTTAAACTTTCCCAAAGTCTGAGGCAATCCAACCGCAAAATCCATAGTTATATGCTCCTACTTACACTCACGTATAGGTTTCTTCTGAGTCATACCACCTGGTTTCTAGTGCTCATATTTTACTTGCTGGTAATTCAAACACTTAGCCATAAACTCCAGGATGTCTCTCTTCATCCTATGATATGTCGGTAATCTATCAACTTATTGAGCCTTTACTCATGAATTATTGCTATGTTTTGATGAGATTTTGAGGTTCTTATGGCCTTTATTGATGTCTATGCAGGTACTTGTGATCAAAGATAGAAAACAAAGAAATAGACCCAAAAAGAGACAAAAAGGAGTGAAGTGTGAAGTGAGCAAACAAGACAAAGATTCTTCTGAGAGATGCGGTGCTCGTGCGACATACACTTGCCTTGGTGCAGAATGCATCTTCTACCGCATGAAGTCCAGAAGTTACTGAAGAATCTGTTAAGGGGTGCGATCGATATGCAATGCGCACAATGCCTGGTGCAAACACACCTCACTTTGCATGAGGCTCCCAAGTCAGATTGAGTCACAAGATCATTGAAGAGTGTTGTCCAATGCGCACATCACGCTGTGCGAACTGCATGTCACACCGCACAGCGCCCAAAGGGAATTTTTGTCCAAATTTATGTGACATTTTGGGAATGTTTTATAAGCCCATTTTAGGCAAAATTGTAAAGGAGTTCAGATAGTTTTGAATTTTCTTAGCTTTGTAAGCATATTTTCCCTTCTAAGAACAATAAGAGGGTTTCATCAAATTCCTTCTTCCCAATTCTTAGAACCACCATTTGTGTATAAATTGAGCTTGGATATTGAGACATTTATCTTGAATGGAAGGTAAATTGAATTACCCATTTGGTATACCTCTTTTCTTAAGCATGAGTAGCTAAACCTCTTATCTATGGATGTGTTGATTATTGGTACTTGATAAATAGGTGTGGGTGTTGCTAATTCTTGTTTATAATTACTTTAGTGATATGGGTCTAGTGATTTTACCACATCTTAACTCTAAAATTGGTGGTTGCAAGTATTGATATTCCTAACTTGGTTATGTTGTGCTTGAAAGAGGATTTCATAGCTTCAGATGTGTATTGCTAGTGGAAACTTGGGCTTCCATTTAGATTGAGTCTAGAAATAGCTCATATTGACAGAATCACCCACTTAAGGGTCTAAAGCTAGAAATAATATGACCTCCCCAAGCATATCTTGGTTATTTTATTTCCTAATCAATAGTGCTTGAGATAAGACTATTGGATATATAGTTGTTAATCAAGAGATAAATAACCATACTTAAAACCAAGGTTACCCATGTCGTTTAGCATGAATTTACATGAATAAGCAATCACCATATCCTATGTTCAAGCCCATTTGAAGCACATCCCTAGTCGTCCTCTCTATTATCTATACCCCATTTTACTTTATTGTTTCGTTTATAGAATTGCGAAACTGTGACAGATTCCTCATTTCCCCTTTTTTATACTACTCAGTCTCATTGTGAACTCGGTTTTACAATCACCTAGGCTAAGCTCTAAATTCTCTGTGGGGTTGACCCCAACATCCCTTAAGAACTATAAATGTGTTTTGCTCTAATGAATCCTAATAGGAGAGTACGTTTGAGAGTTATTAAAAATGGCGTCATTGCTGGGGAGTTAAGTTGTTTAGCGTTTTTGATTGTAGATTTGAAATCACCTTGAGAGTTTTTATTTACTTTTATTTTATTTGTTGTTTCTGTTGTGACTAAGCAGGCTAGTTCATTAGTGAAGCTAGTGACGCCGATAGTGTAAACAGAGGCTTCATGGATGTCAAAGTTGTTGAGCCTGTGGTGCAAGGGGGAATATGTGCAATTTGCCTACCCTCCATGGTGGGAAATGCAGTTTTTCATGTAACAAGCACTATGCTCCATTTGATCCAGATGAAAGGGATCTTTGGAGGAGGAGCGTATGAAGATGCCAACCAGCTCATATAAAATTTTATGGAGATATGTCAGTCATTCATATTCCAAAATATCTCCTAAGAATTTGTCCGACTTTGCTATTCTCCTTTTTTCTAATGGGGGAAGCCACGGCATGGTTGAAGCAGTTGCCGAATGGATCGATTACTTTTTGGGCTGAGTTGGTTGAAGCCTTCATAAGTAGATTCTTACCTCCCTCACACATGATGCAATTGAGGTATGAAATAACAAAATTCTTCCAACTCCATGAAGAACCCTTGCACGAGGCTTGGTTGAGATTCAAAAAGAAGATTGTGTTGTGCCCAAACCATGGTTTGCCAGACAATGTCTTTCTACAAAGCTTCAATCGATCACTAAACTCTATGAATAAGTCGTGGCTAATAATCTTGGAGGTTGTACCTTCATAGACATATAATTTCCTATTGCCTCGACCTTTCTAGAGAGGATGACTAAGACCAACCAAGCTTTGTATACAAGGGAGGTAGATGTCCCTTCTTAGGGTACACCCTTATCTATCTTAACAAATGAGAGGAGAAAGAAAGATGAAGAGAGGGAAGAGACCATAGCTAAAATGTTTACTCAAATTGACTTGATAGCCAAGCATATGACGGGAGCTGAAGGTTCAAAGGTTGTGAATGTTGTGAGCACACCAGAGATAAAAGCGAGTGATGATGAGCTTATGACTGTGGTAAGTGGTAAACTTTGCTTTGTGTTGGTGGGTTCTTATCCCAGGTATTATCGCCCAAGGGAAGAGAATCAAGGTTCGATCAGAGATAAGGTAAGAGATGGCATTTAGAGAGACCGAGACAAGGATGGTGATCGATATAATCACTGAAGCTCAAACCCCTACGTGCCTCCAAACAAAGCATACTCTCTCTAACAACCAGCCACAAGCAACCCCAGTCATCCCAAGATAGAGGACATGATGTCCTTGGTTCTCAAGAAGGTGGATACAACAAATATCAGAGTGAGTAAGCTAAAGAGTGAAGTTTCAATACTTCATCAAACTGTAAGCTCTCACTCAGCCTTAACCAAGCATCTTGAGGCTCAAATGAACCATTTTTCTACCAAAATGAACCCAAGGATGAAGGAGACGCTTCCAAGTGACACCATCACCAATCCTAAGAACGACTAAGGTTGAGGTACTATCGTCGAGCTGCGATGTTAAATCAAGAACTTCTTAGGAGGCAACCCAAGTGTATTTACTTTGTTTTTGGTTATATTTTGTTATTTTTGATTTATGTAAGGAGTGCATCGAGGAGAAAAATGAAAAAGTGCAAAACAGGGCAAAAATAGGACGTGTGGAGGACCATGCAGTTAGCACAAGCCATTGTGCATGTCACATGGCCCAATGCATGCCAAATCAGAACCCTGGGAAGAAAAAGAGAAATTAGAGGTGATGTACACTGGGTTGTTTGGTTCGCACGAGCCCAAGTACGCATCGCACCTCCATCGCATGATGAAGCAGAGGCCTAGGCCAAATTCAGAGCATAAAACGTGAGGTGCAAAACAACATGCGATACGCACCAAGGCTGGTGTGAATCACACATTGCGGTGCACCAAGGTAAAATTCAATTTTTTTGTTGACCTAGCCCATTGACCGACCCAACTCGAAGACCAACCCGACAAATTTTCTTCTTCTTTTCCACTTTAAATCTTCCACCCTCAACTTTTCTTCCACATTCTCTCCTACAACTTCTCAAATTCTCTCCTAAAACCTCCCACAAATCCCTTAGATTCCCCCAAAATCTTCTTCTCCCTTCACCCAAACTTCTCAACCACTTCACCACCCTTCTCTTCCGATTAGTTCTCCGGGCGAAATTTTAGTCACTATTGATGCTCTCAAAAAGATCCAATTTTTCCTTCTCTCCCCTTAATCTTACTTGTGGTAAGTTCCTCGATGTTAAATACTTATTTTTATGAAGGTTGGAAACTCATATTGTGAAGCATGCTTAATAGAATTTTCATATTGATTTTGGGTGAGATTTGAAATTTTTGGGTCCCCAATTTTGAATTGTGTTATGGATTTTTTCTTAGGATCAACTTGGTATATCTTGATATCATGATAATGCATGTTGATTGGTAGTAATTTTTACCCTTGAAAAATTGTGTTTGAGGTGACGTCGGGGTAACCCACTTGTGATTGATGCATGATTTGGCCCAATGATAGATTGGGTGGTGTCATTCTTAAGGGCAAATCATTGTTTTTAATGAGATTTGGTCAATAATTATTGTGTGGGATCAAAATTATTGCTAATTGTATACCCATGTTCTTTGTTGAAAATTTATTGGGTGTACGATCTTGTGCGAGGAGGTTGTAATGGTGGTTGTTAATTGTGTGCCCAATTGAGTAATTGAAGGCTTGATGTTCCCGATGATAGATGGGGTAACTTCCTTCTTAAGGGAAATCATTGAGTTTTCTTTTGCTTGTGATTGTGTCAATGGACGTCGGGGGAAGTTTGAGTATCCGGACAATTGTGTGGTCATGATATCCCTTTCCCTCGTTGTTATATTTTTTGGTTTACTGCTTAGTGCCAAGTGTTTCGTGCAAATCTTGCTCTATGGATCACATACATAATTTACAAGAACACAAGGAACCGAAAAATTCCAATTGTTCCTTTGTGCATTTCACATGTGACTCATAGATCTTGATGTGTGGAATGCACAAGGCATCGCACCATGTGAAAACAGGCCTCCAGTTCACTATTATAATGTGCGACGATTGGTGCGACCCACATCCTGGTTGGTGCGGTCCACACCAACTTCGCACATCTAAGATAAAACCACTGAAGGTTTCTGTTAGCTCATGTGATGCCATATTCAATGCACACCTCGTCTTGTGCAGGCCTCACATGGTCCACATGAGCCAACAGTCACTTACTTTGCTTTTCTACTTCTTTGCATTCCATCCTTGTTAGTTTGTTAACTTCTTTTTGATCTTTTTCTTTCACATATGATAAAAATACAAAAAGATTTTGTTTTTGTTTTTGGACTCACAATCTTCATGTGCAGAACATGTCTTCTAGTAGGGGAAATACAGATAGCCAACCAAGGAAAATGTCAGCTGCAGAAGAAGCAAGGATTTACTTTGGGGTCGAGGGCATGAAGGCCTTTTATAAGCGAGATAAGATTAGAGCATTCAATGAAGAGCAGAGTTTTAACTTGGGGGAATTTGGGGATAAGCTACCCAACATGCCCCATTAGTTTGTTGAACGAGAGTGGTACCCTTTTCAGGATGTTCTCGGAGGATACTATAAGAAGGTCGTGCGAGAGTTCTTTACTGCCTATTAAGCCACGAAGGATTCAAAGGGTTATAAAGGACCTGTAGAAAAATTCCCCAACTTGAATTCAATTGTAGTCAAGGGTAAGAAAGTGTGTATTACCCCTGCTTCCATATATGCCATCTATTGTGGAAACCCGATCGACCCTGCACCTGCTCTCATGGCCAAGTTGCAAGTGGAAGTAAAGCCATATCGTGAGACCGCCCATATCCTTGCTCCTTCCACTCCTATCTGGGCCACTGTGGGAGGTGACATTCTGAGAAGAACTCTGTACTTTGAAGCCCGTTTGTGGTATGATCTTGTCCAGATCCATTTTCTACCCTCTCCAAATTACCAGAAGATAACTCAAGAGGAAGCCATTCTAGTTGGTGCCATTATGATAGGGGAGCATCTGAATTTTGGGGAAATTAAAGCCATGGTAATCCGTAGGAAAGCACGCAGAGGAAATAACGCATTCCCTTTCCCAGTACTGATTAGCAAGTTGTGTTCCAAGACCGACATCCCATACTTTAGCTGCAACAAGGTCACCTATGCATTTGGGGTCATTGATTTAGATAAGAAGACCATCAGGGATGCCCCTAAATTCAAATAGCACGTGGTAGAGGAAATGGTGGATGTTGAGAGTGATGATTTAAATGCCGAAGCAACTAATTTATCTCCATCTCGGGATACATCAGAGGCACATGCCCCACACCCACTTTAACCAAAAGTGGCCTCCAGGATATGGTTGATAAGACATATAACAATGAGAGGCAGTTGAGCGACTTAGTGAGAGATCTACCAGGGTTGATTGACAGGGCTGTTAAGAAAGCTATCCATGGGGTTACCGACAAGGTGACCAAAATATGCCAAAGGGTAGATATAATTGAAGGGTCCGTCAGAGCACTCCGAAAGGATGTGGATAAGGCAAAAGGGAAAACTCTAGTTGAGGCGGTAGATTTGAGTTCCTTACCTAAACCTCATCCAATGCGAAGGCCCATGGACGATTTGTTTGCATCCTATAAGGATGATGAGGCTGAGTTGCCTTGGTGATAAGGATGAATTGCTAAATAATTATCAGGACCAAGAGTTTCAGCATATTCTCTAAGAGTCCACCGTGACAGCACACTCCCCAAAGGGAGGTGTAGGTCCTAGTGGAAAGGCCACAGTTGATGAGGCACCATCAGATGATGATGAGGCATAGTCCTCCAAGGAGTGTTGCACCCTCTTTCCCATTACTTGAGCTTGTAGCATTGAGGGCAATTCTTCTTTTTATGAGAGGGGGTGCTCTTTATTATTATTGCTTTTGGTTGCCCGTGATTAGGCTTTAGATATTTTTATGCCCTTGTCAGGCCTTGTTGACATTCTTAGTTTCTCTTTCTAGATTTGATTTGGCCCTTGTCGAGCATATGTTGGATGATTGTGATGATATTTCCCTTGTCAGGCCTTTTATTTTGTTTTTAAAGCTTAATTGTGCCCTTGTCGGGATTGATTTTTAATGTTTGGTTGTGTGCCGGGTTAGTCTTACATTATTCCATTGTCTTGCTACCCGTGCCTTGAAAATGTGCTAAGAGCCTATGCCGAGGCTTGTTTCTCAAATGATTTATGAGCATGGAAAAATTGGTTATCGCCTTGTTAATAGTAGTTTAGCAATAAACTTCAAGGGTTTTCTTAATACCACGGTTCTTTTCCAAGGAGCAAAAGTTTTCTTTTATTTTTCTTTTTCCTTTTATTTTTTTTTGTCGAACCGGGTTGGTGTTTCCCTATGATAGATTGAGAGGCAACTTTTTTAGGTAAAAATACCAAGTTTTAGTTTTGATTTGAGTCCGTAGTGTGCTTGTCTCGAAAGGGATCCACCGAAAAAAATCTCTTGGCAAGATATTTTTGGAAAAGAAAGGAAAGAGGGAAAATGAATTTTTGAGGAAAGCATTCTCTTGTCATGATTTGCACCCTCTTGTTTTGGCTTGATCGATTCCCAAATAACTATGTAATAAACTTGTAATAGCTTGTCAAAAGTCATTTATCCCAATTGATCTTGAAACTAATGAATGAAGTCTTATGGCATGATGCCTTGTGGTGGGGCTTTAACTTGATTCTTGTGCATACGTGTTATATAGAACTTGCCCTGAATGTGATTCAAGGCAAAATTCTAGGTGTGACTGAGCTTGGAAAATGACATTAGGGCCGCTTTGAACAACCACTTCACCCAAATGACTTCCCTCAACATCAATCCTAGTGAACCCCTTTGAGCTTGTGATTGTTCTTTGGAACCTTATTTAACACCTTAACCTTTTTGAAACCTCTATCTTGGACCCCATCCTACCAAAGTTCTTGAAAATGAAAGGTAGGCTAAAAGAATAAGTTTGGGGGGGGGGGAATGAAAAGACTAAGTTTAGGGGTGTATGTGATCAATGAGGAGAAGAAAAAGGATGCACTTAAAGCGCAAGGTAGCACCTTAAGTTGAATTGAAAACTTCTCCAAAAAGTTCAATGAAATGAGAAAAGATGAAAAGAAAGAATAAGTTCTACCAAACAAAGGTGATACAAGGAGTTTTGAATGATCATGATTGAAAAGGAGAAGCTTGTATTGTGTGAGGGAGAAATAAGGTGAATTCAAAGTCAAAAATGTGAGAGGTGTTTGAAATGATAACAAAGAGTATTAGGGAGGTGTAGTCACTTGAACCAATTGAAATCCTTACCTTATACCTATCCAACATCATAACCTGTAAGTCCTAGGTGATTTCGATCTTGGCCATCCTACATTAGTGGTGATTTATATGAAGGGCAAGCCTATGGGTCGACATGTGTGCACTTGAACTTCCTTGAGAGAGTGAGAGTATTCTTGGTTCTCTTATAATCCCTTTGTTTTGTGAATTACATGATTGTGAGTGGAATTCTCTCTTGTGGTGAGTGGAATCATGCACTCGAATTGAAACATGAAGTCTCTATTTCAATTGAGAGGAATGAAAGAGATAAGTTGTGTGGCGAATCTCGAGGCAAACCTTGATGGTCCATGCCAATGACTTGAGAATCTTTGTATCTTGTTTTGAATGACAAAATTCCCTTGATTTTAAATGAGAAATGAAGTCCTTTTGAAAAAGGTTTAGAAATGATTTATTGCCTTGATGATGTGGTGGTTCAAATTGAGATAAGCACAATAGTTGAGTCTTTTGATTGAGTCTTTTTGTTAGTTACTTTCTTAGTTTTCCTTTTAAAATAGAGTACTCTTTGGTGCCTTGATTGAGTTCTAGAGCATAATTCATTCCTTACCTTGTGAGTATTTTACTTAAGGACAAGAAATAGTTTAAGTTTGGGGGTTTGATAAGTCGGTAATCTACCAACTTATTGAGTCTTTACTCATGAATTATTGTTATGTTTTGATGATATTTAGAGGTTCTTATGTCCTTTATTGATGTTTATGCAGGTACTTGTGATCAAAGATAGAAAACAAGGAAATGGACTCAAAAAGAGCCAAAAAGGAGTGAAGTATGAAGTGAGCAAACAAGACAAAGGTTTTGCTGAGAAATGCAGTCTTGTGTGACACGCACTTGCCTTGGTATGGAATGCACCTTCCACCGCATGAAGTCCAGAAGTAGTTGAAGGATCTGTTAAGGGGTGCGATCGATGTGCGATGCGCACAATGCCTAGTGCAAACCGCACCCCACTTTGCATGAGGCTCCCAAGTCAGCTTGAGTCACTGGATCACTGAAGAGTGTTGTGCAATGCGCACATCACGACATTCGAACCGCACGTCGTGCCACACAGTGCCCAAAGGGCATTTTTGTCCAAATTTATGTGACGTTTTGGGAATATTTTATAAACTCATTTTAGGCACAATTATAAAGGAGTTATGATAGTTTTGAATTTTCTTATCTTTGTGAACAAGTTTTCCCTTCTAAGAACAAGAAGAGGGTTTCATCAAATTCCTTCTTCCCAATTCATAGAACCACTATTTGTGTACAAATTGAGCTTGGATATTGAGCAATTTAGCTTGAATGAAAGGAAAATTGAATTACCCATTTGGTATACCTCTATCCTTAAGCATGACTAGCTAAACCTCTTATCTACGGATGTGTTGATTATGGGTACTTGATAAATGGTTGTGGGTATTGCTAATTCTTGTTTATAATTGTTTTAGTGATATGGGTCTAGTGATTTTACCACATTTTAACTCTAAAATTGGTGGTTGCAAACTTTGATTTTCCTAGCTTGGTTATATTGTTGCTTGAAAGAGGATTTCATAGCTTCGGATGTGAAATTGCTAGTGAAAACTTGTCTTCCATTTAGATTGAGGCTAGAAACAGCTTATATCGATGGAATCACCCACTTAAGGGTCTAAAGCTAGAAATAGTATGACCTCCCCAAGCATATCTTGGTTATTTTATTGCGTAATCAATAGTGTTTGACCTAATACTATTGGATATATGGTTGTTAATCGAGAGATAAATAAACATACTTAAATCCAAGGTTAACCATGTCGTTTAGCATGAATTTGCATGAATAAGCAATCACCTTATCCCATGTTCAAGCCCATTTGATGCAATCCCTAGTTGTCCTCTATATTGTCTATAGAGGCGGAGCCAGGATTTAAGGTTTATGGGTTCTAAATTTAGGACAACGACCTCAAGCTACATGAGGGTGGGAGTTGAATTCTTCGGTTCGATTTTTTCAAACTTCGATTCGATTCTTAGATTTTTTAATTATGAAAACCGTATTAGTTTGATCGGTTTAAGGTTTTTCAAGTTTAGTTCGAAATGGTTTTTTCAAATTTTCAAACGAAATTATGATACATAAAGGGTTAAGAGTATGCCTAGAATGAAATCAATTACAACAATAAACAGTAGTATGCACTAAACATGACATTTCTTGTAAATTATACTTAGGGAACGCATTAAGAAAAGAGGGCTAAAAGTGTTATATAAAAATATTAGGTATAAAGTACTTTATACTAGCAATAATACAGTAAAATAAATATTTATATTTAAAATATAATTGGTAAAAGTTTTCATTTTCTATTTAATATTTGTGATAAATTTTGGGATAAGATGGCAAATTGGGTGGTAAAAAATCTTTAGATATATTCAATATTTTTTTGATATGGGAGAGGGAAATGTTGGGATTTCTTACACGATAATTTGGTGAAGAATGCAACATATCTCTAATTTATGGGTATTGGAGTTTTGAAGCATTAAATTTGGGATATTTACAAATTACTGCTATTCTTCTTATAAATAAGTCCTAGTAATTAATTGATACACTGTGTAAAAATTCCTATTTTAACACAGGTGATAAAAGTTTGATTCTTTGGTGCACTGAAGTTTCGGAGCCGTTAAACCTAACATCGAACTGAAAAACTAAACTTTTAAAGGAAAAAAAATTATATTTAAACTAAAGAATCAGAATCAAATTAGTTCGGTTCAGTCTGATTTTCAGTTTTAGATATTTATACTCAGTTCTACCTCAAGCTAATTTATAAGTCAAACTAAGGAACGAATACTTATATTTAATAAATATTTTAAAAATTAAAGAACCTAAGTGTTGTTTGAAAAACTTATTTTGATTTTGCATTTGTGAAACAGTGAAAGAAAGCATATATATAGACTCCTTTTGTTTTAGAGTTGGTTATTTATTTTTTCATTTGTTAATTTTATGTTTGCTTTTTAAAAACAAAATTTAGAAAAGAAAACCTGAGCAAAAAGAAAAAAACTCGCGCAAGAAAATTGATGCTAAGTTTATGTTTTCTTTTAGAAAGAGAATAGACATATAATTAAAGCTAAAAAGGGAGAAAAAGGGACTTCAGTGGGTATCGAACCCACATCTCGAGCATTAATTGGTTTTGTTAGTGGGTTCGAACGTAAAGCATTATGTATATTTGTTGAATTTTCTAATACAAATACAGGATCAATGCAAAAGTTACTGGGTTCGTCCGAACCCTCGTATACTACTGTAGTTCTGCCCCTAATTGTCTACACCCTATTTTACTTTATTGTTTTTTTTGTTGAATTATGAAATTGTGACAGATTCTCAATTCCCTCCTTTTTATATTACTCACTCTCGTTATGAACTCAGTTTTACAATCACCTAGGATAAGCTCTAAATTCTATGTGGGATCGACCCCGATATCTGTTGGGAACTATAAATGTTTTTTGATTTGACGATCATTGATACCTTCTAATAGGAGAGTACGTTTGAGCGTTATCATCCTGCACCACTAATAATGCTTCTTAGGGTCATGATACATCTTGGTTGCGCACAGATGAATAGAATACTTTGAACTGTGAGCCTTCTCCATGATCAACCTAGTTGAATCACCAATCCTAGGAACAAAAATCCGAACTTTGGTTCTCTAAACACCCTCCGAATCAAGAATCACTTCCTTAGCTTCACCATTCAACACCTTGTCCCGAATCATACACAACTTTCCATTGTTAAATTGTTTATTCTTAATTTACTCTATGATACGCCCAAATTACACCTCCAAAAGGAAGTATAATGCGATCGTTGGTCAAATATAGAACCTAATCAAGGTTAGAATTGATCCGACAGGGAATATGGTAGGATCTTGATCAACTATGTGTATTTGCGCTCTTAGCCATCTTATTTCCCTAAAGGGGGGTTTTAAATAAAATGTAATGTTTGTAAATTATCAAGTAAGAAATAACAGCAAGTATCAATATTATTGTAATCAGAGAGAGAATGGACTAGGACTGTGTTCCCTATGAATTCATAATACAACAGGCGTGTACTAGCAATCTATTCTGGTGCTTAGCATGCAAGATCGGTAATTAAGGTTCACCTAAATGGTTGGTACCCTAGATAGATGAATTTCACCATGCAACTTGGTCCGTCTATAAGTGTATGCTTTACTAACCCTTACCTTTAATCCCAGATTAGCTATTTCCGGACAAGGTCAAGCTATTAGATGAGGGTTGGTAGCCTCAAATCTCTGTTGTAACAACCTTTCCCAGTCAATACCTCCTTGCTCCGAAAAGTAAAAATAAGGTGAGTTCCAACATTCCGCACCATTAAATAGCAATCAAAGAAAAGGGAAGAACGATACATGGGAAGGTAAATAGGCTAAACAACGAAAAAAAGTCAATTTAGGCTCAAAATCAGGGATCAAGGGATATCAATTTTATTTGGATGGTCATTTAGGCTAAGTGGACTATTTCAAAAATGGCCTATGATCCTTTCCTAGCCAACTATCCTATAGCCTAGGCAAGACTAACCGGGCAAGTTTTGGTTTGGTACACAATGCAAGAGCAGTACGAATGTAGCTCACACGCACATGTAACAGAGTTAAACGACCAATTTCTAACTATCAGGTTCATGCCCTAACATAAGCTATTCATCACATCGATAATAATAATGTCATGCACAGATCCATAGCAATCAGTCTATCAAAAATGGCTAATCATGTCACACAAAAATTAGAAGGGTTTCTATTTTCCAGTCAAAATCAATTTCAAAATCAAGCCATAGACTGCGCTAAGCTCCTATTCTTCTTTTACTATACACAACCTATCTAAACATAATGGTTCAATAGAAATTAAGGTTCATGGGGAAAGAACACAGCAAGATAACCCCACAGACTCGAATACTTAATGGTACCCTCTTTGGGTTTCCTCCCAAGTAGAACTTGATTTAATGTCGCGGCACGACGTGGGTGTCTTGACTACTTAGACTTTGCCAAGATACCCATCAAAAATATATGGACGGCTGCCCCTACCCCACCAAAAATGAATGTGCATTGTCCTCAATGCACCAAAAAGAAAAATAAATATGTAGAGAGGCAGGAACATACCTGTGGCGCCTAGGCACCGACATTCAGTGATGGAGATAGGGCATGTGGTGTGGAAGACATAGAAGTAGCAGCGGTAGCAGTGGTGGCCATTACGCTCAAAGGATCAGTAGTGGTAGGGACAATAGTAGGTGCCCTACCAGTAGTGGAAGACTCTGGAATCTCAAGAATAGAAGGTATAGCTCCTCCAACAACTAGAGCTGAACTGGTGGACTTGCCCTGAAGTCTACGATGCACTGCCTCCTCACCAAGTCTCGTCTCATCTAAGGATGGTCGCACGATAGTAGCAGTGTCCTTTCTCACTCTCTTTGGATCTGACTCAACCTCAGAAGGTACCTCAGTGTGAACTCTCTTCTCGCTAACCCTTGGATGCTCGGGATACTCTTCCACAAATAAATCAACCATTCAGCTCAGAACCACTATGACCGCAATAGGGATAGAGGGTATGACCAGAGTGCGGCTAATGACTATAGATCTGATCTCAAGTCTGAGCCATACCACCTTCTCTTGTATGTTTCCCAAATCAGGGCTCTGTATATTATACAGCCAAGTATTCACTCGGTGCTAAAATCCATCTACTCGCCCATTTATCTCACGAGTAACCTGAGTTATATTTTCTCAAACTCTAGTCTCGGTGGCTTCCACAGTGGCCCTCACCAAAGGTCTCCACTGATCTAACAAATCATTCACTTGCTTCTATGTATTGGCTTGGCACTGTACCAAATTATGTAGAAACTCAGTGGTGAAGGTGACCATACCGGAGGGGGCTGGGGCTGGATGCTTAGTAGGCATAACAGGTGGTGGCCTGGAACTTGAAGGTGCAAAAAATGAAGTTGTGGCACCCTCTGCAGTTGTACTCATCCACATATCAGGAATGTCAATATTATGCTATATGGTCCGCTCAGCTGTATCTAACTCAAATGGATCTCTCAATACTGAGAATCCCTCAACTCTCACCTCTCCAGCTGAAGTGGATAAAGAAGCTTGCATGTGACCTCTATCATATGGTCCACATCAGGCATCCTCGAGACTGTCAAAACCATGCACAGGCGATGAATCAAACAAGGAAATGGGATACTTGTGTTAAATCTGAATGCCCACTCATAAATCTCCTCTATGATGCACCGGGGGATTTTTATCTCATAACCATCCATGATGGTAGCTACTAGGACTGTGCAGTTAGATGTCAGAGTGTTGTCCTTCTGAGTCAAACAAAGGCGAAACCATACAATACCCCACCATAAACTTTTGGTGAAGTTCAAGGATGCCTTCCTGATGTTGCCTCCATTAACCCAGACTACATCCTTGCCATATTCCTCTATGTAACCTGCAACCCATCTTAATAGATTAGATCTCTAAACCAGGTCCCTCATTTTCAGTTTATCCTTGACCATTTTCATTTTGTGGTCAAACTCGGTTTTGTCAACCTGTAGCTCATACTCTAGACCAAACTGAAAATGTTGAATAGTGTGCTCAGATATATCAATGGGTGCATGTTGCACTATGACACTGGTGAGCGGGGGCAGATCCTGATACTGCTACCTCGGCTGAAGAAGCTGACTGTCTGTGGCTGCATACGAAGCATAAAATTCTTGAACTATCTCGGGACAGTAGCTTTCTGAGGGCTTAGCCATCCAACCACACTGGTATTGAGTAAATACAGCATGGATATATGGGATGGAAACTATTACCTCAGTCTGAATCTGTGGCTCCTCAAAGATGCCTCTTTTGGGCAAACCCCTCTCAGATCAGGTGTCACCCTCAATATACTTTCTCCTCATGCCCTGAACACACCATCTCCGATTGTCCCGAGCCTCAAGTGTCTGAACTCTGTCTGCCTCATCTTGTCTCTGAGTCCCAGACTTCGGAGTGGATGGACTGGTAGAACTTTTATCCCCTGTCCCTAACTCAGCATTGTCAGACTCTTTATTTTCCCCAGTCCTGGTCCTGGTGTTACTCTCTCGATTGTTATTCCTTTCGTCTGATGACCCCTCTCTCTCTTCAGTCTGAGGAGAAGTGGTTGACTCCTCAGTTGCTTGTGTCTGTGTGCTTCGCCTCATAGTCCAAGGCACCATATTTAGGTCTGGCTGTATCTCATAGACCTCTTTGGACCCACTTCGTTCAGCATCATCGGGCTTGTCTATGAGTCTAGTCTTGAATGTTAGAGCCCACTCTCTAACATCTTTTGTTGTGTGTGATTTACCCTTCTTCGGGGTATTTTTCGGTGGCATAGTACCTGCGGGGGAGAATATCAGTACAACAGAAGCAAGAAAAGCAATAAAAAAGTTTGAATTTTTTTCAGAATTCGGGGATCCATGAGTTCATGGCCAGTGGAATGAACCATGGCTCGTGAACACCCCTCGTGATTCTCAAAAAACTTTAACTATTTATAGGTATGAGATGCACGAGTGCCATTCATGACTCGTGGTTTGATCCACGGTTCGTGGATGAACCTCGTGGAAATTAGACTTGAAAATAGGCCTCTAATCTGATTTCTATGATTGCATTCCACGGTCCAAGGAATGAACCACGGCTCGTAGAATGCTCTCGTGATCATTGTAACAGCAAACAACTAATTTTTTGCAATTTCTTACACAATTTCAATCACTTTCAACCCACAAGACAAAACTACTCAATTTATTCAAGTATTCACTCACACAAACCATTATCCCAAGGGTTTTACACAATTTAATTCACACAAAATTCACCCTAGGTCAAGTTATTTCACCCAAAAATTCAAGTAAGGTTAGAATTGGACTTCATACCTTAGAATGTATGGAAGAACTTGAGTAAATAATTTGAGATGTTAGGAAAGGACTTTGATCCTCTTGACCCGCGACTGTTTTTGCTTAAGTGTGTCGATTTTGGCAATATTGGTGAAGTAGAAGATTAGTCGAACTTGTTTCAGAGGATTTAGGAGTACTTGATCGATTAGGAGAAAAAGGTGAAGGGTTTTGGTGTTTGAATGTAAGTAGGAGAGTGTAGGGGTCGATTTCAAAGTGAAAAATGGGGGAAAACTTGACTTGGAAAGGATTTAAACAAAAAAAGATTGCAGGTCGGGTCGAGTTGACAAAAAAATTAAAATAAAACTTACCTGAGTTCCATGAGCATTGTTCACGGTTCATGGAGTGAACCACGGCTCATAGAACAGGCTCATGGAACAAGTCCTTCCACCTAGAGTTTTGCCTGATTTCCACGAACCCAAACCATGACTCGTTGTTTGATTCACGATTCGTAGAACTTGTTCTGCAGATGGTTAATTTCACCTGATTTCCACAAGTAGGGTCTACGACTCGTAGTTTGATCCACGGTCTATGAACCTTTCTCGTGGAACCTCACTTACCCCTTTTGTGAATATCTCTTTTCCAGTGCTTTTACTCCACCTATCTCTATACACACAGCAATTATTAGCCTTGGGGTGCCTCCCAAGATGTGCTTGATTTAACGTTGTGACATGATGCAGGTCACTTGACTACTCAGGCTTCATTAAGTTTCCCTCATGGGTTGCCTCCCCTGCAATGCCTGATTTAACATCGCGTCACGATGTGAGTCACTTGAGTACTCAAATTTCACCAAGGGTCCAGACTTCAACAACTTTTAGCTCCTCTGCAGTTCCCAAGTATGCCTTGATATGCTGACTATTTGCTTTGAATATCTTTCTCTCATTGTTTTCAAGCTCTATGGCACCATGTAGGAACACTTGTATCACTTTGAATGGTCCAATCCATTTGGATTTCAACTTGCCTGGAAATAAGCAAAGTCCAGAATTGAACAGTAGAACCAAATCACCCAATGCAAAATCTCTCTTTTCAATCTTCCGGTCATGATACAATTTCATCTTTTCTTTATACAAGGCCGAACTTTCATAGGCATTGAGGCAAAACTCATTCAACTGACCAAGCCGCTGAAAAGATGCTGCACTCTAATCTAAATTCAACTTTTTCAGTGCCCACATGGCCTTATGCTCTAGCTCAACCTGTAGATGACATGCCTTCCAAAACACAAACTGATATGGTGACATACCTATTGGTGTATTGTATGCAGCTGGTACACCCACAAAGCATCATCCAGTTTCCTAGACTAATTAGTTCTATTTGCGTTCACAGTCTTTGATAGAATTGACTTTATTTCGCGATTGGAAACCTCAACTTGCCCACTAGTCTGAGGCTGATAGGGGGGTTGAAACCTTGTGTTTCACTCCACACTTCTCAAGTAAAGCGCGAAACAATCTATTGCAAAAGTGAGAGCCTCCATCACTAATAATCGCTCGAGGTGTACCAAATCTAGAAAAGATGTTCTTTTTTAAGAATGTTGTGACACACTTGCCTTCATTATTGAGAAACACAACCGCCTCCACCACTTAGATACATAGTCGACATCCACTAATATGTACCTCATCATATTCGACATCACAAAAGGACCCATGAAGTCAATACCCCACACATCGAATAGTTCAATCACAAGGAAGGGAGTGAGAGAAAGTTCATGCTTCCTTGATATACCACCTTCCCTCTGACATCAACTGCAAGCCTTAGAAAAATCATGGGCGTCCTTGTAGAGGATAGGACAATAGTAGCCGCATTGCAAGATCTTATGAGCTATTTGAATACCACTATGATTCCCTCCAACAGGGGATGAATGGCAAGCCTCTAATATATCCATCATCTAAGCTTTAGGCACACATCTATGGATCATGGTATCAGTACATACACGAAACAAGAATGGCTCCTCCCAGAAGAATTTTTTGACATCAGACATAAACTTTCTTCGCTAGTGGACAGATATATTGAGAGGTACAACATCACTTGCCAAATAGTTGGCAAAGTCCACAAACCATGGAATCAGATCTTGGGAAGCAGCCAACACTTGCTTGTCTGGGAAATTATCATCAATCTCTAGTTCATCTTCCAGCTTCTGCATCGCTTCTTCCTCCAATCTAGACAAGTGATCTACTACTGGATTTTTTGTACCCTTCCGGTCCTTGACCTCAAATTCAAATTCTTGAAACAGCACCACCCATCTAAGAGGCTTTACATCCTTCTTAGACATGAGGTACCTAAGAGTTGCATGGTCAATGTGCACAATCACCATAGTGCTAAGCAAATAGGATCTAAACGTCTTGAATGCAAAGACCACAACAAGCAGTTCTTGTTTTGTCACTATATAGTTCTTTTGAGAAGGATTAAGTTATTTGCTAGCGTATTAAATAGTATGGAGAATCTTGTCACGTCTTTGGCCTAGGACTTCTCCTAACGCTACTCCACTAGCATCGCACATAACCTCAAAAGGTTGGGACCAATCAAGCGTGACAATAATGGGCGCAGAGATCAACTTTTGCTTAAGGCATTCAAATGACTTCAGACATGCATCATCAAAAACAAACTTCACCTCCTTCTCCAATAACTTGCACAAGGGATGTGCAATTTTAGAGAAATTCTTTATGAACCTGCGATAGAAACCAGCATGCCCCAGAAATCTTCGGATACCCTTCACAAAAATCAGAGGAGGAAATTTTTCAATCACCTCTATCTTCGTTTTGTCAACCTCAATACCTTGCTTGGAGATCTGATGGTCAAGAACTAAACCCTCTTTGACCATAAAGTGACACTTCTCCCAATTCAGCACTAAGTTACATTCTTCACATCATTTCAGCAAACAACTAAGATGAGCCAAGCAATCATCAAAAGTGTCACCAACTACCAAAAAATCATCCATGAATACTTCAATAGTTTCCTCCACCATATCTGAACAATTGACATCATGCATCACTAAAATATCATTGGTGCATTGTATAACCCAAATGGCATCCTCTTGAAAGTGGACGTCCTATATGGACAGGTGAAAGTGGTCTTCTTTTGGTATTCAAGAGAAATTAAAATTTGATCGTATCCTGAATAACCGTCAAGAAAACAATACCACCCTATACCAGCAAGACGGTCTAATATTTGATCCATGAATAGCATCAGAAAATGGTCTTTCTTAGTCTAAGCATTCAGCTTCCTATAGTCCATGCATACACGCCAGCTTATGACTGGACTCATCGGAATCAACTCATTCTTAGCATTTGGAACCACAATAATTTCACCCTTTTTAGGCACACACTGAACCAGGATCACCCACTTGTTATCTGCAATAGGGTAAATCACACCTGCATCCCGCCACTTGATGATCTCCTTTTTGACAACTTTTTGCATAGCCTGATTCAACCTAGGTTGGTGCTCATTACTCGGAATGCAATCTGGCTCAAGCTGAATTTTGCTCGTGAAAATTCTAGGCAAAATCCCAATAATGTCAACAATGGACCAGCTAATGGCCCTCTTGAACTTTCTCAGAATAGAAACCAGAGCTTCAACTTGCCCTTTATCTAGGTTAGCAACAATAATAACTGGCAAGGTTTCATTAGCTCCTAAGAACATATATCGGAGGTGGGAAGGAAGTGCTTTGAGCTCCAACACTGGAGGATCTTCAATAGACGGTCTAGCTAGTGGGGTTACTTAATTTGTATGGTCCAAATCAAGCTTCTTTGGATCATAAGAGTAAGACCCCATACCGGTAAGTCCTTTCACCACATCATCGTACTCATTAATATCATCTCCGTCAAAATTCAAAATGACAGCTGCAAGTGCTTTAACACCAAGTCTCTCCTTAACAGGCACTATTAGTTGCTCCTCATCAACCACATCAATCACTGATACTATGCGTATGTCATCATGATATTTCATTGACTGACTAACATTGAAAGTTACCACCTCATCATTAAGTCTGAATTTCATCTGTCTAGTCTCCAAGTCAACCAAAGTGCATCTAGTGGCAAGGAATGGGCTTCCCAAGATGATGGGGACAAAAAATCTACCTCACATTTTAGGATCACAAAGTCTGCAGGAAAGATGAAAGTGTCAACTTTCACAAGTACATCATAGAGAATCCCCACTGGCCTTTTCACCGTGCGATCTGCCATAAGAAGCCGCATTATAGTTGGTTTAAAGTCTCCCAAGCCCAACTATTTGAATACTGCTAGAGGCATTAGGTTTATACTACCACCCATATCACACAATGCTTTCACATAATAGAATGCTCTAACTGTGCAAGAAATAGTGAAAGCTACAGGATCTTCCTTTTTCTGCATAAGAGAACGAAAGGCTATTACACTACAGTGGTGCAAATTATCAGCTCGCTTAAAAATCACAGTTCTCATATTTATCACTAGATCCTTCATGAACTTTGCATACCTAGGCATCTGCTCCAATGCTTCGACCAAAGGAATATTCACTGAAAGTTGTTTCAGCATGGAGATGAACTTGTGATATTTACCTTCCTTAGCCTTCTTGGTCAAACTCTGTGGGTAATATGGAGGAGATAATAGTATGGGATTTAGGACATGTGGAACCTCTTTGTTCTTCTCTTTGGTGGCTGCGGACTTCTTCTCAATAGGATTTTCATTGACACCTTTTTCTTCTGAATCCACTATATTCTTAGCATCATCTTTATCAGGCTCGGCTGGTTCATCAACAACCATAGGGATAGGAGAATCAGCATTCTATTTTCCACTCCGAGTGGTCTCCACCAAACAATGCCTATCAGTTTTTGGATTCTGGATTGTATTGCTTGAAAGTGTACCCTTCTAATGCTGGTTTAAAGCTGTAGACATTTGATTTAACTGTTGCTCAATTTTCTTGATGGTGATGGTATGCGATTCTATTTTTTATTCATGTTTGAGATATCAGCACACATCTCCTTTAAGTTACCATCAGTCGACTCCACCTTCTACAAAACTTTGGCCAATATCTCTTTGACTGTGTTCTGCTTGGATCCTCTTTCATGGTTACCAGGAGGGACATACAGTCCGCTTCTATCATTTTTGTAGCTATCGCTTTTGTTCAAGTCACCATCTCTATCTCTACCCCTGCTCTTGTCTCCATAGCTAAACCGTTGTAGTTGTCATCTCTGTTGTTATCTCTATCTCTATTGTTATCTCTATCTATGTTCTGACCTTGATTTCCCTGATACCGCCAAGTGTATTAATTGGACCCTTGACTATTGGCCCAGAAACCCGCCACCTGATCATTCAAGAAATTTGTCTCTTCATCAGATTTAGAGTCTTTATGTATGGGTGCTTTACCTTGCGAACAAACTGTATTTACCTTTTTCAGCTCCGGCACCCATGACATGCTTACCAATCAGCCCAATATTTGTTTTCACCTCTGCCATATCTTGGCTCAGCTCCTCTAATTTGGTTTGATCCAGGGTCTTCCAAATAGAATAAATTTTGGCTGGAGTCTCAGACTCTCTTGTGTGCCAAGCCCTGCTCATCTTTGTGACTCTATCTAACATCTCAGAATCATCTGTATAAGTGTTTTCCATGAATGTTCCCCCAGTTACTGTATCACTCACTGCCTTGGTGTTTGCATTCAGTGCTCTATAGAAAATCTCCATCAAATGATCTGAAGGGATTCTGTAATTCAGCACCTATTTCAGCTTCTTGTTGAACCTAAGCCATGTCTCATATATTGCTTCAGTGTTCAACTGCCTAAAGTTATAGATCTCCTGAATGAGCTGCAATATCTTTGATGGAGGGAAGAACCTCTCCAGAAACTGACTTTTCAGTTCCATTCATGCGTAGATTGAATTATCCAGAAGTTTAGTAAGACAAAGTGTTACTTTTCCAGTCAAAGAAAATAGGAATAGCTATAATCTGATAGCATCTTGGCCTACTCCTAGAAGATTGTAAATCTTAAAAATCCCCACAAATTTCACCACGCATCATCAGTAGACTTGCCAGCAAATAATCCCTTTAGGTTCAGCAACTGGATCATAGTGCTTGTAATGTCAAATGTTTTACCCTCGGGCACAGGTGGCAACACTATAGGAGCTGTTGTTCCTGTGTCAACAATATTGGCTTAATCATCATCAATATTGTAGCAAGGGATGTGTCGGGGTTGCTGAAACTGGCGGCCCTTATTCCCTCTCAGTGCAATCGAATCTTGATGTACATTGCATCGGAATGCCTCATCTCTTATGGATTGAGAATTTGCTAAGTCTAATTCCTAGTCCTGGAGCATTCTAATTTGCTAAGTCTGCGGCAACCTGAGCATCATGCGCAATTTTGGAAGCTTCTTCTGCTAGCTGCCTTTGCTATTTTCAGCCAACATCTGAGCTATGGCCTGTTCTGGTGTCTCAATACCCCCTCCTTCACCATGTTTCTTAGAGTTCGTTAGAGTTCAGGATCGATTAGAATCAGGGGATTGCCTTGACTCTGTGTACTGGGCATGCACAAGTGTGCAACCTGTGGAACAAAACAAAAACAACAAAAAAAGTAAATCAGGAAATAAGGATTAATAGTCAAATAAACATAATTACTCTTAATCCTAAACAGTATTCCCCGGCAACGGCGCCAAAATTTGATATGCCTAAATTACACCTCCAAAAGGAAGTATAAAGCGATTGTTAGTCAAATATAGAACCTAACCAAGTTTAAGGTCAACCCCATAGGGAATATGGTAGGATCTCGATTAACTGTGTGTATTTGCGCTCTTAGTCATCTTATTTCCCCAAAAGGGGGTTTTAAATAAAAAGTAATGTTTGTAAATTATCAAGTAACAAGTAACAGAAAGTATCAATATTATTGTAATTCAGAGAGAGAATGGACTAGGACTGTGTTACCCATGAGTTCATAATGAAGCAGGCATCATACTAGAAATCTACTCTGGTGGATACATACAAGATCGGTAAGTTAAGTTCACCTAAATATTTTGTACCCTAGATAGATGAATTTCACCACGCAACTTGGTCTGTCTATGGGTGTATGCTTTACTAATCCTTACCGTTAATCCCAGATTAGCTATTTCTGGATAAGGTCAAGCTATTAGATGAGGGTTGGTAGCCTCAAATCTCCATTGTAACAACCCTTTTTCCCATTTGTTACCTACTTGGTACGGAAAGTAATAATAAGGTGAGTTCTAACATTGTGCACTGTTAAAAATCAATCAAAGCAAAGGGAAGAACGATACATGAATAACACCATCCTAGAATTGCTAAGTACTTTGCCTATGTTGTTAATTTGTCATGGCTCCTAAAACCCTAGTTGTGGATTTAGCTACTCATCTTCATAAGTAAATAATCAGAAGTTGTTGAAGAAGTAAAGAAATCTGAAAACTTGAATAATTGAAGAAGAATCAAGAATCAAGAGCCACTGGATGTTTTAATCTCTCCAAATTAATAATAATTCAATACCAAGTGTTTCAAAGTTGTTTCCTACAAAATATAGACCATAATTCGTAAAAGAAAACCTAGGAAAGGTATTTATAGACATCACAAATCCTATCCTAAACAAACTAAGAGAACTGGGTTTGGAAACTTCCACGGACACCATCCACGGTCCGTGGATCCTTCTACGGCTTGTGGAAGCTCCTCGTGAAAATCAGGCTTAATGTCATCTTGCAGGTTCACTTCCACGAGGTCATTCCATGGCTCATGAATTGATCTACAGCTCATGGACTGGCCTCATGGATCTTAGGCCGTTATTGTCTCCTCTGATTAGATTCTATGGAAAGGTCCATGGCTCATGGAAACCTATCGTGAATCTTAGGCTTCTGGGTACCTCTGCAGTAATCTTTCTAGAATGACTTCCACAACTTGTGGATGCTTTCATGACTCATAGAGTTGAAACCTGGAAGTTAGTTCTAGCCTATTTTGCAGTCTTTTTCTGAACTTAGCCTCCAAACCCTGTTTTCCTGTAGACAAACTTAAAAGCACATCAAATTTACTAAAAATCTCTAAAGAACATACTCAAATTCCAAGTTTTAAGCGTCGAAAGTGCTGCAAAACCATGGCACATTACTCTACCAACAAGGACTGTGCCTCAACATAAGCAAAAACTCTACCGGGCTCAGAAATATCCAGTCTTGCAAAGCTATTTTCCAAACACTAAACATCTATAGCCAAAGGTCATTCCTCCGCTATAAACAAAGCAAGAATCCATACTCACCGCCTTTCTACTCAAGGCATCCGCCACTATATTGGCCTTGCCCAGATGATAGAAAATAGTTATGTCATAATCCTTCAACAACTCGAACCACCTGCATTATTTCAAATGCAAATCCTTTTGGCTGAAATATACCAAAGGCTATAATGATCGGTGAATATCTCACAATGAACCCAATACAATTAATGCTGCCACAACTTTAAAACAAAAACTACAGTCACAAACTCCCAATCATGAGTGAGGTAGTTTTTCTCATGAGTCTTCAACTACCTCGAAGCATATGTTATAACCCTCTATTTTGTATCAAAATACCACCAAGACCAACTCCCGAAGCATCATAATACACGGTAAAACCTTCACCTTCCACAGGTAAGGTCCAGATAGGTGCTGAAGTCAATGAGGCCTTAAGCTTTAAAAATCACCTCACACTCATCGGTCCACTGAAAAACAACATTCTTCTGAGTCAACTTGGTCAATGGAGCTGCAATAGAAGAGAAATCCTGCACGAACCTCCTAAGTATCTAGCCAATCACACAAAACTCCAAATCTTAGTGGGTCATGTAGGCTTGGCCCAATCTTGAAACATATCAACCTTGTCAAGATCGACCATAATACCATCCTTAGTCATAAAATACCCCGACAAAGCCACGGAACTAAGCCAAAACTCACACTTTGAGAACTTAGCATACAACTTCTCATCTCTCAGCCTTTGGAGCATAATCACAAATGCTTCACATGATTCGCCTCACTCTTGGAATACACCAAGATATCATTGATGAACACAATCACAAAGGAATTAAGGTATGGTCAGAACATCCCATTTATCAACTCCATAAACACCACCATAGTATTAGTCAACCCAAAGGACATCACCAAGAACTCATAATGGCCATAACGGGTCCTGAAAGCTTTCTTGGGGATATCTGAAGCCCTAATCCACAATTAAAGGTTCCTCGATCTCAAGTCAATCCTTGAAAACACTGAAGCATGCTTAAGTTGATCAAACAAATCATCAATGCATAGAAGAGGATACTAGCTCTTGATTGTCACCTTGTTGAACTGCCGATAATCAATACATATGTGTATAGACCCATCCTTCTTCTTCACAAACAACACAAGAGCACCCCAAGGCAAAACACTAGGTCTAATAAATCCTTTACTATTAGGTCCTGTAACTGATCCTTCAACTCTGCCAGAGTCATCCTATAAGGAGGAATAGAGATGGGCTTAGTGCTCGGCTCTAAATCAATGAAAAAATCAATATATCTATCTGAAGAAACGTTGGGTAAATATGTAGGGAACACATCCTGGAACTCCCTAACCACTCTCACTGACTCAAAAAGGGGCGTGTTAGTGCTAGTATCGTGAGCATACGCCAAGTAATATAGACACCCCTTCTCAACCAAGCGTTAAGCCTTACAAAAAGTGTTAGGCGATTTCCACTCACACGCAAGTGTATGCGGTCGTCCAAGTAATAGGAACTGGTTAGTCCAGATATCGTACCCAAGAGACTTATGACTTATCAAATATTCTACCTTATTCGTATACAACTTAAATAAACAAGTATGAAAGTAACTCAAATATGATTTTTGTAGTAATTAACTAATTAAAGTAATTTGACAAAATGAATCGCAAATAAGTAATGATTGTTGAGTCCAAGTTTAGAGAGAATTCTAGGGTTACAGCTTTATTACACAATCCTAAGTAGTAATCACGTGAATTAACTTGTTCATTCACCTAGTTGTTGATTCCGGGGTTGATATTACAACTATGGTCTCTCGAGCCTCTAGTTGCCTATTCAAAATAGCATCAAAACTACATCATTGAGCGGGGATGTGACATCTTATTTCAAAAGCATTTATATTTCTTCCTTTATGAACCAAGCAAGGCGTTCTAGGTATATCTCTATCCTAGTTGCTAACCTACCCTTTACGTTACAAAAGAGAGGTCTTGCTCCTTATATTCCTAGGTCTACATTGTTGATTCCTCTCTCGAGTTCACAACAAGGTTATATATTTATTTTAATGGCGGCCAAGCATCAAAATACTAAAACATGAATATAAGAACAACTAATAATGGTAAATGAACAATCAATTCACATTCAATACTAAATAGTCATGCGTTTGTAGCCGTAACCCCAGAACAAGGGTTCTTAGCCACTCATACTACAACGAAGAACAAAGATAATATTGTGTTCATCCAAAGTATGACTAAGAAAAAGGAAGAAGAAAAGAAACCTAATGGTCAACTCTATTCTTGCCTCTTGCTCTCCAAAATAATGATGGAATCCATCAAAAAAATGTACAAGGTTCTATTTATAGGGTTTGGGAAATAACCCCTTTTCCTTCTTGAAATCGAAATAGAGAAAGCCAAAAATATCTGTCGAGATGGCTGATGGCGCGCCATGCTTGGAAGGCGCCAAGAGGGTCCTGCAGTAGTTTGGGCTCTGGCGCACTGTGCCTAAAAGGCGCCCGTATTGGGCTTTGGTAGTTTGGGCTCTGGCGCGCTGCGCCATGGATGCGCCTGCCTGGGTTCCCCTTTGGGGTGCCGCGCCTGCAAGGTGCTAGGACGGCGCTGCAGTAGTTTGATGCCTGGGGTGCCACTCCAGGTGTGCGCCCGGCTGCTCCGGGCCTATTTTCACCTTCTTGTTTTCTCTCAAGCATTCCTCTACATCACGTCCATGCTTTACTCTTCCGTTTCGCCTATTCATGGTCATTTCCCGCGTCATTTTGCCTATAAGTATCTAATCATGTGTCTTAGTGTAACATATAGCAATTTCAATCAAAACACACACACTATATAGTAGGTAATGTTCTCAAAACATAAGGTAAACATGGGTAAAATACAACAAACGGGCATATAAATATGCCCAACATCACCACCCCACACTTAAACCTTTGTTCGTCCTCGAACAACTCACTATCATCCATCCTAAGGTTCACCATAAACACCTAGAGAACCTTCCATCCACACTTGTGAGCAACTAAACACTTTTAATCATGCTATTGTAGTTTATTAAGCAAGCCACATTCAAAAACCATTTTTTAGATCTTAAGATCTTTCACTTGAAACAACACACCCTCTATAACCGATTCTTTATCACAATATCGGGCCAACATATCTATGTGTGAACAATGCAAGTAATAACACTACCAAATACATGTCATGTGTGCCCTCACAATTTAGTATTGCCCCCGTTTATAATCACACACTTTTTTCTTTCAATCATTTTGCATCATTCAAACTCTCATTCTGTCAAAAGATGTTTCATACATGTCACAACATGACATATGCTTCCCTTAGTGTATAATAAATTCAACAAAACAGTCGCATTCATGGAATCAAAAGGACTTTCATTTGGTTGTAATGTCGGCTTCGGGACAGGTAGGATACTTTTAGGTACAAAGTGACTTTTTTCCCTAATGCACATGACACTACATTTTCACTCTTTTCTTCACCCTTCTTTTGAAGCTTCTCCTATGTCCACGCTCTCATGCACTACCACTCTTTCTATTTATTCTTCGCCCTTGATATGACACGTACTTATTGCTAGCATAACCCTCATTCATTTTTCTTTTCTCTTTTGTTAATTTCCTTTTTCTCTTTTTTTTTTGAATTCTTTGGGCACCTAACAACAAGAACGTTACACAATTTAATCGGGATCTACATATTTGATAGTTACTACACTAACCTTCACTTTTATCTACCCTCCTCCTTTTGTTCTTCAATTTTAGAAATCATAGTGCACTGGGAAGTTTCATTAGGATCAAATTCATGGGGTATCAACAAAGTGGATAAGCTGATTATGCGGCTTAACAAAGAAATAGGCTTCTAGGCTCAAGGGGCTTCACTAGTGGTAATGTCAAGGTAGGCATAAACAATCATCAAAGAAACAAACAAAATAGGTTTTTTCAAGAAAATGCCTTAATCATGTTCCATAAAATTCATGCTTGTACAATTTATCCACACACGGGGCAAGTTCTAGATGCTATTCTATGCAAGAAACCAAAAAAAAGCTCACACACACATGGCACCATGATACATGTATATGTATATCACACATGCATGCTCAAACACAAAAATCTTGAGTGCACTCACACAATTAAGCCTGTTTTATACACCTTTTGAGTCTAGTTAAAGAGCCTATGTGTCTCTTGTGAAGTTCTTACTTACTTGCTTGAATTCTTATGAACTACCCATGATGTCTATTTAAAGCTCCAAGTGGAATTTCTACGTTCCAAAGGACAGGCTTCTAATCCTACAATCCTATGACTGATTTTCCCTTAAGACGGTCGTCATCCATCCATCATCGGTACAAGTCATTACTACTACGACGCATCCTAAAAAAACTATGCTAAAAAAAATCTACCCGGTTAAAAGGGACTATCCTCAGGAAAAGAACCGAAAACAAAAGCTGAGGAACCCAACCTAAGAAAACAAAACTAACTACTAAAATTAACTATCAACTCAACTATCAACTCAAACTCAAACTATCAGCTAAAACCAGTCACACGACGCCTCATCACCCTTAATATATAGCAATGAAAAACAAAAGAAAGTCCTTCTCCGCTAACTCTCCACCCCATACTTAAAACATGGCACTGTCCCTCGTGCTTTTAATAAAATACAAAGGTAAAGAGTGAAAGAAGGAACTCCCTGGGCCTCTAAGTATGGTCCTCGTCATCATCATGAATATATTCCTGATCTTGGTCAGTTGTTTGATCATCTACCACCATCAATGCGGTACTAGCATCATCCTCCATATCATTCTCATCATCATGAGTGTTGTGTACTGCAGGCTCATCATCATCTAGGGGTTCCTGAAAAGCTGGAACCACCCTACACAAGTACATCGCACTCTTTGTCATAGGGCCAGCATATGCTCCTCGGTTGCAGGCCGACCACCAATCCTCAACTGCAAATCTTTCATGCCATACATCCTCCCCATCCAACTCTCATCACGAGCCTGTCGGTCAGCATTTGAAAGTATCGGCCCGTGTATAGCATCTTGGGGATTTATGTTAGTCACATCTACCAGTTTGCTCACAAGGTATGGGACCTGTGGAGGAACCACATCATGTAATTCTTCTTCAACCTCCCATTGTCTAAGGAACCGTGTCACCAATCCCCCATAGCAGTAGCACCACCTTTTTTTCTCACGAAACTTGACCATATTGTGCCTTAGTACCGATGATACATTGACCAGCATCCCCTTCATGAGAATATATACCAACACCACCCTATCTTTAGTTACCTCGGTGGTGTGCGAGCGTGGGAGAAGAGTACTACACACAATTTTTAGCCAAACTCTCGCCTCCTGGCTGAAGTATGCATAGTGGAGGGTAGAAAGTCTCTGTATGGTGGGTCCTCCTTCATTGCCAAGTATGGTGCTGCATCCACGTGAGGTGTGCCCAAGAACTCATTTACCAATCGTGTGGTGAAATGGATGACCTTCCCGCATATCCCCACCTTTTGACTTTGGCCTTCCCCTGTCTGCCAGTTCGCATAGAATTCCCTCACCATAGTGAGGTTGCACTCCCCTTGGTCCTGGAAGATGTACTGAAGGCCCAATATGTGGACCATCTCATGGATTTGTGGGAATTTTGCATGCATCCAAGCCTCATTAACATACTTATCAGGGTGGTATTTAGCTTCCTTTTGGCTCTCAAACCAGTCGAGCCCCCGCACCCTCACCGTTCTCTTTCCAAACTTTCGAAGGGGTGCCCGCAGATTTGTAGGGGCTGCCATTCTGGATGATTCCCCTTTTCGAGGCCTTTTGCCCCCAGTGCCTTCAGTGACCTATTTATTTCCTCATGGCGGCATTGTACCTACAACACACAGGTTACACAAATCAGCCCAGTATAATGAGAGCTAGCGAAATTAGTGTCTTTCATAGGATCATGATAACCCCACACTTATTTCGCTAGCAATGGTGTCTATAGGTTGCTAATCATGAGGTACTCATACTTCCCTCTTTTAACACAACTTGTATTTTGTCAACCTAAGACACCACATCCACCAAAACATTTACGCAAGTTCATTCCATAAAATTCTCAAGAATTCTCTATCCTTTTCAACATTAAACATTATTCAAGGTCACCCCTCCATTATTTGCACTACACATTCATGTGATTTTTCATAAAGTTTTTAGGGTGACCCATCTCTTTATACTACTCATTATGCCTTCCATAAATCAAGACCCAACACAAAATAAGAGACAAAATTCGAAATCCACCACATTAGTGAAACCACGAACAATAATCTTCTTTTGTGGGTGTATTTTAATCTTTGACGCTTTCATCAATGGTGAAAAATGTTAAATTTCTTCCAACAATATAACAAAGATTACACCAACCAATCATGATTATGAAAAGCATAAAGAAGAAGTAGAAAGCATTAGAAAGTAAAGGGAGAAATTACCTTGAGAAGTTATGGACTTTGTTTGAGCTTGAGGAAGATAGCAGTGGAGAAAAACAGGAAATTTTTCGGAGAAAGGGGAGTGGGGCGGCGCTCCTTTGCAAACAATAAAGAGAAATTTTAGGCGTGTGGTCTTTTAAAAGACCTTTTGGTCAAGATTTTGGGTCTTGGGTCGGTTGACCCTTGACCCTTGATCGAGTTTGCTGCCCGAAACATATGTAGGGCATCGCGCATGAGATGCGCCATTCGAGGTGTGCAGTAGTTCAGTAGGTGATGCACTGCACCTAGAACGCGCTAGCGTTCGTCCTCTGTAGTTTACCCCTTGGCGCGGTGTGCCTGAGTCACGCCCAACTGGGTTTAAGCATAAGGAATCGCGCCTCTATCGCGCTTGGTTGGGCATCCACGTGGCGCGGTGCACCTGGGATGTGCCAGATTTGGCGCTCAGTAGTTCTAGGCCTGGCACGGTGCACCTCTGTCGCGCCAAACTACCCCTGTGGTAACTTGGTCCCTGGGGCGGCGCGCCAAGGCTCCACCAGACCCCTGGGACTCATATTTTTTTTGGTACGTACCTCTTTCTGTGTGTTCGTGGCTGGCACATTTCTTTTTCTCCCTGCAAAAACAACAAACAATAAGAAAAATGGTGGGTTGCCGCCCACCTAGCGCCTTAGTTTTAGTCATGGCATGACTCATATTTTTGCATTTTTGATATTTTTGTCCTAAACTATTACAATACAATCGTGGGTTGCCTCCCATGCAGTGCCTGATTTAATGTCACGGTACGACGCAACCTCAAAGATCACTCATCCGACAGGGTGATTGAGGTTTTCTCCCTGTCCATATCTTCAGACCAAAAGTGCTTCACCCTTTGACCGTTCACCAAGAATGTAACTGTGTCGCCGATATTTTGGAGTTCAACTGCGTCATACAGAGTCATCCGCACTACCTCAAATGGTCCAGACCATTTAGACTTGAGCTTTCTGGGGAAAAGCTTCATCCTTGAGTTGAATAAGAGGACTTGTTGGCCAGGTTCAAATGAGCGTGGAAGGATATGCTTGTCATGCCACCTCTTTGTCTTCTCTTTGTAGAGCTTTGCATTCTCATAAGCTTGAAACCTAAACTCATCAAGTTCGTTAAGCTGCATTTGTCTCTTCCGCCAGCCAATTCATCATCCAGATTAAGCTTCTTTATAGCCCAATAGGCTTGGTGTTCCAACTCGACTGGCAGATGACAAGCCTTACCATACACAAGCCGATACGGACAAGCTCTAATGGGTGTTTTGTATGCAGTTATGTATGCCTATAGTGCATCATCCAGCTTCTCGACCCATTTCTTTCTCTGTGCATTAACGGTCTTCTCCAGAACCTGTTTCACTTCCCGATTAGACACCTCAACCTGCCCGCTCGTTTGGGAATGATATGTCATAGCCACCTTGTGATGCACCCCATACTTAGCTAATAACTTGCTGAACCAATTGTTGATGAAGTGCGTCCCACCATCACTGATAATAGCTCGTGGAGTGCCGAATCTTGTGAATATGTTCTTCTTGACAAACTTCAGTACTACCTTTGCATCATTGGTGGGAAGGGTGACTACTTCTACCCACTTTGACACATAATCCACCGCGACAAGTATATACTTATTTTCGAATGAAAGTGGGAAGGGCCCCATGAAGTCAATTCCACATACATCAAAAATCTCCATCTCAAGGATATTCTGCAACGGCATCTCATGCCTTCTTGATATGGGTCCGGTCCTCTGACATTAATCACAACTCTTGACAAAAGCTGCCACATCTTTGAATAAAGTGGGCCAATAGAAGCCTGACTATAACACTTTATGTGCAGTGCGCTCTCCTCTATGATGTCCCCCATTAGGAGAAGAATGACAACTCTCTAAGATCTCCCTCACTTGACTTTCCGGAATGCATCTTCTAATTATTTGATCTGGACCCTGCTTGAAAAAATAAGGCTCATCCCACAGATAGAATCGAGAGTCGTGATATAGCTTCTTCTTCTGTTGTGTAGTGGCTTCCGATGGATACACCCCACTTACCACTAGATTGACAAGATCGGCATACCATAGAAGCCCAGCAATACTAAGGGATAGGAGTTGTTCATCTGGAAACTCCTCTCTAATATGTCCTTCATTGGGCACATGAGACCAGTCTTCAAGTCTAGACAAATGGTCAGCCACTTGGTTCTATGTGCCTTTTCGGTCCTTTATCTCCAAGTCAAACTCTTGCAATAGCAAAATCCACCGAATAAGTCTTGGCTTTGCATCCTTCATGCTGAATAAGTACCGGATAGCAGCATGATCCATGTATACAATCACTTTTATTCCCACAAGATAGGAGCAAAACTTGCCAAAAGCAAAGACTAGTGCCAGCATCTCCTTCTCCGTAACTATGTAGTTCATCTGAGCTGAATCAAGAGTCTTACTCGCATAGTAGATGGAATGAAATACCTTGCTGACTCTCTGCCCCAGCACAGCTCCAACCGCAACATCACTCACATCACACATCAGCTCTAAGGGTAGCTCCCAATTAGGAGCAATCAATATAGGGGTTTCGATCAAGCGCTTCTTCAGATTTTCAAACGCCTTTACATAGTCATCATTGAACTCATACTTCACCTCTTTCTCTAGAAACTTGCACTTTGGCCTGGATATCTTGGAGAAGTCTTTGATGTAGTGTCTGTAGAAGCCTGCATGTCTAAGAAAACTACAAACCTCTCATACAGAAACTGGAGGTGGTAGTTTCTCAATAACCTCTATCTACGCGCGGTCTACTTCAAGCCTCATCTTCGACAATTTATGGCCAAGGACAATAACTTTTGTGACCAAAAAGTGGCACTTCTCCCAATTAAGCACCAAATTCGTCTCTTCACATCTCACAAGGACCCTATCCAGATTCTGCAAACAAGTACCAAATGACTTACCAAACACTGAGAAGTCATCCATGAATATTTCCACAATCTCCTCCACTATATCAGAGAAAATAGCCATCATACACCTCTGAAATGTAGCCGGCGTATTGCAAAGCCCAAAGGACATACGCTTGAAAGCATATGTGCCATAAGTACAAGTAAACGTCATCTTCTCTTGATCTTCAGGTGCTATGGATATTTGATTGTAGCTAGAGTATCCATCCAGAAAGCAAAAGTATTCCTGGCCATCTAACCGATCCAACATCTGATCAATGAAGGGAATGGGATAGTGATCTTTGCGGGTGGCTTCATTCAATTTTCTGTTGTCCATGCAAATTCTCCACCCAGTGACTGTACGTGTTGGGATCATCTCATCCTTGTCATTCTTTATCACAGTCATCCCCCTTTCTTGGGGACACATTGCACAGGGATGACCAGTTGCTATTTGAGATGGGAAAAATAATACTTGCGTCTAGCCACTTGATTACCTCATTTCTCACTACCTCCTTCATAGGAGGATTCACTCTCCTCTGATGCCGTGCCACAGGCTTGTACTACTCCTCCATATATATCTTGTGCATGCAAAATAATGGGTTGATCCTATGAATATTAGACATCTTCCACCCAATTGCTCTCTTCCTTCTTCGCAACACTGCTAGTGCCTCCTTAACCTGTACCTCATTCAACCCGGCTGCTAAGATTACCGAAAGCGTATCATTTTTGCCCAAATATGCATACTTCAAATGCGGTGGGAGTGGCTTCATCTATAGCTTCAGGACATCTTCAATAGAAGGCTTGGGAGGAGGCCCCAATGGTCTATTAAGAGGATCAAGAGCAGTAGTACTCAACAATGCACAAGCTGCCTCCAAGCATTGAATCATCTCATGTGCTGCTCCATCTCCATATAAATCTGTCCCTGTGAGGGCTCTCTCCAATGGATTTGAGAAGGTGATGAGGGGTACCCTTGAGTCTATTTCCTCCACAGTAATAGTTGATAAGTCCTCTTATAATGCAGGTAACTTCATTGCCTTATACACATTGAAGACTTTCACCTTGTCATGTGCTCTCATGGTGAGCTGCCCTGCTGCCACATCAATCAATGCTCTCCTTGTAGCCAATAGCGAACGTCCCAAAATAAATGGGACTTTCGGGTCTGGTTCAAAGTCCAAGATCACAAATTCCACCGAGAAGATCAACGAACCAATCTGCACCAATACATTTTCTATAATGCCCTCAGGTCTAGCAAAAGATCTGTCTGCCAGCTGCAGAACAATTGTAGTGGGGAGAGGACTACCCAAACCCATCTTCTTAAAGAATGAAGATGTCATAAGGTTAATACTTTCCCCAAGATCGTATAGTGCTCGCGCTATAACCTTCTGGCCAATGGTGATCTCAATAGTAAAACTTCCCAGATATTTTAACTTGGTAGGCAACCTATTCTGGATCTGAGAAGTGCATACCTCCGTAAGAGCAACTATGGCATATTCAGTCAGCCTATTCTTGTTTGTCACAATGTCCTTGATATATTTTTCATACTTTTGGACTCCCTGAAGAACATCTATGAGTGGGAGGTTAAGGTCTACCTGCCTCAAGAGGTCAAGAAATTTCTTGAATCCATCCTCCTCTCTCTGTTTTATAAACTTTTGTGGGAATGGTGGAGGAGTCTTCACAATAACTTCATCTTCTTTCACCTCAGTCTTAGTCTCAGTCCCAGCTTTAGCCTTTCCGGATGCAACTTCAACTACCTTGGGATCTGCTTGCTTTGGTGCCAACTCTTTCAGCTCTAACCCACTTCTAGTAGTGACTGCATTCAACTACTTTAGATTTGGGTCAGTATCGCCTGGAAGACTACCCTATGGTCTCACATTTTGTGTTCCAGCTAGCTTCCTCATTTGCTTCTCTAAATTTCGGATGGCAGTTGAGTGATCCTTGGCAGTTGCATCAAATTTTTCTTCACACTTATCTTTGCTCTCCGTGATAGACTTCAGCATGTCTTTGATGTTGCTAGGTATGACCGCAGGCTTGTTGTTTCCAGCAAACTGTTGATTCTGTAATTATGGCCTGAATTGATTCTGGCCTTGGTTGTTCCCATATGACAAATTATTTCGTAGATTTGCATTGTATGCATTCCCATAATTCTGATTTCCACCTCTTTGAGCATAACCAACAAAGTTCACAAAATCTGGATTTGTTGAACAATCTTTCGATAGATGGTCACCACTACAGCTATCATAAAACTGAGCAGTTGTTGGCTGAACTACATTAACCTGCGCCTGATTATTCCCCAGAGCCAATTTGTTGAGAACAGTAGCTATGTTGCTCATCTGATTAGCCATAGACTCCACCTTGGAAAATAAAGCCGTGTTGGAATCTACCTCAAGAATTCCGGCAACCTTCTTAGGTGTAGCTCTACTAACATCACCGTTCCATTCTGAATTTCTATGCGCCATCCTCTGCAGAAGAGTATACAGCTCGTCATATGTCTTCTCAAGTGCATGCCCATCTCTTGCACAATCTAGTAAGATATTCGAATGAGGATCAAACCCCTCAATGAATGTATGAACCAACACTTCGTTATTCTATTGATAATGAGGGCATGCCATAAGGAGGGCCTTAAATCGCTCCTAAGCTGTGTAGAAATTTTCTCCATCTTTCTGCCTAAAACTCAGAATCTCACTCCTTAGCCTGGATGTCTTCCCGGAGGGAAAGAAATACGTCAAGAATTTCTAGGCCAACTCATCCTATGAAGTGATGGAATTAGGTGGTTCCGCTTTCAACCATCTCCTCACTTCCCCAAGTAGAGAAAATGGAAACAATGTCAACCTCACATAGTCCACTGTGACTCCTGTTGGTACAAACGTGTCACAGATTTCCACAAAATTCTAGATGTGTGTCTGTGGGTCCTCATGTGATAAGACCGTGAACTGGCCATTGGTGTGCAACAGTTGCATCATACTCTATTTTAGCTCAAAACGACCACCCGATTCAGGTTTCAGGATGTTATTGGTGACATTGGTCAAGAGTGGGATTGCCACATCGCGCACTGGCCTTGGTGCTGCCATTTCTGTGATAACAACTTCGGGTTGTTCAACTATCAGAATTGTCTCCTCACCCACCGCCTCAAACTTAATGGGATAAAGAGCTATTGCTCTTCTCCGCTGATGAAATAATCTTTCAGGTTCAGGGTGTGGCTCTACCAAATCTTTGCTCCTTTCCAGTTTGTTGACAGCTTAAAGTTTGTTCCTGCAGATTTTACCAAACGCTAAGATCAAGTTGTCAATACTTGAATAATAAAGCAGTATAAGAAAAGTAAGAAATTCACTAATTTCTAAGTCCTCGGCAACGGTGCCAAAAACTTGTTAGGCAATTTCCACTCACACGCAAGCGTACGCGGTCGTCCAAGTAATAGGAACTGGTTAGTTCGGATATCGTACCCAAGAGACTTGTGACTTAGCAAATATTATACCTTATTCGTATACAGCTTAAATAAACAAGTATGAAAGTAACTCAAAGATGATTTTTGTAGTAATTAACGAATTAAAGTAATTTGAAAAAATGAATCGCAAATAAGTAAGGATTGTTGAGTCCAAGTTTAGAGAGAATTCCAGGGTTACAGCTTTATTACACAATCCTAAGTAGTAATCACGTGAATTCCTAGTTGTTGATTTCGGGGTTGATATTACAACTATGGGCTCTCGAGCCTCTAGTTGCCTATTCAAAATAGCATCACAACTACATCGTTGAGCGGGGATGTGACATCTTATTTAAAAAGCATTTATATTTCTTCACGTATGAACCAAGCAAGGCGTTCTAGGTATATCTCTATCCTAGTCGCTAACCTACACTTTACGTTACAAAAGAGAGGTCTTGCTCCTTATATTCCTTGGTCTACCTTGTTGATTCCTCTCTCGAGTTCATAACAAGGTTATATGTTTATTTAAATGGAGGCAAATCATCAAAATACTAAAACAGGAATATAAGAATAACTAATAATGGTAAACGAACAATCAATTCACATTCAATACTAAATAGTCATGCGTTTGTAGCGTAACCCCAGAACAAGGGTTCTTAGCCACTCATACTACAACGAAGAACAAAGATAATATTGTGTTCATTAAAAGTATGACTAAGAAAAAGGAAGAAGAAAAGAACTTAATGGTCAACTCTATTCTTGCCTCTTGCTCTCCAAAATAATGACGGAACCCTTTAAAAAACGTAAAAGGTTCTATTTATAGAGTTTGGAAAATAACCCCTTTTCCTTCTTCAAATCGGAATAGAGAAAGCCAAAAAAATCTGTCGGGATGGCTGCTGGCGCGCCGCGCCTGGAAGGCGCCAAGAGGGTCCTATGGTAGTTTGGGCTCTGGCGCGCTGCGCCCGAAAGGCGCCCGTATCGGGCTTCGGTAGTTTGGGCTCTAGTACGCTGCGCCATGGATGCGCCTGTCTGGGTTCCCCTTTGGGGTGCCGCGCCTGCAAGGCGCCAGGACGGCACTGCATAGTTTGATGCTTGGCGCGCCGTGCCAGGTGTGCGCCCGGCTACTCCCAGCCTATTTTCACCTTCTTATTTGCTCCCGAGCATTCCTCTACATGACTTCCATGCTTTACTCTTCCGTTTTGCCTATTCATGGTCATTTCCCACGTCATTTTGCCTGCAAGTATCTAATCATGTGTCATAGTGCAACATATAGCAATTCCAATCAAAACACACACTATATAGTAGGTAATGTTCTCAAAATATAAGGTAAACATGGGTAAAATACGATAAACGGGCATATAAATATGCCCAACATCAGAAAGAAATCACCCTCTTAGGATATGAACCTTGGGTACCCTTCTACTCTAACCTAGGTACACCTGACATCACTAAAGGGATAATTCTTGCACTATAATCCATAGTAGCATGATACAGAGAAAGCCAATTCATACCTAAAATTATGTCAAAATCTACCATGTCTAGAATAGCAAGTCTACCGAAGTATCATACCCCAAAAAAGTCACAATACAGGATCGATACACCTGATCTACCACTAAAGAATCACCTATTGAGGTAGCAACACGAATGGGCACAACAAGACACTCACACATCATATCAAGACCCGATGCAAAATATACAGACATGTAAGAGAAAGTAGAACCAGGATCAAATAAAACTAAAGCAGGTCGATGACATACTGAAATGATAGTTGTGATAACCGCATCAGAGGACTCTACCTCAGGTCTACCCGAAAAAGCATAACACTGAGCCCTGTCTCCCCTTGGCTGAACAACTACTCTACTACCTTCTCGACCGGCTGGTGGTGTACCTCTACCTGCCTGAGATCTACTATGACCCCTAGATGGGGGTGCTACAGCCCTAACTAGGGTATGAGAACCCTACTACCGATACCCACCTCTAAGTTTAAGGCAATCCCTCTTCAGATGCTCTGGACTACCACACTCATAACAAGACCTAGGAACTATTATCTATAGAGAAGGCCCTAAATAACAAGAATGGCCACCACAGCCTGAGAACCTCTGGCAAGAATTGTGAGAAGTCTGCCCTAGGCTGAAGGAGTCTCATCTGGAATACCCTTCCTCCGACGCCAAAATAGCTGCATGAACTAGTTTACTATGCTGAGAATGAAAACCTCTCATGAAAGAACCCCTACATTTGGATGAGGTGCCACTGAACTTACCAAAAGTACATGACCTCTTGTCTCTCAGATCCCCAAACTAATCATGATGCATGAGCTCAAACTCCTTGTTCGTATCACTCACCAAGATCTCATCTTAAGTCAAGTGCTCAGACTAGTTCCTACGCTCTTCCCTCAAGATACGGGAAAAAACCAATCAAGGAAAACTTGTGCAAACAACTCCTAAGTCATAGGAGGAGATTCTGCTGGTCTAGAATCAACATGTGAATGCCACCACTGCTTGGCATAGCCATACATCTCCAAAGCTATCTAACCAATCCCATGAGACTGAACCAATCCCACACTCTGAAGCCTCTCATGACAACTCACTAAAAACTCACAAGCATCCTCACTCTGGCCACCTCAAACTGAGGTGGATCCATCTTCATGAACCTCTCAAACCTACTCTACTCCTCATCAGACATCACTGGTCTAACCACTCCCGTGGCTCCTACACTTAGCAAGGGCATAGAATCAAATCTAGTTGTTATAGCCGCCGACTGACCCTATGATCCATGAAAAACTCATATAGGCTACTGATCTGGGGTACGAGACCCAACTCTAGTCTGTGAACCCTCCGGTGTACCAGCCACACCACTACTTTGAGACATACCCTCTAATAAACCCAACACATGAATCAAGGTGTCCTAAAGTACTGGAGCAATTATGAATCCCGGTGGAGCCTGACCAGGACCCACCTCCACAACCAAAACCTGATCATCCCCAAGCAAATACTCATCCTCAGGAGACTCTTCCATAGCTAGGATACAAGAAGCTGCTCGAGCTCTACCCATAGCATGACCTCTGCCACGATCCCTACCATGTCCTTTGCCTCATCTGTGAGTCCCAACACGGGCAGCAGGCACCAGTGCTGGAAAGGGCTACAGATCTCTCTTTATAGTAGCATGAGTCCTCATCATCTATGAGAGAGTGAAACAAGGATATTAGTAACTAGTGAATCCAATTCTCGCATGATAAGAAAGAAGGAAGGAAATTTCCTAAAGTCTCATAGCCTCTCTAAGATAGATAATGGACGTCTTAGGACTGATCCGCAAGACTCTACTAAACTCGGTATGTACTTGTGAGACCAATGAACCTGGCTCTGGTAACAACTTATCACAACCCAAAACACGATTGTGATGGCACCTATAACACCATTTGGGATAGGTAAGCAAAAACTCCACACATACATCAAAAGCTGAGAGAAATATAAAGAGAAAGAAATAGACATAAAGCTAAATCCCAAAATAGTCTCATAAAATAATGGTAAAGGAGAAATACAAAAATCAACAACAACCCAAGGTTTGGTAGTCACAAGGTACAAGCCTCTAATAGTAATACAAGGAAAATACATCACGAGTCTATAGTATCTCAAAAACAATAGAAGATAACCAAAAAAAACTGAAGAGATTCGATAGGCACTAGAGTATATTAGCCTCTACCTTTGAATCTCAAGAAACACTCAAACACGGAATCGAACTCAGCGTCCATGGACAATAGGCTCCACACCTGCACATAAGGTGCAGAAATAAATAAGTGTGAGTACCAATCACAAGTACTCAGCAGTATCGTCGATTGACCCTAATTCAAAGTGATGACAAGAACACCTAAGATACTACTACTGTCTATAACCTCAAACACCTGCAAACAGGAAGGACACACCTAGACTAGCAAATATTAACAAGTATAGGGAAAACAATCACTAATTAAGTCCATAATTCCTCCTTTCCAAGATAATAACAACACCTCACCAATCACAACAAAGGCAATCAATTAGAAATGATGAAATGGATGTAATATGATGCAATGAATGCTATAGTATACACCTGCGACCATGTATAGCTAGCTGAGACTCATAGGGGACTCGCGAGGTACATATATCCACCCGTAATAGTTCTCCGTTGGGCATGCAAATTATGAAGCAGCCCGTAACCATTTCCCATTGGGCCACCTGGAATAATTTTCCATCTGACATGCAAGTGAAAAGTCAATAAAATCCACCCGACACACTTTCCCATCGGGTATGTAAGTTATTTCAAAATATCATTCTCAAAAATCTCGCTTTATTAATGTCATGATATGAATATGAGTGAGTACATGCAATTCATAGTGATAAAAGGAACACAAATATCTCAATTCGGGCACACAAGACCATACTCCACTCATAAATATCGGCTACAAAACCAAACTCATTAGTTCAGCTTAAAAGAATCAAATCTCACTGATAAGAGGATGTACCATCAATAGCAATACCTATCAAGTTCGATAAGATCTCTAGTTCACTTCCCACACCAAAATCTAGCAATCAAAATAGGAAAAACAAGCAAATCAAGGTAAATATTCCATTTTTAGCCCTTTTTTAACACATTGATACCCATACAGATGCTCGTCATTCCATCTATGTAGGATCCCCATCCCCATTACTCTCCATATAAGCAATTAGCACACAAGAACCTCAAAAGAGAGTCAAAAAAAGTCTCAACTTGCCTTATGAGAAGATCCGCAAAGTCAAACCAAAGCCTTTACTTTCTGTAGAGCCTCCGAACGATCCCAAACTATTCAAATATGAATTCTAAATGAGAATACAAAACTATATACACCCATATTGCTAGACTTAGATTTCTGGTTCAAAAGGTCAAACCCAAAAGTTAACCCCGAGCCCAAAAAGGAAAAACTGGAAATTAATTGGAAAATTAATTTACCCAAAGCTTAAGGTGTTTAAATATTAAATTTCATAAAAAATCGAGCTTGAAATTATTAATTTATCAAACTTTATCTCTACCAAGAAAATTTCAAATTTTCAAGTTGGAAAACCAAGATTTGAAGGTGAAATCATGAAATAATCATTGGGAAAAGTATAGAAGTAGTATAAGAAGCTTACCCAATAAAGAAACCTTGAAAATCCCCTTTGGAATTACCCAAAATCAAGTCTCCAAGCTCCAAAAATGAGGTATTAAAGAAAATGGAATAAAGGGGAAGACCCACTGGTCTAATACCTGCAATTTTGCACAGTCGGAAATCCAAACGCAGGTGTAGTGTCGCAAGAACACTAAAACTTCTGAAATGTCGGAAGTCACTAACTCAAATGGACTTTGCCGTTGCGAGCCTTACGTCGCGGCAGTGTCACGACCCGATTTCTCGGTGATGGCACCTACAACCCCCCAGTAGGCGAACCAACCCCGTAGCCCAGAACGGTTAGTAACGGGCTACTATCTAACCAGCAAGCGGAAGAAAACATAAAATAAGCAGAAATAAAGGATATAAGGATACGAAAAGGAACAACATGAATGTATATACAGGTGCTAAAACCAACCCAAAATCTGGTATCATAGTATAAGAGCCGAAACTAAGTATACATAGTACAAAAGATCCAAAAGAATATATACATATGTCTCTGAATGATAAGGGAGTACATAATACAGAAGATGAACTAAAGTTAAGCCCCAGTCGGAAGAGCTCACCCTCAGTCTCGGATAGCCCAAAAACACCTAGCACGAGGCAGCACGATCAGCGACGAGAACGTACACTCGGATCTGCACCCAAAGATGCAGAAGTGTAGTATGAGCATCAATTGCAATGCAACGGGTACCCAGAAGGTATCATAGGCCGAATGGGCGTATATAAGATATAAAAGCAGTAATATAGCAGAACAGAAACAAGTAGTCACGAAAACAACGAACAAGCACATGGAAGTTAGCACAGAAAGACTACAAGGAGAAACAATCATGCTAGGCTATCTAATAGAGCTATACTCCACAGAGCGTAGGTGAAGGAACAAGGAATGCACCTGGGTCCATGCAATAACAATATATAAAGAGAGTTTAAGGAGAAGGCGGTATACCGGTAACCTCAAGTAAAAAGGGAAGGAAGAAAGGAAAATAATGATAACACACTTGAAAACAAGACTAAAATCAAGTCATGCTAGTAACACCATAATCAGGATCAATATCACGATAGAATAATAATAAATAAAAGTCTACCTACAGTCCCACGGGCGCCCATACATCCGAGAAACACATACAAGTGAAAACAAACCCTCCGGCATCCCACACTACCGGAGCGTACACTAAGCAAACAACAAACAAGGGTGGATCCGAACACAATATGCATGATATGAGATGATATGCTGAAACCAAGTGGTAGTAGTGTCGTATGTTACCCCCTCTGGTACCTAAAAGGCCCAATAGAGGCAGGATCCATGGAAGGGATTCCGCCGAGTACCTTAACTCCACCGTACACCCTTCCTCCAACACTCGCAGCACGTAGCCCCTGGTCCGGATCGACAAGGTCCATGGAGGTCTACTCGTAGACCACATACTAAATCTCATAATCTCAAGATAACTGTCCAGAGGGTAGCCGGATCCAAATAAGTCACAAGATCTTGAAAATGCATGCCCAGGGTTCTACCCGGGTCTAAATCAGTGAATGAAGTCTCAAAAATCCCAACAGGGTGCCCGGACACAATCGGGTCTAAAACAGTCAATCTAGTGCTCGGTCCGACCGAGCCTGGTATAAGTATAAAACGGTGATAAAATCATCCTTTTAATTCCTTTTTACCCCAAAAAGATCCATGAAAATAATTTCAACCTTTATTAACTATTTTTATCGAAAACGGGCCCATAAGGCCATGCAAGGTTTAGAAAACCGACAAGAGTAGGCCCAAAGACAAACCATAGCAAAACATGTGAAAAAAAACCTTTTATATGCATGATAATGGAATGCTCAAACACAGGCAGTAGCCAAATGGCTCACAATCAACCTATCGGCCCTGCACAGGCTCGAATCGCTCTACAACAAGCATAACCAGTTCTATAATATCGGTATCGATGTCCAGGACTCACGAATATTTCCGAATAACCCACCATCTATGTTCCAGAGTCAAAACAAAGTCATACAGGACCACAAGGGTGATACTATCAACTACA
Source organism: Jaltomata sinuosa (assembly GCA_003996215.1). Taxonomy (NCBI): domain Eukaryota; kingdom Viridiplantae; phylum Streptophyta; class Magnoliopsida; order Solanales; family Solanaceae; genus Jaltomata; species Jaltomata sinuosa. The sequence continues at coordinate 262,555 of QJPP01000618.1, read as the reverse complement.
ACGAATACTACAATCAACGGAGTGGAAATAAGATGGACATAAAGAAGCGGACAAGGTCTGGGGTATCAAGCTAATAAACTCAACCCAAGGATGCTAACTAGTATAATTATATCCTATATATGCAGAGTCTAAAAGAGTTAAACCGTAACCTACCTGTTGTCCGATGACAAGCTACTAGAACGATAGTGTCCAAACCGAACCACTCCGAGAATCTCCGAAATAAAATCAAACTCGAATTTAGTGCTTGAATATCTTGACGTGAGTACAAAATCTATTTTTTTAAAAGAACTGTAATAAACCTTTCCCTTCTCATTAAGTAGTCACTCAACACTTAGAAAATCTTTTCAATTTTCAGCATACTTGATCTTACCTTTGTTTAAGAAAAATGTAATAGTACAATATTCAATTTAAAAGAAACTTACTATGACAACTTAACATGAATCAGCCACCACATCATACAATCATTGTTGACCTATTCTCTTCCCCCCACGTGGAATAGGTGGTGTCACCACCAAATTTTATCATATCTATTAAATCACGGATAGAGTCTATGACACGTATGTACTCGGGTATTGCATAGATTCGTGATAAAATATATATAACTTTTTGAGTATACCATAATTGATAGAAAATCATTTTCAATAAAATCTACTATATTATAATAATAATTTCTAACATAACTAAGTTTACTATTCCCGTTAAAAATATTAATAACTTATAAAACTCTTATAAAATAAATACATACACAAATATATCGTAACAAAAGTATTCCTTTTTTTTCATAAATATTTAAAATATTTTTAGAAAAATAAAACTTTTTACCAAATTCAACTTTCAAATCAAATATTTTCAAATACGCGCGATGTTAATAAAATTTCCAAATATAGGCTCGCAAGCCTTTGATACGGGATGAAGGTTAGGGTCATACGACACCTCGAATCAGGATCGACCTGCCCACAAGGTCAGTTGGGGTCGTACGATTGCAAATCACTATCGCACGATTTCGATCTCCTACATCTCAGCTCTAAAACAAGAAATTGGTCATAAAGACCCTACGAACGGCCAGGGCACCGAACCACTGGTCCCAGCAAGTCATAAATGACTTGGGGCCGCTACAGGCAAACTCTAACACTACAAAGACCGCGTATACATGGGAATGACCGGAAGAGTCATTACAAGCAGTGAAGGCGCAGGAGCGGTAAAGGCTCGCAGGCGCGTCTTCGCCTTAGAGAAAAATGTCTGCAGGAGTGGATGGGTCCCGCTTGGCCCAACTCCGCAAACGCGAAAGAAAACAACGCTGGTGCGACTTCGCCAGAACGGCCAGAAGCCCACAGGAGCGGCTTTGGCTCAGCCGATTGACTTCCACATGAGCGGCGCCTTGGCCGTAGGCGCGACATCGCCAGTGCGGGCCAAGGGCCCCAGGTGCATCCAGCAACACAAGGACTTCTAAAAATTTGGAATCGATCCTCAAAAGTCACTCGTAACTCCCGAACACAAATCAACAATGCTACTAGACTAAAAATAGTATTCCGAACTCAATTGAATAGTCGGATTCACCAACAGAGGTTGTTATCAACAAATGTTAACCAAAGTCAACACTATGCTAAGATCTCAATTTTCCAACCAACTACTCAAAATGCATCTAAACGCCTCGGGACCCAAACCAACAATGCTTCTAGCCCAAAAATGGCATTCCGGAGCTAACAAAACAGGCAGAATTCTTATACGATGCCTAAATCTCCGAATATTGAACGAAGTCAACTATATCAACTTCCAAACCTTCCAAAATGAAAAACTCACATAAAATCCAACCACTCACCTCGAAAATCATGCCACCACTCTCACAAATCAAAAATATCATAATTCAATTACAGAAAGAAGTAAAATAGATAAAACGCACAAAAGTCCAAAAATTACTACGGAGGTTATTACATAATGTTATGACAAGTGACATGAACACTTGGACACAAGGCTGCCACATGGAACAACGTTTCATTTAAGAAGCAACATTCTTTTTCTCTTGTTATATATCTTCTCCAAGTAAAGTAAATATTAGCTTCTCAAATACATTTCTAAAATAAATTCTTTTGAAATAAAATATCATGCCTACATTACGCACTATAGATTCAATTATATATATTGATAGAGTGAAAAACGAAATAATCCCTATGCTTATTTACAATTTAAATAGCTACAATAATTTCGTGTGTATATTTACAGATTTTCTGTATTAGTTTTTTGTTATCTCTTGTTTCGTTTTTTAATAAAGATTTATACCAAAATTACATATTTCAAGAAAAACAAAAATTCTTGGACATGTATTGGATTTTGAAATACTATTTCTACATCTACTAATTAGTGAAATAATTTTTTTATACAAACCGTTGAAGTAATTTCATCGGTAGATAATGTTATAAAACTAAAACAAAAAAATATACATTCTAGAAGAACTGATACATTATGAATAATCAATTATTGAAATTTGAATGTAACACATTTATTTTTGTGTTATCTATTAATTACTTCCTTCGTTCCATATTAGTTGGTCATTTTTCTTTTTACACGCATATTAAGAAATCATAAATAAAAAGATAATTTTACTAATTCACCCCTTAAGAAACTTTTTTGGACTTTACAAACAAGTGTTCACACTTTTAAAAAGGATTAATTGTAAGGATAATATTGGAAAATTTTAATTAATATTTTTTTGATTTAGTTGGTGGCCAACTAATATGGGACAATTATTTTTAGTATAGTGACCAACTAATATGGGACAAAGGAAGTAATGTTCATCCTAACAAATCAATACTTACTATAACTAGAAGTGTTTTATTATGTATAAATTGTTTGGTTGGGAACAAGTTATCGCAAGATTAATTATTCAGGGATTAACTATCCTGCGATAAGTTATCCCACCATGTATATATATGGGATAACTTATCCCATCACTATGGTATGAATGGTGGGATAAGTTATACCAAACTTGGCAATCAAACAAGGCACCAAAATTTTATTCCTGGACTATTTTTTTATCCCAGGATTATTTATTTTTATCCCTCACACCAAACGACAAGTGTTTTTTTAATCATTAATGCATACAACGTAGGAGAAAATAATCTTATATATCTACTTATAATTTAAATTGAAAAAGATGTCGCTTCTAAAATATTATGTGTTTTTATTTATATACGAAAAAGGATCAAAATTGTCCTATGTACTTTTTGTTGATAACACTTTTTTTCTCCGTTAATAGTTGGGCTAATTTTTTTGCCCCTATCATTATCGAAAGATGTCATATTTGTCCTTTTAGCTAATAGAATCTTTAAAAAATAATCAAAATTCATATGAAAAGGGCAAATCTATTTTATCGTATAGTTTAGGAGCAATTTTGTCCTTTATCATTCTCTTATCCTATTCAAAAAAAATTTATGTTTTTTTTATTTGAAATCTTTCTTTCAGCTAAACTAGATGAAATTAACTGACAAATATGGGTCTAGTTTTGTTCTTAAGCAAAAGATCTCGAATGAAACACAATTATATAAATACCTATTGAAAATTACAGTAACACATGTATATGCACTTATAATTTTTATATAATTTTTTAAAGAAACTCATGATATATCTTTAATTTTTTGCATTTTCTTCTTATATAATATAATTTTTCTGCAAAAGTTCAATTGAACCATGTTGCGTTCCTTTAACTTCGGCCTGGCTACACTCTATTACGATGTTTCATATTCAAGTTATGAAAAAAAAAAAAGACTTTAAGATAGAAATCATTTAACTCCATTAGTAGATCATTCCAATGCAAATCATATTAATTGGGTCGGTAAGTTTTCATTTACATGATATATACTTGACCATATTTAAATTATTTCACATGCTCACTGTTTGCTTGTGACAATAAAAAATAAAATTGACAGAATTTAAAATCCTTCTTTCTGATTGAGTTTAGTTGAAAAAAGATTTCAAAAAAAAAAAAAGTATCAAAAATACATTTAAACTATCCTCTTTTATTGAGTTTCATATTTAAACTATTGAAGTGTGAGTTTCATACCTAAACTATCACTCATTAGTTTGACAAAACACACCTCAACGTTGACTGGACCAATTTTTTGTATACAAATACATTTAGACGCGTCTGGCCATTAAAAATTCTGATGATGTTGTATATTTTTTATTTTTTTTAGCTGACACGTTATTTTTTTAAAAAAAATCATTGATTTTACCCTAAATTCTCTCATTCTTCTTCATCATTTCTCAATGAGGTGAATATTTAATTTTTAATCTAATACTAATAATTTATTTAGTTTTTGCTAAGGTGGAAAAAAAAAATTCACGCGGAGTGCCACGTGGCAAGTTTTTTTAAATAAAAACGAGAGTGTAGTACACATACCATCACATATTAGTTGAGGTGTGTTTCTCAAACTAATGAGTTATAGTTTAGGTATGAAACTCACACTTCCAATAATTTAGATATGAAACTCAATAAAATGAGATAGTTTAGATGTGTTTTTAATACTTCACCCAAAAAAAAAAAAATGAGTAGGATGAGAGAATTAAAAGGGACCAAAATTGCTCGTAAACTATATGGATAGAATATTTTTTCATTTTCTAGTATGAATTGTCAAACTTTTCATTTTTCTTATAGATTCCTTTAAGTGAAAGGGAAAAAGAAAAACATCTTTTAACTATGGGTAGGGGTGAAAATAACCCAACTATTAACGAAGGTAAAAGTGTTCATCAACAGAAAGTACATGGACAGTTTTGATTTATTATTTACATATCTCTTATGTTATTTTTTTTATTGATCTCCAATAAAAACAAGATTATATCACTAAAATTAAAGGTGTTCACGGTTCGATTATTGATCAAAATTAAAATCAAACTAATATAATCAGTTTTAAAATTATTAAAATCAAACCAAACCAAATATAACAGACATTTATCGATTTGGATATATCGGTTTGATTCGGTTGTTCGGTTATTAATAACATACAAAAATAAAATAAACAATTCATTTAAAAGGAAACAAAAAGACAATAAAAATTCTGAGATTACCATATAAAACATAACATGACGTACGTCTAATACAAGATATTTAAAATATAAATAAATTTTGATAAAAATATATATAATATATATAAAATTATTCATAAAAAATAATATATTATGTATGTATAATTATAAAAAATAGATATATTATTTGTCGATTCGGTTTGGTTATTTCTTCAATTGTTTTGAACAAAATTAAAACCAAATCATATATTATCGATTTTTAAAAATGTAAAACTAAACCAAACCAAATCAAAATAAAAATCAGTTTGGTTCAATTTTTTGATTTAGATCGATTTTTACCCAAACCATGAACATCTCTAACTAAAATAACATTTGTAATGAATTACAAATTTAGACTCTCTCCAAAAAAAATTGTAACGATCCGTTCCATCGTTATTAGAAATTCGCGGTAAAACGAAAGTAATTAAAATTTTATGTTATTAATTTTGTGTGAAATTAATTATGGTGGTGTTTTAAATAAAATACAGAATGAATTAAAGTCAAAGGTGGGGCTAACCAGCAAGGGCTCACCGTAGCAGCCCTTCCCTCGTCGCAGCGAGCTCGCCGCAATGAGGGACGTCCCACTACGGCAAAGCCCATGAATCAGAATATCAAAATTACAAAAATCAGCTCCCAGCTCTTTTCTAAAAAGGAGACATTCTCTTAAAAATGCCCCAAAATCTATTCTAACCCTAGAACACCAAGAAAAAAGACAGAAAACCTCTCGAAAGTGGCGTATTCCCTCCTCCTCCTCGCGATTTCTCCCTATGGATTCCTGAAACAAGAGCAAGGAGCAAGTTGCGCGCAGTTTAGCATCAGCTCAATATCGAGGTAGGTTATGGTTAACTTGTAGTAAGACTTTGATTTTGTGATCATAATTATTGTATAGTGATTGACGGAGACAGCATGGTTAGGCCTTTGGGCACGGAGTCTGGATGGAATATGTTAGAGTAATTTGATAAAATGAGAATCTTGTGAATAAACATATTTATGTATGTGTATCTTGATGAACGTTATGGGGTAACGACAACATAAGTGACAATGCGTAAATAATGTGGTTATTGATTCTGTAGGCATCAAAACACTTATACTAGAAGGTGGGAAGGAACGAAAAAGTGATTAAGCTTCTAAAATAGGAACTCTTAATTTATGTGTTAATACTTAATGGCTTATATGTGAACTGTGTTAGACCTTGTACGATTGACTTGAGGTTGTTTGATTGAACGAACCAGTTATTGTAGATCCTTGAATTGTGGTGTAAAATGGTATTTTAATAAGAATTATCTTAGGAAGAAGAATCGGTTAAGATTAGAGTTTGACCTATAATAAAGGAAAAGCGATGTAAGGTTGTGTGGTCCCCATAATGTGGATGATTTATCTGATAGTGGCTGACGAGGAAGTACTTATAGAAACGTAATAATAAGAAAGGTGAATAACTTGATTAAATCGGGTTGAGACTTATTTTAGCGCATCTATGTAGTTGAATTATATGACTTGTGATTGATCTTCAAACATATTTGAATGATGATTGTTTTCATGTTGTGCTTGAATGAGTAAGTTGTGTGTACATGAAACTGAATAAAAAACTTGAAATGATTAGTGTATGTGTAATTAGTGCACTGTAATGTATCCTAAGAGATATCTTGAAACCATAGGTTCACTTGGATTAGTTGGTGCGGGTACCACGAGCTGATATGGTTATTATTGTTGATTATTACTAGTTAGAGCGGGTACCACGAGCCAATAGAGTTATTACTTTTGACTATTGTTAGTTGGAGTGGGTACCATGAGCTGGTACAAATTTGTTATTGTTCTCTTGTTATGGATCGGGTACCATGAGTCAGTACAATACATGGACTCTGGTGTGTCCCTTGCAGGTCATGGCTAATTGAAAAGAAATAAGACCCTTTAGCATGTGTGTACACCTTTATATTTATTATGTTGATACTGCGAGATGAGACTGAGAATAATGAGCTATGTATGAATGAGATGAATAGGTCTTGATGTGATTCTTGAGATGGGTGAGATGCAAAAACTATAGGTTTAAGAGATTGGGTGGACATGAGATTCACACTGTGTTGTGATTGCATCTGATTGAGTATTTAGTGTAATTTGATGTATATTTGTGACTGATTTATCTTGGATATTATACTTAATGTTGATTGGTGATACATATGTCCTTGATTATTCTTGATATGGTCGTGAATAACTACTGTATCATTGACCATTGTATTGGCTTAGCCTGAAGAAGAGTTTAAATATTTAATTATGTTGGTTTCTGGGTTTACTTGGGAAGTGGGTAAGAATTTATAATAATAATAATAAATTGAGTAAGAATGAGTAACTAATATTATATGTAGGTCGGAGGAGGATATGTATAATATGAGATACCTTGTGCCTATGTTCGAAGGTTATAGATAATTGTTAAGGTTAATCAAAACATAAGGAGACTGACCTTATGGGTGGTAGTGGAGTAAGTATGAGGTGGGGTGGTGTGTGTTTGAGTTGGAAACTTCCATTAAGTAATGATATTGATATTATCTGTTGTATGTTGATTCCTATAAATGTATTATGTAATCTAATTTTAGTTGGTCAATGATACCTATCAGTACGTGGGGTGTATTGATACTACTCTTGCTATAATTATTTGGTGTATATGTGTGACATGTTGATTGATGTCTCATGGCATGAATTGAAGAGTCTCTACCATCAGTTTCTGTGTTCTCACTCCTCAGAATGGAAGTGTGTCATATTTTTATTTGTCGTGTCCTTTATTAGTAGCTCTTGTATAGGTCTAGACCAGATTGTGGGAAAGATATTGTATTTATTATCTTCTAAACAATTGTATATTTTTGGGTGTATTGAATTATGATTCGAAGTTTGAGATTGGTTATTAATATGTGATTGTCTTAAAAGGTCTTCCTCTTAATCATGTTGAGTAAATAAGGGATTATCTTATCGAGTTAGAATCGAGTAGGTGCCCGCACGACCTACTGTGATTTGGATTGTGACAGTGGGTATCAGAGACTAGGTCACTGGTCTCACAAGTACAAGAGTGATGTCAAGTAGAGTCTTGTGAATTGGTGTGTTGATGTCAACATCAAATCTTGAGAAGCTGTGAGGCATTTAAGATTTGTTTCCCTTCTTTCTTTCTTGTCGTGTTGTCTAAGTTTGTTTTCTTCCTGGTTTGAGTTTAATTGGTATCTATCCAATTTTAATTGGTATCTCGATGAAGATAACTATTACCTAAATGGGTCCAATTGGTATCTAACTGATCCCAATTGGTATGCTGGTCATTTGAAGATATAATGAATAATAATCAAGGCAGTAATAGATCGTGATTTTTGAGAAAATGATATGGTTATCACGTTTTGAGATGACACAAATTCGTGATATGTTAAGCTAATGTTGATTACAGTTATGGAGTGTTGAGACAATGATGTGATCGTACGTTGATAAGTCGGTAATCTATCAATTTATTGAGCCTTTAATCATGAATTATTGCTATATTTTGTTAAGAATTAGAGGTTCTTAAGACCTTTATTGATGTGAATGCAGGTACTCTTGGTCAAGAGTAGAAAATAACGAATTGGACCCAAAAGAGCTCAAAAGGAGTTAAAGTGTGAAAGGATCAAGAGAGACAAAGAGTTTGCCTTGATGTGCGGCCACCGTGCGTCACGCACAGTGCTTGGTGAAGTTCACACCTCCCTCCGCATGGAGCTCAGAAGAAGAAGGAGAAACTGTAAGGGGTGCGGCCGACGTGCGATGCGCACTCTGCATGGTGTGGTCCGCACCCCACTTTGTATGACATCCAAAGATAGACTGGAATCACTGTTCTTCTGATGCGGAGCTGTGTGAAGCTCACAATGAGACATGTAAAATACATGTCATGGCACACAGCTCCCGAGGGGTAATTTTGTCCACCTTTTATGTGATGAATTGGGAACCTTCTAAAACTCAATTTGGGCATAGTTTTTTAGAGTTTTTACAGTTTTGAATAGTTTTGGAGTATTGAACAAGGATTCTCTCCCAAAGAAAGATAGAGGGTTCCACCCAATTCTCTCCATCTTCAACCTTGGATTTATAAATTGAGCTTGAATATTGGAAACTTCTTTCATTAATGAAAGAGAATTTGAATTACCCATTTTGTATTGCTTCTTATTCGTTTAGCATGAGTGGCTAAGTCTCCTTGTCTAGGGGTGTGTTGGTGATGGATGCTGGATATTAGTTCTGGGTCTTGTCTAATTGTGCTTATAATTGCTAAATTGATATGGGTCTAGTGAATTCTCCATGTTTTAACTCTGAAATTAATTGTTGCAAATATTGATTGAAATTACTTGATTGTGTTCTTGCTTGAGAAAGAGGTTTATAATTTCATATGAGAATTCACTGGTGGGTACTTGAGATTTCATTTTGATTGAGGCTAGAAATAGCTCAATTCACCGGAAACACCCATTTAAGAGTCTAAGCTAGAGATAGTGTGACCTCTCCAAGTGTATATTGGTTGGTTGTTGTGTAAACAATGGTGCTCTTATACAAACCATTGGAAATGTGTTGTTAGATCGAAAGATTAGCATTCACACTTAAAACCAACGGTACCTATGTCATTTATAAAGAATTTGCATAATTGTACAAGTACCATATCCCATGTTTGAGTCCCATCGGACGCATACCTCTAGTCGTACTCTCTCTTGATTCAAATTCTTGTTTAATTTACGTCTTTAATTTGAATTATGAATTGTGACAGATTTTCCAATTCCCTAATTTCCCCCTTTTACTTTTATTAATATTTGAACATGAACTCTCTTCTTGATTGATATACGACAATACTTTAGGTAACTCTGTCATTTCCTGTGGGATCGATCCCGACTCCCGTCGGGAATAATAAATTTGGTTTTGCTTAACGATAGCTTTTACCTCCGTATGGAGAGTGTTACTTGAGCGTTATCAAAAATGGCATCGTTATCGGTGAATGGTGTTTGAGTAACCTTTTTAATTGACTATTGAAATCACCTTGTGAGTTTTTGTTTGCTTTTTACTTTGTTTGTTGTTTTTGGTTTGTGAGCAGATAGCCCATGAGCAAGGTGGGTGATAACGAAAGTATTGAAGGTTTCATGGACGCGGCTCTTGAGCCCGAAATTCAAGGAGGAGTAGGTGCAATCTACCTACCTCTCACGATTGGGAATGCGGTATTCCATATCACTAGTACCATGCTCCACCTCATACAAATGAAAAGGTTATTTAGAGGGCTGCACATAAAGATGCCAATAGGCACATCCAAAATTTTATAGAAATTTGTCAGCCTTTCATCTTTCACAACATCCCCTAGGAATATATTCGGTGTAACACCTCAGAAATCAAACCAACCATCTAAGTTTAAATCTCAGAAAAATTTCATATTTCAGGAATGACGGGTCCAAACCATGGGTCATGGAATGGAGCCGTGATTTCCCTTCTGTTGATTCAGCCTCTGGTCTGGGACCACGAGTTGGTTTTACAGACCATGGTTCAAACCACGGGTCCATCCTGTCCACTCGTGAAACCCATATCAAAGGGATGACAGTCCCCCCAGGAATCACGAGTCAGTCTACGGCTCGTCGTCTGAACGACAGGTCCATCCTATGACTAATGGAACCTGGTTCAGAGAAGTCCATGTTTCCCGAAACTATGGTTGAAGTCTACGACTTTTCATTCATTCTATGGGTCCGTCCTGTTGACCCGTAGTGCTTCTGCAGCTTGAAGCTTCTATCAGGAACCACGAGTGGAACCATGGGTCGTGGTTCAAACGACAACCCGTAGAACTGACCCGTGGTCTCTGAAACTGACCATTTTCTAGATTTTTCTTAAATATGTCCTAGGGGTATTTTAGTCATTTTCCACCTTTTTAACTCCTAAATGATGTCATTTTGGATATTTCTAGAAGGGTTTTCACCCTCATTAGCCTAAGTCCCTTCTCAAATCTTCATTCTTCTCCCAAAAGAGGAAAAGTTCTTCTCCAAGCTTCAAGTCTCAAGCTCCAAGTTCAAGTCTCCTTAGTCTTTTCAATTCAAGTGGGTTAGACAGTATTTGAGTCTTTTCATGGATCTTGCATTCCTATTTGACTTGATTATCCATTTATGCTATTCTGACTTTATCTATTATGTTTCCGGTTATCTTTTGTTATTCTTGAGAATGATATGACCAAGGGTTAGCTTGGGGCGCTTGTGGTCCCAAGTCCCGTGTTACGTATAGGGGGTAACCTCGGGGAGTGACAAACTTGGTATCAGAGCCTCAGGTTCAAGAGTCCTAGGATGTCTAAAAGCCGCATCGAGTAGAGCCTCATTCATGTGTGTGAAGCGCGCCACACATATGAGAGGGAAGCTATGAGATATCTTAGAAAACTTCACTTCTTTAATGATCATATTGTGTGATAGAGCTCAACTCTAATGTTCCTCTAATCCTTATTTTGTACGTTTCAGATTATGCCTCCTCGATGTGCTATACCTCCCCGAGCCACTCGAAATGCTGCTCCTCCTATTTTGGTCCCCGATGTCATGAATGAGGAGTTCAAAAATTCCATCCATTTTCTAGCCCAAACTTTGGCCACTCAGGTCAATTAGCAGGATCCTGCCCCAGTCCACCCTCAAGGTGGGGTAGAGGCCCGAGTTCGTGACTTCATCCGAATGAACCCACTCGAATTTTGGGGTTCAAAAGTGAGTGAGGTCCGGCTCAACTTTATTGATGAAGTGAAGAAGATCTTCGAAGTTATGCAATTGGTTGGGGTTGATTTTGTTGAGCTTGCATCCTATCAACTCAAGGATGTAGCTCATATTTGCTTCACGCAATGGAAGGAGGCTAGGGTGAGGGACGCGATCCCCATGACTTGGGAGTGTTTTGAGAGAGCCTTCCTTGATAGGTTCTTTCCCTGGGGGTTTAGGCAAGCGAGGGTGGAGGAATTTGTGAACTTGAGATAGGGGTCGATGTCAGTCTAAGAGTATAGTTTGAAGTTCACTCAGTTATCGAGGTATGCCCCTTCTATGGTAGCGGACCCGCATGATCAAATGAGCAAGTTTATATATGAGGTTAATGATATGGTGAAGAAAGAGTGCAGGTTTGCCTTGTTGATGAGTGATATGAACATTTCCTGATTCATGACTCATGCCCATCATATTGAGGGTGACAAGCTAAGGGAGATGCCGAGGGAGAACAAAAGAGCTAGATCTGAGGGTTTGGGATTTAGCCATCAGAAGTCCGGGGGCGGACATCGCTCTTTTTTTCAAAAGAGGTTATCAGGGCCCATGCATTCTTCTGCCAGTACTCTTTCTCAGGCCTCCAGGCCCTGCCATGATCATTCCAGTAGAGGTGCAGGCTCTTATTCTCAGGGTGGTGGTGCAAAGGGGCCTTCTTTCCCCGCTTGTACCAAGTATGGGAAGAACAATCCCAGCGAGTTATTGGCTAGTAGAGAGGGTTGTTTTTGTTGTGGTTAGACTGGGCATCGGATCAAATATTGCCCTTTAGCTAGGAAGGGACAAGGAGGTAGGACCCAGCCTACCCCAGCAGCTTCAGGAGGTAGACCAGCCTCGCAGGGTGCAGCTTCTAGTTTTAGGGTCAGCGCCAGAACCGTCTTTATGTTATGTCCTCCCATCAGGATCAGGAGAGTTCTCCAGATGTGGTTACTGGTATGTTGAAAGTCTTCTCTCTTGATGTGTATGCTTTGTTGGACCCCGGTACCTCCTTATCTTTTGTAACCCCTTATGTTGCTTGTAAGTTTGAGATTTTTCTGGATCAGCTTTTAGAACCCTTTTGTGTATTTACTCCTGTTGGTGAGTCAGTCCTAGACAAAAGAATCTACTGAAGTTTCCCTATCTCAGTCCTCCATAGAGTCACTTCAGCGGATCTAGTAGAGTTGGAGATGATGGATTTTGATGTTATCCTTGGTATGGACTGGTTGTATGCATGTTATGCCTCTGTTGATTGTCGTACTCGTGTGGTTAGTTTCCAGTTTCCTTATGAACTCGTCTTAGAATGGTAAGGTAGTCCCCCTTTCTCGAAAGGTCACTTCATATCCTATCTTAAGGCTAAGAAGATGATTTCTAAAGGCTATGTCTATCATATAGTTCAGGTCATGGACACGGAGTTCGGAACCCCATCTATTCAGTTTGTTCCTGTTGTAAGTGAGTTTCCAGAAGTGTTTCCTGATGATTTGCCCGGAGTCCCTCCTGAGCGGGAGATCGACTTTGGGATAGATCTTCTCCCAGATATGAATCCTATCTCTATTCCTCCCTATAGAATGGCTCCTGCAGAGCTTAAGGAGTTAAAGGATCAGTTGAAGGATCTTCTTGATAAAGGTTTTATGAGGCCTAGCATTTCTCCATGAGGTGCCCCGATTTTATTTGTTCCAAAGAAAGATGGGTCTCTTAGAATGTGTATTGACTACCGTCAGTTGAATAAGGTCACAATCAAGAATAAATATTCCATTCCTAGGATTGATGACTTATTCGATCAGCTTCAGGGTGCTAATTTCTTCTCCAAAATTGACCTTAGATCCGGTTATCATCAGCTTTGAGTTAAAGAGTGTGCTATGCCGAAGACAGCTTTCAGAACTCAGTATGGTCATTATGAATTTATTGTGATGTCTTTTGGTCTAACAAATGCTCCTGCAGCCTTCATGGATTTGATGAACTGTGTGTTCAAACAGTACTTGGATATGTTTGTGATTATTTTCATTAATGATATCCTTATCTACTCTCGGAGTGAGGAGGAACATGCAGACCATTTGAGAGTTGTGTTGCAAACTCTCAAGGACCGGCAGTTATTTGCTAAGTTCAGCAAGTGTGAGTTTTGGATACAGTCCGTTGCTTTTCTGGGTCATATTGTGACTAAAGATGGTATCCGAGTTGATTCTCAAAAGATAGAGGAAGTAAAGAACTGGCCTAAACCTACTTCCCCATCTGATATTAGAAGCTTTTTGGGTTTGGCTGGCTACTACAGGAGGTTTGTTGAAGGATTTTCTTCCATTGTTTCCCCTTTGACCCGATTGACTCAGAAGAAGGTAAAATTTCAGTGGTCCGACTTGTGTGAGAAGAACTTCCAGGAATTGAAGACTAGATTGACCACAGCTCCAGTGTTAGCTCTACCCGAGGGCCTAGATGATTTTGTTGTGTATTGTGATTCTTCTAGGATTGGTTTGGGTTATGTTTTGATGCAGCGTGGTAAGGTGATTGCTTATTCTTTGAGACAGCTTAAGACGCATAAGAAGAACTACCCTACTCATGATCTTGAGTTGGCAGCCGTGGTCTTTGCTTTGAATATTTGGAGACATTACTTGTATGGTGTGCATGTGGATGTATTCACCGACCATAAGAGTCTTCAATATGTGTTCACTCAAAAGGAATTGAATTTGCGACAAAGGAGATTGCTTGAGCTTCTTAAGGATTATGACATGAGTGTGCTTTACCATCCGGGTAAGGCCAATGTTGTGGCGGATGCACTTAGTAGATTGTCGATCGGTAGCGTGTCTTCAGTCAAAGGAGGAAAGAAAGAACTGGTTAAGGAGGTTCATAGGCTAGCTCGGTTGGGAGTTCGCCTTATGGACTCGACAGAAGGTGGTGTTATTGTTCAGAATAGTTCCGAATCATCCTTGGTAGCAGAAGTGAAGGCAAAGCAAAACAGTGATCCCATTTTACTCTAGCTTAAGGGTGCAGTCCATCAGCAAAGGGTTGAGGTGTTCTCCCAAGGGGAAGATGATATACTTCGTTATCAGGGTCGACTATGTGTGCCAGATGTAGATGGGTTACGCCAACAGATTTTTACTATGGTTCATGGTTCCAGATATTCCATCCACCCTGGTGCCACCAAGATGTACTGTGATCTACGAGAAGTCTTTTAGTGGAATGGTATGAAGAGGGACATAGCCGATTTTGTGGCTAAGTATCCCTACTGTCAGCTGGTGAAGGTAGAGCACCAGCGACCGGGTGGCATGATTTAGGATATTGACCTTCCCACTTAGAAATGGGAAGCGATCAATATGGAATTCATTACAGGTTTGCCTCATACTCGAAGGCAACATGATTCGATTTGGGTGATTGTCGATCGGATGACTAAATCATCCTATTTCTTGGCTGTTAAGATTACGGATTCAGCAGACGACTATGCCAGACTCTACATCCAGGAGATAGTTCAATTGCATGATGTTCCCTTGTCCATCATTTCAGATAGGGGTACTCAGTTTATATCTCAGTTTTGGAGGTATTTTTAGAGGGGTCTTGGTACCCATGTGAAGCTTAGCACAACTTTTCACCCTCAGACAGACGGCCAGGCAGAGCGTACTATTCAGACTTTGGAGGATATGTTGAGAGCTCGTGTGATTGACTTCAAGGGAAATTGGGATGACACTTACCTCTTGTCGAGTTTTCCTACAACAACAACTTTCACTCTAGCATCCAGATGGCTCCATATGAGGCATTATATAGTCAGAGATGTAGATCTCCTATTTGTTTGTTTAAGGTAGGTGAGGCAGCCTTGATTGGTCCAGATACGGTTCATGAGACTATGGAGAAGGTTCAGCTTATTAGGAAAAGGTTAAAAACTGCTCAGAGATGACAGAAATCTTATGCGGATGCGAGGAGAAAAGAGTTGGAATTTGAAGTTGATGATTGGGTTTTCCTAAAGGTGTCATCCATGAAGGGTGTGATAAGATTTGGCAAAAAAGGAAAGCTTAGTACCCATTTTGTAGGTCCTTATCGGATTTTGAGGAGAATTGGTAGTGTTGCTTATGAGTTAAATTTGCCAACAGAGTTGTAAGTGGTTCATCTAGTTTTCCATGTTTCCTTGTTGAAGAAGTGTGTTGGTGATCCGGCCTTGATTGTTCCCTTGGAGGATGTGGGTGTGAAGGATAGTCTCACCTATGAGGAGGTTCCCGTGGATATCCTTGATCTTCAGATTTGAAAGTTGAGGAACAAAGAAGTCGCTTCGGTGAAAGTCCTTTGGATGAATCAGCTTGTAGAAGGTGCCACATAGGAAGCGGAAGAGGCCATGAAGGCAAAATATCCTCATCTATTTCCTTCCGATTCAGTTCCAGCTTGAGGTACCACGGGTCATGGAATGGAGCTGTGATTTCCCTTCTGTTGATTTAGCCTCTGGTCTGGCACCACGAGTTGGTTCTATGGATTGTGGTTCAAACCATGGGTCCATCCTATCCACTCGTGGAACCCAGATCAGAGGGATGACAGTCCCCCCAGGAACACGAGTCAGTCTATGGCTCGTTGTCTGAACGACGGGTACGTCCTGTAACTCATGGAACCTGGTTCAGAGAAGTCCATATTTCCAGAACTACGGTTCAAGTCTACGACTTGTCATTCATTCTACGGGTCCGTCCTATTGACCTATAAAAGTGCTTCTGCAGCCTGAAGCTTCGGTCAGGAACCACGAGTGGAACTATGGGTCATGGTTCAAATGACGACCCGTAGAACTGACCCGTGGTCCCTAAAACCGACCATTTTCCAGATTTTTCATAAATATGTCCTAGGGGTATTTTAGTCATTCCCTACCCTTTTAACTCCTAAATGATGTCATTTTGGCTATTTCTAGAAGGGTTTTCACCCTCATTAGCCTAAGTCCCTTGTCAAATCTTCAATCTTCTCCGAAAGAGGAAAAGTTCTTCTCCAAGCTCCAAGTCTCAAGCTCAAATTTCAAGTCTCCTAAGTCTTTTCAATTCAAGTGGGTTAGCTTCAGTCAAGGTATGTGGGTATTCAACAATGGATTTCTTTCACCCTTGTGCCCAAGACCCTAAATTCTTATGTTAAATTATGAGCTTGTGAAATTAGGGTTTTGATCTAAATTGGGAAAACTTATGAAATCAGTTTCTATGCTTAAATACATGGGTTCTTACTGCCTAATTATGATTTGATTATGATTTTTTCATTAGTTTTAAAATCCCAAGCTCTAAAGTTTATTTCTAGCATGATTCCGTTGAATTGCATGTTTTCAAGAGAAATTTGACATGATTAGATATCATGACCTTACGTATTTTATGAAATTGCATGCCTAATTCTTCAAGTATGAATTAAGAAAGAAAAGGTGTGATTTGAATTATGGCTATGCTAAGTCTTTAGATGTATGATTTGAATTGCATGGCATCAGATATGTCTTATTGCTTTTCAAACAGTTTTGACATCAGATATGTCACCAGTTATGATCAGTTTTGGCATCAGATATGCCCCAGTATTATATGAGCTATAAGTATGTTTTGGGATTAGTATTTAGCACCGAGTTGGACAGGGTTAGAGTACCCTTAGTCCGAGAACTACGTGCCCCTGTAGGTTTATAAGTCCCCTCTGTTGGGTATTAGATTTAGTGATCATGCCACAGTCATGCCTTTATACCTTGGCAAGGTATATTGGGTCCTCTCGATAGGGCGTATACATCGGATTTCATGTAGCTCACATGGTCTATTTAGGTTAGAGAACCTCTTATAGAAACAGTTTATGCTTTTAAAATGTATTTGACTATTGGTTAGATTTCAGACTTATTATTTATGATCATGCCTTCAGCTTGTGACATTTCATAGAGTCACTTGCATCCAGTTTTACTTCTAAAGCATGATTTCGATTGTTAAGAATACCTAGCATGTTTTCTTGATGTTTATGCACATCCCTCATGCTCGGTACATCCTAAAGTACTGACGTATATCTTGTGCTGCATCCTTTGATAATGCAGATTCAGGTGTCCCATCCCAGGCACGTGGCTAGAGCTTCCAGGCCACTCCATCCGCCAATTTTGGTGAGTCCTCCTAGGTCGAGGGCTAGTCATGTTATTAGCTTGTGTTAGCTTTTCATTTCTATACTTTGAGTTAGCTAGGGTCTTATCCAAGAAACTTTTTATGTCATGACTAGAGGCTTTTCAGACATAGACAGTATTTGAGTCTTTTTATGGATATTGTATTCCTATTTGACTTGATTATCCATTTATGTTATTCCGATTTTATCTATTATTCTTCCACTTATGTTTTGTTATGCTTGAGAATGCTATGACCAAGGTTAGCTTGGGGCACTGGTGGTCTCAAGTCCCATGTTATGTCTAGGGGGTAACCTCGGGGCATGACATTCGACTTCGCTGATAACACTCAAGTGTACTCTCCTAGATGGAGGTATCGGCGATGGTTAGATCAAAACACATTTATATATTCTCGATGGGAGTCAGGGTCGATCCCTTAGAGAATTAGTGGCTAGCCAAGTTGATTGTAAAGAAAATACTTCACAATGAGAATAGTTTGTTCGAAACAATAAAAGTAAAGAAAGGGGAGAATTGGGAAATCTATCACAATTCACAATTCAAAACAAGACAATAAAGTAAAATCAGGTGTAAATAAGGAGAGATGACGACTAGGGATGTGTGTCAAATAGAACTCGAATACAGGTTAGGGTGATAGCTCATTCATGTAAATTCTCTCTAAACAACATGGATAGCATTGGTTTTAGGCATGCTTGGTAATCTCTCAATCAAACAATCATATATCCAACCATTTTTATTCGAACACCGTTGTTTAGGCAATAACCAACCAACATATGCTTGGGGAGGTCAAACTATTTCTAGCTTAGACCCTTAAATCGGTATTTTTGGTGAATTGAGCTATTTATAGTCTCAATCTAAGTGGAATCCCAAGTAACCACTAGCAATTTCACATCTGAAATTGTAAACCCCTTTTGCAAGCAAGAACACAATTAAGTGAGGTACATTAATATTTGCAACCATCAATTTTAGAGTTAAAATATGGTGAAATCACTAGACCCATGTCATATTAGCAATTATAAATACAAATTAGCAACACCCATTCACATTTATCAAGCACCCATTATCAACACATTCCTAGACAAGAAGTTTAGCTACTCATGCTAGAGGAATAAAGAACAATACCAAATGGGTAAGTCAAATTCCCTTTCATTCAAGCTAAATATTCAATATCCAAGCTCAGTTTTTACAAGAATGATGATTCCAAGAGTTAGGAAGAAGGAATTAGAGTGAAACCCTCTTCTTCTTTCTTGGAGAGAAAACTTGCTCACTACTCAAAACTATTTCAAAAACATCCAGAAATATCTAAAAATGTGCCTAAAATGGATTTTAGAATTTTCCCAATTCGTCATACAAAGATGGATAAAAATGCCCTTCGAGAGCCATGTAATGTGATGTGCGGTTTGCACGACACAATGGGCGCATCGCACAGCTCCACAATTGTGAACCAAAGACTTCAACCGATCTTAGTCTTCATGCGAAGTAGGGTGTGGTTCACACCAGACAATGTGCATATTGCACAATGACCGCACCCCTTAGCAGATCCTTCGGCTAATTATTAGCTTCATGCAGTGAAAGGTGCGGACTGCACCAATGACGGTGCGTGTCGCACGAGGTCCGCACCTTTTGGCAGAATCTTCATCTTGTTTGATCACTTCACACTTCAACTCCTTTTAAGCTCTTTTTGGGTCCATTTCCTTACTTTCTATCTTTGATCACAAGTACCTACATATACATCAATAAAGGTCATAAGAACCTCTAAATCTCATCAAAACATAGAAATAATTCATGGTTAATGGATCAATAAGTTGGTAGATTACCGACTTATCAAACCCCCAAACTTGAACTATTGCTTGTCCTCAAGCAAGATACTCACAAGGTAAGGAATGAATTATTCTCTAGAACTCAATCAAGGCACAAAATAATACTCTATTCTAAAAAATATATAAGACAAATAATAAACAAAAAGACTTAACTACAATGCTCATCTCAATTTGGACCACCACATTATCAAGGCAATTACTCATTTCAAAACCTTTTCAAAAGGACTTCATTTCTCATTCAAAATCAGGGAAATTTTGTCATTCAAAATAAGATACAAAGCTTCTCAAGTCATTGGCATGGACCATCAAGGTTTGCCTCAAGATTTTCCACACAACTTATCTCATTCATTCCTCTTAATTGACACAGAGACTTCATGTTTCAATTTGAGTGCATGATGTCACTCACCACAAGAGAGAATCTCACTCACAATCATACAATTCACAAAACAAAGGGATTAAAAGAGAACCAACCAGACTCTCACTCTCTCAAAGAAGTCCAAGTGCACACATGTCAAACCATAATCTTACACTTCATGTAAATCGCCACTAATATAGGGTGGCCAAACTCGGAATCACTAAGGACTTGCAGGTTACGATGTTGGCTAGGACTAAGGTGAGGATTTTCATTTGGTTTAAGTGGATACACCTCTATAATGCTTTTTGTTATCATTTCAAACACCTCTCATATTTTGAACTTTGACTTCACCTTATTTCTCCCTCACACAACCCAAGCTTTTTCCCTTATAAATTTTTTTTATCATTCAATCTTCTTGTAACACCTTTATTTGGTTGAACTCATTCTTTTCTTTTCATTTTGCTCATTGGATTTTGGACTTTTGGAGCAGTTTTTCAATTCAACATAAGGTGCTACCTTGCACTTTGAAGTACATCTCTTTTCTTCTACTCATTGATCATATACATCCCCAAACTTAGGCATTTGCCTATGTTGTCTTTTCATTTTCCCCCCAAACTTAGACTTTTAGCCTACGTTTCACTTTCAAGCAATTAGGGAGTACGGGTGCCAAGATAGAGGTTCAAAAAGGTTAAGGTGTCAAACAAGGTGTCAAAGAATGGTCACAAGCTCAAAGGGGTTCACTAGGATTGATGTCAAGGGAAGTCATTTGGGTGAAGTGGCTATCAAAAAGGTCCTAAGATCCTTTTCCAAGCTCGGTCACACCTAGAATTTTGCCTTGAATCACATTTGGGGCAAGTTCTAGATGACACATATGCACAACAATAAAGGTAAAGCCTCACCACACAAGGCATCATGCCACAAGACTTCTTTCATTAGTCTCAAGATCGTTTGGGATAAGTTACTTTTGACAAGCTATTCCGAGTTCATTACACACTTGTTTGTGAATTGATCGAGCTAAAATGAGAGTGTGCAAGTCATGACAAGGGAATGCTTTCCTCAAAATTTTATTTTCCCTCTTTCCTTTCTTTTTCACAAATGTCTTGCAAAGAATTTTTTTTGGTGGATCCATTTCGAGACAAGTACACTAAGGACTCAAATAAAATTTAAACTTATCATTTTCCCTTAAGAAAGTCAACTCTCAATTTATCATAGTAAAAAACCAACCCGGTTCGACACAAAAACAAAAGAAAAGAAAAAGAAAAAATAAATAAAACATTTTGCTCCTTGGAAAAGAACCATGGTATTAAGAAAACCCTCAGAGTTTGTTGCTAAATTACTATTAACAACGCGATAACCAAATTTGCACGCTCATGATTCATTTGAAAAACAAGCCTCAACGTAGGCCCTTAGCGCATTTGCAATGCATGGGTAGCAATACAATGGAATCGTGTAAGACTAACCCAGCACATAATTAAAAATTAAAAAATCAAGCCCGGTGAGGGCACAATTAAGCTCAAAAACATAATAAAAAGGCCCGGCAAGGGCAATATCATCACAATCATCCAACATGCCCAACAAGGGCCAAATTAAATCTAGCAAGGGAACTAAAAATGTCTATAATGCCCGGCAAGGGTAATAAAATATCTCAAGCCCAACACGGGCAGCCAAATCAAATAACACCACCTCCCCCCACAAAAAGAATATTACCTTCAATGAGTTAAGATCAAATAAGGAGAGAAGGAGTGAAACTCCCTAGGGGACTATGCCTCATCATCATCAATTGCTACTTCATATCGGCTGCATCTCCACTAGGACCTGCACCACCCTTTGTGGAGTGTGCTATCACTGTGGAGTCCCTGAGAACCTGGTGGAACACTGGGTTCTCATCATCATCCAGCTCTGCATACTCATCACCAAGAAGCTCAGTCTTATCCTCTGTATAAGTTACAAACAAATCATCCATAGGCCCTCGAGTTTGACGAGGATGAGGAAAATTCCTCAAATCTGCTTCCTCAACTGGAGCTTTCCCTTTTGCTTTGGCCACATCCTTATTTAGTTCCTTCACAGCTCTGTCAATAGTGTCCACCCTTGTGCATAGTGAGGTGATATTTTCAACCACTCCCTTGATGGCCCTTTTTACAGTCGCTTCAATCAACCTGGGCAACTTGATTACCAATTCATTCAGCTGCCTCTCATGATCATAGGTTTTGTCAACCATATCTTGGAGGACACTCTTGGTCAACCGCCCTCTAGGTGCAGTGGATGTGTGGGTGTGTGCTTCTGAAGCGGCCTTAGAAAGAGAGGAAGCATTTGCTTCAGCATCTGAGTCATCAACCTCAACTTCCAATGATGTCACAACTCTGCGCCTTTTGAAACAGAGGGCATCCCTGTCAGTTTTCTTATCAAGATCCAATACACCTGTAGTGGGAGTTGGGGTATTACAGCTGAAGAAAAGGATGCCTGCATTCGCACATAGTTTGCTAATAAGAACAGGGAAAGGGAAAGCATCACCACTCCTATGATCCTTCCTCTTGATTACCAAGGTCAGAATTTCCCCAAAGTTGATGTGGTCCTCCACCATGATTGAGGCTACCAAAATGGCCCCATCATGGGTGACTTTTTGATTATTCTAAGATGGTAGAAAGCGAGAGCGAACAAAATCATACCACGGTTGAGCCTCAAATCATAGAGTCTATCAAGGTATGTCACCCCCTAAGGTGGCTCAAAGAGGTGTATCAAGAGCAATAATAGGAGCAGCCCACTCAAGAGGTTTCTATTTGTCAGTCAAATTAGCCATGAATTCGGGTGCAGGCTCAATGGGGGTGTCCCAGTAAAGAGCATTGATAGCAGCAAGAGTGATATAGACCTCTTTACCTCGAACAATAACTGAATCCAAGGCAGGAAAATTTTCCAACCCCCCTTTTATAGCCCTTAGCATCTTGTGTATCTTGATACGAGGCAAAGAACTCCTGGACTATCTCCTTGTAATAGTTTTTGGGCACCTCCTGAAATGGTTGTCACTGTCGGCTGGCAAACTGTGTGAGGATGTTGGTAAGGTTATCCCCCACTACATTCAGATTGAATCTCGGCTCGGTGTTAAAGGACCTATCTCTATCCTGATCATAAACGACCCTCATACCTTCCACTTCGAACCGAATTATCTCCTCCTCTAAAACTTGGGAACTGGAAGATACTAGGGCCTTCTTATTTCCCTTTGAGGTTGGAGCGGAGGAAGAGGGTGTTGTTGGCCTTCGTGAACTCCGCCCGATATTGCCCCTGCTAGAAGACATCTACTGCACATGGAGATTGTTAGTCCACAAATAAAAGCAAAATCTTTTTTGTGTTTTTGACATAAGTAGAAGAAAAAGACTAAAAATAAGTTAACAAACTAAAAAGGATGGAATGCAATGAAGTAGAAAAACAAAGTAGGTGATTGATGGCACGTGCGGACCACATGCGAACTGCACCAGACAAAGTGCACGCCGCACGTGACTTCGCATGAGCTAGCATAAACCTACAGGGATTTCTGCAATTGAGGTGCAAAGTTGGTGCGGACCGCACCAACCAAAGTGTGCATCGCACCATACTTTTCCTCTCAAAATAGTGAACTGGCAGCCTTCTTTGATATAGTGCGATGCCTTGTGCATTCTGCACCTCAATATCTATGTGTCACATGCGTAACGTATAAGGAAACAATTTGGAATTTTAGGTTCCTTGTGTTCTTGTGAGTTACGCATGTGATTCAGAGAGCAAGACTTTCTTTACGCTCTTGGAACCATGCAATAAACCAGCAAATTTAACAAAGGGGCAAGATACACATGACCATCAAATCATCTGGCCACTCAGACTTCCCTGGGGTTCATTATCATCAACAAAACAAAAGAAGAACTCAACGACTTCCCTTAGGAAGGACGTTACCCTGTCTATCATCAGAAACATCAAGTCTTTAATTGCAATAATTAGGCACCAATAATTAATCAACAAACACCCAATAAAATATTCAACAAAGAACATGGGTATACAATTAGTAGCAAATTTCAATCCCAGTCATCAGTTTTCAACCAAACCTCATGAAAAATAATGATTTACCCTTAAGAATGACATCACCCAATCTATCATAGCGCCAAATCATGCATCAATCACAAGTGGGTTACTCAGACTTCACCCTAAACACAGATTTTTAAGGCTAAAAACTACTACAATCAACATGCATACTCATAATATCGAGTCTACCAAGTTGATACAAAGCAAAATCCATAATATAATTCAAAATTGGGAACCCAAAAATTTTGGATCTCACCTAAAATCAACATGGCAATTTAGACAAGTATGCTTCAGAATATGAGTTATCACTCAACATAAAAATATGTATTTAAAGTCGGTGAACTTACCACAAAAGAAGATTAAGCAAAGTGAAGTAAAAATTGAAGCTTTTAAAGGTGCAATAATGGAGACCCAACAACCTTGCTCGGAGAACCAATGATGGTGGCACTGGTGGAGAGCGGTGGTGGAGTATGGGTGAGAGGAGGAGAAGAGTTTGGGAGAAGTTGAGGGATTTGTGGGAGGTTTTGGGAGAGAATTGGAAGAGTTACAGAAAAATATAGGAGAAAAAGAGGTGAGGGTGGCAGTTTAAAGGAGAAAAAAAGAAGAAAATTTAGCCAGATCGGTCTCCCGGTCGGGTCAGTCAATGGGTTAGGTCAATTAAAATTTGAAATTTACCTTGGTGTGCTGCGATAGGCAATTTGCACAAGCCATTGTGCGGACTGCATGTTGTTTTGCACCTCACCTTTTCATCCTGCAAACTTAGCCAGCTTTCTATTATGTGATGTGAGGAGGTGCGACGCATACTTGGGAATATGCAAACCGCACAGCCCAGCGCACGTCTCCTCCATTTTGAAATTTTCTTCCTAGGTTTTTGTTTTGGAGTACATTGGTACGTGCGACACGCACAATGGCTTGTACGAACCACACGGTCCTCCGCACATCTCATTTTTGCCTTGCTTTTCCACTTGTTCATTCCTCTGCTCTATGCATTCCTAAAACAAACCAAAAACAACAAAAGATAACCAAAAACAAAGTAAAAACACTTGGGTTTCCTCCCAAGAAGCACTTGATTTAACATCGCGGCTCGACAATGGTACCTCAACCTTTGTCATTATCGGATAGCAAGCCAATCCGGTTGGCATGGCCCCACCTCAAGAAGGGGAATTTCTCCTTCAACATCCTCAAAACATCATCATATTACCGACTTGGCAACTCTTCAAACTTGGGAATCTTTCCCATTTCACACTTCTCAAGGGAATAATCAAGATTTCCCTCAATATCGATCACCGAGACTACCCGCAATTCATCTGAAGGTTTTGTGGGTTGGCAAACATTGAATGTCACCACTTCGCTTCCAACTCAGAATTTAAGTTCATTTATTTCAAAATTCACAAGTGCTCTCCCCGTGGCTAATAGTGGTCACCCCAATATGATGGGCACCTCAACATCTACTTCACAATCCAAGATCACGAAGTTGCCGGGAGAATAAACTTGTCGACCTTCACCAATACATCAAAGAGGATCCCTTTTGGGCACTTAATGGACCGGTTAGCCATGAGTAGACACATAGATGAAGGTTTGGGTGTACCCAATCCTAACTTCGTGAATATCACTAGGGGCATCAAGTTGATGTTTTCCCCTAAGTCATACAAGGCCGTACGGAACACAAATAACCCAATTGTACACGGTATGATAAATGCACCCGGGTCATCCTTTTTTGTAGCAACATTGCTTGTCATCACATCGCTACAGTTGTGTGATATCTCAACGGTGCCCACATCAACAATCTTCTTATTCTTGAGCAATTCTTTCATAAATTTAGCATACCTCGGCATTTGTGTTAAGGCTTCAACCAAAGGAATATTTATCAAAAGCTTGCTGAACATGTCAATAAACTTATTGAATTTGTTCTCTTCCTTATTCGTATTTAGCCTTTGAGGGTATAGAGGAGGTCCCTTGGGTAGTGTGGTCGGTACACTTGGCACAATAGGAGGGTCCTCCTCAATTTTAACAGCCACATAGGGAGGAGATTCAGCCTCTCCCTCTCATCATCAATATCAACATTCATCGGGGCATTGGATGCACCAAGCTTCACCCCAACCTCCGGTTCCACAATATCTTTGTCACATACAGCCTCTTCTTCTTTTTCACACGGCTTCATAATGACTTCAACAATACTCTTCTTTACTACAACAACCGGCTCCATAATGGGCTCTCTCACTACACCACTTATTCTTCCACTTCTAGTAACAATGGCCATGATATGAGCATTATTTTTAGGATTGGCCATGGTGTCACTAGGAAGTGTTCCCTTCATCCTTGGGTTCATTTAAGTGGATAGATGGTTCATTTGGGCCTCAAGATTCTTGATTGAGGCCGAATAAGAGCTCACAGTTTGATAAAGTGTTGAAACTTTGCTTTTAAGCTCACTAACCCCGGTATTTGTAGTTTCTACCTTATTCAACACCAAGGACAGCATGTCTTCAATATTTGAGTGCCCAGGGTTGCTTGTGGTGGGTTGATATAAAAAATCTGACTTGTTTAGAGGTATGTAAGGATTGGAGCTCTGGTAATTATATCTATAACCTTCTTTGTCACGATCCCTCCAATTTCCATCTCGTTCCTTGTCTCTATTCCAACCTTGATTCTCATCCCTTTGGCGATATTACCCAAGATGAGAACCCACCGATAGGTATCAAATTTTACTATCCACTATGGTCATAAGCTCGTCATCACTAGCCTTAATCTCTGGTGTACTCACAGCATTCAGGGTCTTAGCACCACCAGCCCCCATCATATGCTTGGCTAGAAAGTCTATTTGTGTCATCATTTTTTCCATGGTATCATACCTCTCTTTATACATTCTCCTTATCTCATTTGTTAAGATGGACGTGGTAACTCCCGAGGTAGGAATATCAGCCTCCCTTGTGTGCCAAGCTTGGTTAGACTTGGTCATTCTCTCTAGAAAGGCCGAGGCAAGAGAAAATTATAGATCCATGAAGGTACCACCTCCAAGATTGTTGTCCATGGACTTATTCATCGAGTTCAAGGATCTAAAAAAGCTTTGTTGCAAGACATTGTTCGGCAATCCATGGTTAGGGCATAACACAAGCTTTTTCTTGAATCTCAACCATGTCTCATGCAAAGGCGCATCGGGGAGTTGGCGGTAGTTGGTAATCTCATCCCTCATTTGCATCATCGATGATGAAGGAAAGAATATAGGAGTGAAAGCACTTACCAACTCAGCCTAAGAGGTGATTGACCCATCTGGCAATTCCTCCAACCAAGCTGTGGCTTCTCCCATTAGAGAGAAGAGGAATAGGCAAAGTCAGATAGATTCTTGGGGTATATTTTGGAAGATGAATGGTTGACATATCTCAACAAAAGTGCGGATATACCTATTGGAATCTTCGTGATCTCCTCCTCTAAACATCCCCTTTATTTGAATTAGATAGAGCATTGTGCTAGTAACATGGAACACCACATTTTCAACCATAGGAGGTAGGCGGATTGCACCTACTCCCACTTGAATCGCGGGTTCATTGACCTAGTTCATAAACCCGTCAAGACTTCCATTGACACTTTCGTTGTCACCCACTTCGCTCATGGGATACCTAAGTAATAGACAAAAACAACAAACCAAATAAAAAGAACAAACACTCTATAAGGTGATTTCAATTCTCAATCAAAAAGGCTATTCAAACTCAATTCCCCCGCAATGGCGCCATTTTTTATAACGCTCAAATGTACTCTCCTAGATGGAGGTATCGGTGATCATTAGATCAAAACACATTTATATATTCCCAATGGGAGTTGGGGTCGATCCCACAGAGAATTGGTGACTAGCCAAGTTGATTGTTAAGAAAAGACTTCACAACGATAATAGTTTGTTCGCAACAATAAAAGTAAAGGAAGGGGGAATTGAGAAATCTATCACAATTCGTAATTGAAAACAAGACAATAAAGTAAAAGTGAGTGTAAACTAGGAGAGAGGACGACTAGGGATGTGTGTCAAATGGGATTCGAATACGGGTAAGGGTGATAGCTCATTCATGTAAATTCTCACTAAACGATATGGATAGCATTGGTTTTAGGCATGCTTGTTAATCTCTCAATCAAACAATCATATATCCAACCATTTTTATTCAAACATCGTTGTTTAGGCAATAACCAACCAACATATGCTTGGGGAGGTCAAACTATTTCTAGCTTTGACCCTTAAATGGGTATTTCTAGCGAATTGAGCTATTTCTAGTCTCAATCTACGTGGAATCCCAAGTACCCACTAGCAATTTCACATTCAAAATTGTAAGCCCTTTTTGCAAGCAAGAACACAATCAAGTGAGGTACATCAATGTTTGCAACCATCAATTTTAGAGTTAAAATATGATGAAATCACTAGACCCATGTCATATTAGCAATTAAAAATACAAATTAGCAACACCCATTCCCATTTATCAAGCACCCATTATCAACACATCCCTAGACAAGAAGCTTAGCTACTCATGCTAGAGGAATAAAGAACAATACCAAATGGGTAAGTCAGATTCCCTTTCATTCAAGCTAAATATTTAATATCCAAGCTCAGCTTTTACAAGAATGATGATTCAAGAGTTAAAAAGAAGGAATTAGAGTGAAACCCTCTTCTTCTTTCTTGGAGAGAAAACTTGCTCACTACTCAAAACTATTTCAAACACTATCCAAAACTATCTAAAAATATGCCTGAAATGGCTTTTAGAATTTTCCCAATTCGTCATACAAAGATGGACAAAAATGCCCTTCAAGAGCCATGCAACGCGACGTGCGGTTCGCACGACACAATGTGTGTGTTGCACAGATCCACAATTATGAACCAAAGACTTCAGCCAATCATTGTCTTTATGAAAAGTGGGGTGAAGTTCACACCAGAGAATGTGCGCATTGCACAGCGATCGCATCCATTAGCAGATCCTTCAGCTAATTCTGAGCTTCATGTGGTGAAAGGTGTGGATTGCACACCAATGACTGTGCGTGTCGCATGAGATCCGCACCATTTGGCAGAATTATCATTTTGTTTGATGACATCACACTGCAACACCTTTTAAGATCTTTTTAGGTCTATTTCCTTGTTTTCTATCTTTGATCACAAGTACCTGTATATACATCAATAAAGGTCATAAGAACCTTTAAATCTCATCAAAACATAGCAATAATTCATGGTTAAAGGCTCAATAAGTTGGTATATTATCGACTTATCATTTGCCTATTCCCTTTCTCTCTCATATGGGAAGCAACAACATGGTTAGAGGAATTACCAGAAGGCTCGATCACCACTTGGAATAGTCTTGTCGAAGCATTTGTAGTGAGATTCTTCCCTCCCTCAATAATGATGCAATTGAGGGATAAAATCACTAATTTTCATCAACTCCAAGACAAACCATTACATGAGGCATGGTTGAGTTTAAAAAGAAGCTATTGTTGTTCCCCAATCACAGACTACCGGATAATGTCCTTCTCTAAAGCTTCTATAGGTCTTTGAATTCGATGAATAAGTCTGTGGCCAACAACCTTGCCAGTGAACCTTCATGTATCAGCCATATGGCATTGCCTCTGCCTTTCTAGAAAGAATAACCACGACGAATCATGCTTGGCACACGAAGGAGGCTAATGTGACCATGGGGGTGACCTCATCTATTTTTACAAATGAAATGTGACATAAAGATGAGGAAAAGGATTAGACTATGGCCAAGATGCTAATGCAAATTGACCTTTTGGCCAAGCATGTTATGGGAGATAGAAAATCTAAAAAGGTAAATATTGTGAGTATTTCGGAGCGTCAAGCTAGTGAAGACGAGTGGTATACTATTTTGGATGGTAACATATGCTATTTTTAGGCAGGTTCTTATCCTGAGTATTATCGACGAGGGATGATAATCAAAGTTGGATTAAGGACAAAGAACGTGATGTCTATTAGAGGGATCATGAAAAGGAAGGGGACCGATATAATCACCGGAGTTCGAACCCCTATGTGCCCCCTCTAAGGCTGATGTTGCTTTTCAACCTTTCATGAGCAACCCCGGGCACTCAAAAATTAAATATATGTTGTCCCTTGTTTTGAAAAAAGTTGAGACAACCAAAAGTAGAGTTAGTGAGATAAAAAGCAAAGTGTCGACACTTCACCAAATGGTAAGCTCACACTCGGCTTCTATCAAGCATCTCAAGGCCCAAATGAATCACTTGTCTACCCAAATGAATCCATGATTGAGGGGACACTCCCTAGTGACACGATGGCAAATCCAAAAAATGATGGCCATGTAATGGCTATTGTCACAAGAAGAAGAAAGATAAGTGGTGTAGAGAAGAAGCCTAGTGTGGAGGTTGTTATGGAGCCAATTGACAAAGAGAATGAAGAGGTTATGCTTGAAGAAGAAGATGATGAAGAGACGAGAGTTGGGGTGAAGCTTAGTGGCTAAGCACCCAACGTTGTTGCTAATAACAATCTATCTGATGAGAAGGGGGTGGATGTGTGTCCTTCTCAAATTGTGGTTGATGTCGAGGAAGAGACTCCTAATGTTCCAAGGGTGCAAACTACCCTACCTAAGGGACCTCCTCCATACCCGCAAAGATTGGCCAAAAATAAAGAGTGGAACCAATTCAAAAAGCTCCCTGACATATTTAGCAAACTTTCCATCCCGTTGGTCGAGGCTTTAATGCAAATGCCCGAGTATGTGAAGTTCATGAAGGAGATTCTCAAGAAGAAGTGTGTTGTTGACTTGGGTACCATTGATATCTCACATAGTTGTAGCACTGTGATGACAAGTAATATTGCTACAAAGCAGGAGGACCCGGGCACATTTACATACCTTGCACCATTGAGTTATTTGTGTTCTGGAAGGTGTTGTGTGACTTAGGGATGAGTATCAACTTGATGCCCCTCGTGATATTCAAGAAGTTGGGCTTGGGTACACCCAGGACTACATCTATGAGGTTTCTCATGGCTGATAGGTCCATCAAACTCCCAGTAGGAATCCTATTTGTTATGTTGGTCAAGGTTAACAAGCTCTCCTACCAGCCAACTTTGTTATTTTGGATTGTGAGGTGGATATAGAGGTGCCCATCATCTTGGGGCGACCATTGTTGGCTACGGGATGAGAGTTGGTTGATGTTGAACTTGGAGAACTCAAATTCCAAGTGGGAAGCAAAGATGTGACATTCAACATATGCCAATCCATAAAGCCACCAGATGATCTTTGAGAAGTATTTGTGATCGGTATTAAGGGCAAGATGGTGGATTCCCAATGATGATTTTGTGGTTAAAGAAGTGCCCGAGAATGATGGTAAATATGATCATGTGAGTAAGGTATTGATGGAGAAATTCCCACACTTGGTATGGGGCCACTCCAAGAGGATTGGCATTCCTTCCAATAATGATTAAAGATTGAGGTAACATCGTCAAGCCACGACGTAAAATCAAGCGCTTCTTTGAAGGAAATCCAAGTGTCTTTACTTTATTTTTATTACCTTATGTTGTTTTTGGTTTCTTTGTAGGGAATGCATGATGAGGAAAAATGACCATGTGGAAAAAAAGTCAAAAAGGGGACGTGCGAAAGGCTGTGCATTTTACACAAACCCTTGTGTGCGTTGCACCTCCTACGCATCTCAAAATAGAAAGTTGGGCCAAGTTTGGGCATGAATCATCTGGTGCGAGACAACATGTGGTTTGCACAAGGTCTTGTTCAAACCGCACATTATGGCGCATCGAGGTAAGTTTTAAAAATGATTTGACCTACCCGTTGACCAAACCTACCCGTTGACCAAACCGACCCGAAGACCAACCCAGTGACTTTTCTTCTTCTTTTTCTCTTTTTAACCCACCACCTTCTTCTTTTTTCTTCCACTTTCTCACAAAACCTCCACAATCTTCTCTCAAAATTCCCCAAAAATCCCTCAAACTCTCCCAAATCTTTTCCTCTCTCAACCCAAATCCCTCCGCTGCTGCAACACCGCCTGTCGTTGCCATCTCTCTGGGTTGGAACTATTGGGACTCTATTGTAGCACATCAAAAGGCTTCAATTTTTGCCTCCTACTTTTTAATCTTCACTTGTGGTAAGTTTCCCGATGATAAATGCATGTTTTAATGATGATTGATAACTCATATTATGAAGCATGCTCATTATTTCCTCCATGTTGATTTTTGGGTGAGATTCAAAAAAATTGGATCCCTAATGTTAAGTTATATTGGTGATCATGCTTAGAATTACCTTGGTAGAACTTGAACTTATGATGGTACATATTATTTGTGGTAGTTTTTAGCCTTGAAAATTCATATTTTAGGTGAAGTCTGAGTAACCCACTTATGTTGGTGCATGATTTGGCCCTATGATAGATTGGGTGACGTCATTCTTAAGGGCAAATCGTCATCTTCATAAGGTTTTGGTAGGAAATTGATGATTGGGGCTGAAATTGTTGCTACTATTGTGCCAATGTTCTATGTTGAATATGCTTATTAGGTGTATGATCTTGGTTGGGGGGTAGAAATTGTTGTTGAATGAATATTCCTATTGGTTTGAAATTGAAGGCTTGATGTTCCCAATGATAGACGGGGTAACGTCCTTCTTAAGGGAAATCGTTAAGATCTTCTTTTGTCTTGAATGTGTTGATGGATTCCGGGGAAGTTTGAGTACACGGATGATTGGTTGATGTCTTTTGCATGTTTAGCCCTCTTGTTAACTATTGGTATGGTGCTTATTGCCAGTGCATTCTACAAGTATTGGTCTATGAATCACATGCTTAACACACAAAAAAGACAAGAAATTCAAATTTCCATGTGTTTTCCTGTGCGTTTTGCATGCAGAGCGCAGACCTCTAAGTGAAAAATGCACAAGGCACCACACACCCCTTAAAAAGGTTGCCAGTTCACTGGAATGGGAGGCAAAGTGCCATGAGATGCACACTTTGGCTGGTGCGATTCACATAGGCCTTCGCACCCCAAAATAGAAACCATTCTAGGTTTCTGGTAGCTCATGTGAAGGCACGTGCGATGTGCACAATGCCTGGTGCGGTTCGCATGTGGTTCACATGAGCCACCAGTTACCTATTTTGTTTTTCTTCTTTGTTGCATTCTATTTCTTTTTACTAACTTCTTGTACCATTTATGTCTTTCATTTGATGCAAGCATGAAAGCACATGGTGAGTACAAGCATAGTGCCTACCACTAACATCCATTTGCAGGATCATGGCTCCTAGCAAGCATCGTCGGAATAGCCGTGCTACAAATCAAGCTTCAACATCCAAAAATTTGGGTATCCCAGTGCAAGAAGAGGGGCCTTCTGAATTCGAAATCCGGTTCGGCCTTGAGGGAATAGAGGCCTACTATCTTAAGTTTCAGGAGAAGCGACCATTCTTGGAAAAGAAAGGATTTGATGTGGAAGCCTTTGAAGCTGATTTCCCAAACATCCCCAAACAATTTCGGATAAGGACTTGGGACCTCCTTGCTAAGCCTTCTGGCCCTTATTGCCCAGAGTTGGTACGGGAGTTCTATGCCTCATATCGGTCTAGGCAAGACATTTAGAAGTATAAGGGCCCAACAAGCAACCTCCCATGCCTTGATTCTGTTTGGGTGAGGGGCTAGGAAGTTCATATTACACCAGCTGCCATCTATTTTTCCATATGGCATAACAAACCAATTCCAGAGTCAATTTGGAATGTGTGGCTAAAAAAGAGGACGAATATGAGTGGGTTACGGGTATCATCGCTGAAAAAACTCCTCTTTGGGCCATCTCAAAAGGACCCATCTATCGATCAGATCTCAAGTTTGAAGCTCAGATATGGTTAGATTTTGTGTGCAGACGACTCATCCTAATTGGTCACAAAACTAAGGTGACTATAGAGGTGGATATTCTCATTGCTTATATCATGTCTAGCCTCTGGTTAAATGAAGAGGAGATCATCATCGAATAAATCAAGCAGAGAGCTAGACACGAGACCACATCCATGGCTTTTCTTGTTCTCATTAGCCTTTTGTGTTTCCAAGAAAACTGCCCTCAACTTCGTTCATTGGATAAAATTATCCAAGCTACTAGAATGGTTCAATTGGATACAAGGCGAGACAAAGATGCTCCACATAACAAGAAAAGAGACCTGACTTGCACTACAAGTGCCATGGGAGGCAATACTAATGCTGAGACCATTGCTCATAATTATGTGGACTTAACATACCCATCTCAAGAAGCATCTAATACCTCCCATATGGCTTCTCAAGTGACACCTACTTCAGGTAACTTGTTTAAACTTGCTCACCTTGTTCACCACAACAAGGAGCGCCTATACAAGGTAGCTAAGGACATTCCAAGCTTGATTCAATCTACCATAAAATTAGCATTGAAACCGGTAGTATTGAGCATAAGTAATCTTTGTGCTAGGGTGGATACTATGGAAGTGGATGTTAATGTGCTTAGACAGGTGATACCACATGTTGAGCCAAAGATCTCCAAATGGGATCTTAATCTATCGGCCCCAAATTCCATGTCCTCTCCAAGGAATGCTAGCCCTCCCGATGATTGGTACACGGATTGGGATCCAAATGATGAAGAAGGGACATCTGAGATTCACGAAAAGATTGAACTATTCAGTAAGGCCCCTGATGCTTTAACATCTTCCATACAAACTTACCTGAAGCCTCCCATGTCTTATGAGAAAGAATGGGGTCCATAGCCGAGGTTTTCTTACCATGATTTGATGACTTGTGAGGACAAGTGGGAGATTATGGAACCGTCCAGCCTCCTCTAGGTCCGATGGAACCCATCGATCCCATCGGTGGTGGGATTTTAGATAGACCCAGTGCATGTCTATATTCCTCTACCGGCATCACCGGCACCTCAGCCTCCTAGGCCACCACAATAATTTTACTCAAGGAGGCATTGTCATCACCATTAGTATCACCAGGGAGTTTTTGCATTCATTCTTATTTGTATAATTTTATTTATGCATCGAGGTCTATGCGTACTTTTAGTTTGGGGGTTCTGTAATTAATTGATCACTCACCTTGTGCTTAATACATTGCCCCTGTCGGGCTTCTCCTTTATTTAGTTTTATTGATTAGTGCTTAATTGTTCCCTCGCTAGGCATGATATTTTTAATTTTGGTTGTGTTGCCAGGTTAGTCCTACATGATTCTATTATTTTACTACCCGTGCCTTGCAAATGCGTTAAAAGCCTACACCGAGGATTATTTTCAAATGATTCATAAGCACTTGAGTTTCTAATCTCCTTGTCAATAGTAGATTAGCAATAAACTCTGAGGGTTTTCTTAATACCACGGTTCTTTCCCAAGGAGCATAATATTTTCTTTTAATTTCTTTTTCTTTTATTTTTGTGTCGAACCTGGTTGGTGTTTTCCTATGATAGATTGAGAGGCGACTTTCTTAAAGGAAAATGCCAAGTTTTAGTGTTAATTTAAGTTTGTGCTTTGTCTTATCCTAAAATGGACCCACCAAAAAAAATCTTGGCAAGAAGTTTTTAAAAATCAAAGGAAAGAGGGAAAATGAATTTTGAGAAAAGCATTCTCTTGTCATGACTTGCACACTCTTGGTTTGGCTTGATCGATTCACAAACGAGTGTGTAATGAACTCGGAATAGCTTTTCAAAAGTCATTTGTCCCAATTAATTTTGAGACTAATGTGGAAGGTTCTTGTGATGTGATTCCTTGTGTGGTGAGGTTATCCTTTGATTCTTGTGCATGCATGTCATCTAGAACTTGCCCTGAATATGATTCAAGGCAAAATCCTAGATGTAACTGAGCTTGGAAGATGATCTTAGGCCCTTTTTGAATAGCCACTTCCCCCAAATGACTTCCCTTGACATTGTCTCTAGTGAACCCCTTCGAGCTTGTGACCATTCCTTGACACCTTGTAATACCTTGACACCTTTTTAGAACCTTGATTCTCGCACCCATCCTCCCTAGTGGCTTAAAAGTAAAACATAGGCTAAAAGCCTAAGTTTGGAAAAAAAATTGAAATGATAACATAGGTAAAAGCCTAAGTTTGGGGATGTATGTACTCAATGTGGAGAAGAAAAGAAATGTACTTCAAGTACAAGGTAGCACCTTATGTGAATTGAAAATTACTCCAAAATACCAAATGCAATGAGCAAAATGAAAAGAAAATAATTAGTGCTACCAAGTGAAGGTGATACAAGGAGGTTAAACTATCAAGTTGAAGGAAAAAGCTTGGGTTGTGTGAGGGAGAAATAAGGTGAAGTCAAAATTCAAAAATATGAGCGGTGTTCAAAATGATAACAAAGAGCATTAGGGAGGTTTAGTCACTTGATCCAAATGAAATCCTCACCTTATCCCTAGCCAATATCATAACTCACAAGTCTTTTATGATTCCGAGTTTGGTTACTGTACATTAATGGCGATTTACATGAAGGAAAAGCATATGGTTCGATATGTGTGCACTTAAACTTCCTTGAGAGAGTGAGAGTTTTCGTGGTTCTCTTAGAATCCCTTGTATTGTGAATTGCATGATTGTGAGTGGAATTCTCTCTTGTGGTGAGTGGCATCATGCACTTGGATTGAAGCATAAAGTCTCTATTTCAATGGAGAGGAATGAATGAGACAAGTTGTGTGGCGAATATCGAGGCAAACCCTGATGGTCTATGCCAATGACTTGAGAAGCTTAATCTTGTTTTGGATGGAAAATTTCCTTGATTTGAATATGAAATGAAGTCCTTTTGATGAAAGGTTTGAAATGATCATTTGCCTTGATAATGTGGTGGTCCAAATTGAGATAAGCATGGTAGTTGAGTCTTTTGTTTGAGTTTTTTATTTATTATTTTTCTTAGTTTTTTGAATAGATTAATCTTTTGTGCCTTGATTGAATTTAAGAACATAATTCATTCCTTACCTTATGAGTATCTTGCTTGATCATAAGCAATAGTTAAAGTTTAGGGGTTTGCTAAGTCGGTAATCTACCAACTTATTGAGCCTTTAATCATGAATTATTGTTTTATTTTGTTAAGAATTAGAGGTTTTTATTGCCTTTATTAATATGAATATAGGTACTCTTGGTCAAGAGTAGAAAACAAGGAATTGGACCCAAAAGAGCTTAAAAGGAATTAAAGTGTGAAAGGATCAAGAGAGACGAAGATTCTGCCTTGGGGTGTGGCCACTGTGCGACATGCACAATGTTTGGTGCGGCTCGCACCTCCCTTCACATGGAGCTCAGAAGAAGAAGGAGAATCTACTAAGGGGTGCGGTCAACGTGCGATGCACACTCAGCATGGTATGGTCCGTACCCCACTTCGCATGACATCTAATGATAGGCTAGAATCACTGGTCCACTGATGTGAAGTAAACAATGAGATATACAAAATGCACGTTGCGGAGCACAGCTCTCGAGGAGTAATTTTATTCACTTTTATGTGATGAATTGAGAACCTTCTAAAACCCAATTTGGGCATAGTTTTTTAGAGTTTTTACAGTTTTGAATAGTTCTGGAGTATTGAACAAGGATTCTTTCCCAAGAAAAGATAGAGGGTTTCACCCAATTCTCTACATCTTCAACCTTGGATTATAAATTGAGCTTGGATATTGGAAACTTCTTCCATTAATGTAAGGGAATTTGAATTACCCATTTGATATTGCTTCTTATTCCTTTAGCATGAGTGGCTAAGTCTCCTTGTCTAGGGGTGTGTTGATAATGGGTGCTTGATATTGGGTGTGGGTCTTGTCTAATTGTCCTTATAATTGCTAAATTGATATGGATCTAGTTAATTCGCTATGTTTTAACTCTAAAATTAATGGTTGCAAACATTGATTGAAATTACTTGATTGTATTCTTGCTTGAGAAAGAGGTTCATAATTTTGGATGAAAATTCACTAGTGGGTACTTGGGATTCCATTTAGATTGAGGCTAGAAATAGCTCAATTCACCAGAATCACCCATTTAAAAGTCTAAGCAAGAGATAGTGTGACTTCCCCAAGCGTATGTTGGTTGGTTGTTGTGTAAACAATGGAGCTCTATACAGACCATTGGAAATATGTTGTTAGATCGAAAGATTAGCATTCACACTTAACACCAACGCTACCTATGTCATTTTTAAAGAATTTGCATAATTGGAAAAGTACCATATCCCATGTTTGAGTCCCATCAGACGCATACCCCTAGTCGTCCTCTCTCTTTATTCAAACTCTTGTTTAATTTACATCTTTAATTTGAATTGTGAATTATGAATTGTGACAGATTTCCTAATTCCCTGATTTCCCTCTTTTACTTTTATTGTTATTTGAACATGAACTCTATTTGTTATTGATATACGATAATACTTTAGGCAACTCTACCATTCCCTGTGGGTTGACCCCGACTCCCATCGGAAATTATAAATTTTGTTTTGCTTAATGATTGCTTTCACCTCCATATAGATAGTGTTACTTGAGCATTATCATACGTGCTAAATGATATCAAATTTTTTATTTTTGTAAACAGTAATAAAGTTATTACGTATTGGAATTATGAAAACCATGGTACAAAGGTATGGTGTTATGGTTTTGTGCATTGGTTAATAGAGGAGAAGGTATGCTTGTGACAATTTTTTTGAAATCCTCACTCTTTAGAAATATTTTGCTCGAGTCATCGCTATGACAAAAAAATTCTAGCCACAGTGGGTCCACTTCTATGAGAAAGGGACTTTTATAGCGAGATGACCCACAGTAGCTAGCTCCATGCTCATCATAATAAAGTCACCGCAGCAGGAAAGGGTTTGCCGCAGCGACTAGCACAAGCCAGTAGCTCAGATGTTTAGTTTCCTATTTTGGGATTTCACTTGTTTAAGCATTTTATGAGAGTTAAAAGATACAAAAACTAATTCCATAAAAAGTACCAGCCTACAAACAAGGCCATCATCCTTCAAATACCACCAACGACACCCATAAACATTCAAAACAATAAGAAAAGAAATAGAAGATTATCTGAAATATGCAAAAAAACAAGGAAATTGTCTAAAAGTAGCCCTACAAGGGAGAATGAACTAGAGTAATAAAAGAGGGGAATAAAGGGTGTGAAGTTCCATAGATTCTCAATCAATCACTGATGCTCGAGTCACTGGACTCCTCTTCGTCTAACTCACTGAGGAAGGAGAACTTTTGGACATCCTCCCGGCTCACTTGGGAACCTTCTGCTTTTGAGTGAGGTTCTTGATAAGAGACTTGATCCCCTTCCACATCCTCACCATCAAATTGTCTCGAGCACGTTCCTTCTTCCTCTCCGTATCCAGCTCTTCCTGGAGCTTAACATGGGCTTGTGAGACTCAAAAGTACCATGGGAGTTCAAAGGACCTACAACACTAGATGGATCGGTTGTTGGGAGAGGCACCGTCTCCAGTGGAACATGTGGTAAGCCCTCCAACATCATCCTCATATCAGCTATATCCACTCCCAATTTCTCCATGGTACCGCGCCGATGTGGAATTAGTCTCAACCTCGTTGCTGACTTGACCCCTACTTCTCCATCCCTCCAACCCTATCTTCTCTTTCTTCTTGTTGTGACTCGGAGCACCTTTCACCCTCAATGGGTTGAAGGTCTTGTCAGGGTCAATAATGCAATCCATGGGCTCACTTGGCAGGTTCTCCATCCTACACAAAGTAGTAATCAGTTAAGGGAAGGGGAGATCCTTGGTATGTAATATCACAAAGTGTCTCCACTCATCCATAATTTTTACTCCCGTATTTACCGGCACCCTGGCAGCAAGCAAGCCACAATTAGTGCTCGAGAATGGGTCACGTTCAAAGTGTTTCCCAAAGGGTAAATCCTCCTAAACAGCAAATTTATCCACCTTCGAGCATCCAGAGTGAAGTGGATGTTGGTGATCCTCTTCTGATGGTCGGCCCAAGTAATCGATGCCATATGATCCTCTAGCACCAGAGCATTTACCAACCATTGTCTGTTCCTAGTCTCTCTCCTTGCCTTATACTTAGTCTCAAAAGTATTAGGCAACCTCAGAGCCTTGTTGATATTTGCAACTAAAATCCTAATGCTCTCACCCCGAACATATATGATGGGGTCTGAGACATTTTAGTTAATGTTAGAGAGATAAACATAGAACTCTCTTACCCAATTCTCATTGATCGCATCGGGTATCTGTACAAATGGTAACCATCCAATATCCCTCAAGTGGTAGTAGAACTCCAGTGCTTCCTCCTCAATCTCCAATCTCCCAAGCTCCCTCCATTGGCTAAAACCTAGGAAGCACCTCTCCCGGGTAAACCCCCTGAGTATCTACTCGATGTACCACTGTTGGCTCTATGTATTCGCAAATATTATGAAATTTGCTTCTTCATTTGTGTCCATATTTTGATCTCTGTGGAAAGAAAAATAATCATGTTACTTGTTATATTTTTAAAATATGAAACAAAAATGAGTAAGAGAAGCTAAAAAGTCAAAAAGAAATTAGCTTAGAAAATGGCTCCAGCCTTGGCAGGCATCCTGCCTAAATGTCTGCAGCGGATAATTTCCCTCTATGGCGAGGTCAATATGGAAAAAACCTATCTGCTACAGTAGATTTTCCATAACAAGGCGAGTCTTACTGTAGCGATACCATCGTCCCCAGCAAGCCAATCACTTCAAAAATGGTGATTTTGCAAGTGTGCTCTATTTTATCAAGTTTTCTCATAGATCTGGCATAGCCTATTTGCGTTCAACACTTATTTTTCATTTTATGGTGATTTATGCCCCGAAGATCAAGCCTCAAATAATTGGAATTCATTTCAAAAAAATTCTACTATTCTACTCTATTTTTAAGTCTAAGACCTTATGAACTCCATGGCGTAAGGGGCATTCTAAACAAGTTAGCAATGTAAATCTAGTGTTCATGCTTTGTGAATTTAACCCTACAAGGGAAAGAACTATCACATATCCCAAGACTTATTTTTGGGTTAAATCTAGCAATAATCACAAAATTGATACAATGCAAACATAGCAAGCATAATATAAAGCAATAAAAAAAGGAATTACCTTGAGAAAATCGTGAGGAGAGCATTTAGGTTGAGAGAATTTCAAAGGAGGGTGTGGAAAGTTGGTTTTGCAAAGTAGGGGAAATGAATCCTTTCCCCTCTTAATTTGTGTCGCTCTTTTCTATGGTGGACTGTCTCTCACCATAGTGGTCTCGCCATAGCGATACATGTCTCGCCATGGCGGTGCAGCGTCATTCTAAGCCACACTCATCATTTTTGCATACCAATGTTTGAATACTAACTCCTAGGCATTGTGAGTCCTTGTAAGAACCTACATAGGTAAATTCTTCCCCCAAGGTTGGGAAAACGCGAGTAAGAAAATCTAGATCGTACAAAGTTTTTCGTCCTCCACATTTTAGTTTTGAAGGTCTCGATTAAGAGATAATCTGTAAAGGTGATTTCAAAAAATTATTTTGCGTAATGTGATTGTTCGAGTAAATTAGGTGAAGCGTGGGAATAAGGTAACCTCGTGTGCAAATTAAACTCGTGCCCCTACGCCTTCTGAGTCCGTTCAAGGATAAAATATTGATAAATTGGTATCTAATATAATGACCCATTTTGTCATTATTAGAAATTTATGGTAAAATGAAAGAAATTAAAATTTTGTGTTATCAAATTTGTGTGAAATTAATTATGATAGTGTTTTAAATAAAATACGAAATGAATTAAATTTAAAGATGGGGCTAACCAGTGAGGGCTTGCCATAGCGGCCCTTGCCTCGCCGCAATGAGCTTGTCGCAGTGAGGAATGTTCTGCTACGGTAAAGCCCACAATCCAAAATGTCAACATTACAAAAATCATCTCCCAGCTCTTATCAAAGAAGAAGACCTTCTCAAAAAATGACCCAAAATTTATTCTAACCCTAGAACACAACAATAACAATAATAACATACCCAGTGTATTCTCATAAAGTGGGGTCTGGAGAGGGTAGAGTGTATATAGTCCATGTCACTACCTCAGAACACCAAGAAAAAAAAAGAGAAAATCTCTCAGCGTAATCTCTCCTTCTCCTCACGATTTCTCCCTCTGAATTCCTAGAACGAGAGCAAGGATCAAGTTGCATGCAGTTTAGCAGCAGCTCAGCTTCGAGGTAGGTTATGGTTAACTTGTAGTAAGACTTTGATTTTGTGATCATAATTATTGTATAGTGATTAATAGAGATAACAAGGTTAGGCCTTCGGGCAGGGAGTTTGGATAGAATATGTTAGAGTAATTTGATAAGATGAGAATCTTGTGAATAAACATATTTATATATGTGTATCTTGATGAATGTTATGGGGTAATGACTAAGTAAGTGATGATGCATAAATAATGTGGTTATTGGATATGTAGGCATCAAAATATTTATGCTAGAAGGTAGGATGCAATGAAAAAGTGATTAAACTTCTAAAATAGGAACTCTTAATTTATGTATTAATACTTAATGGCTTATATGTGAACTATGTCAGACCTTGTACAATTGACTTGAGGTTGTTTAATTGAACAAACTAGTTATTGTAAATCCTTGTGTTGTGGTGTGAAATGATATTTTAATGAGAATTATCTTATGAAGAAAAATTATTTAAAATTAGAGTTTGACCTATAATAAAGGAAAAGTGATGTAAGATTGTGAGATCCGCATAATCTGGAAGAATTGTCCGATAGTGGCTGAGGAGGAAGTACTTATGGGAAATTAATAATAAGAAAGGTGAATAACTTGATTAAATTGGATTGAGACTTGTTTTAGTGCATCTATGTGATTGAATTATATGACTTGTGATTGATCTTCGGACATATTTGAATGATAATTGTTTTCATGTTGTGCTTGAAACAATAAGTTGTGTGTACATGAAATGGAATAAAGATCTTGAAATAATTAGTGTACATATAATTAGTGCGCTATGATGTATTCAAAGAGATAGACTTGGAATCATAATTTTACTTGGGTTAGTTGAAGCGGGTACCACGAGTCAGTATGGTTATTATTATTGAATATTATTAGTTGGAGTGGGTACCATGAGCTGGTACAGTTATTGTTGTTGACTAATATTAGTTGGAGCGAGTACCACGAGTTGGTATGAATTTAATATTATTATCTTGTTATGGATCGAGTACCATGAGTCAGTAAAATAAATGGACCCTGATGTGTCCCTTGTAGGTCATGACTAGTTGGGCAGAAATAAGATCCTTTAGCATATGTGTACACCTTTACATTTGTTCTATTGATATTGTGAGATGAGATTGAGGTTAATGAGTTATGTATGAATGAGATAGGTAGGACTTGATATGATTCTTGCGATAGGTGAGATGCACAAACCATACGTCTGAAAGATTTGGTGGATATGAGATTCATATTGTGTTGTGATTGCATCTGATTGAGTATTTCGTTTGATTTGACGTAATATTAGTGACTGATTTGTATTAAATATTATACTTGATGTTTATTGATGATTTATATGTCCTTGGTTGTATATTTGATGGATGTGGGTGACTGTAGGTCCTTGGTGATTATCCTTGATATGATCATGAATAATTATTGTGTTCTTGACCATTGTATTGGCTTAGCCTTTAAAAAGAGTTTAAATGTTTAATTGTGTTGGTTTCTGGGTTTACTTGGGAAGTGCGTAAGAATTTATAATAATGATAATGGATTGAGTACGAATGAGTAACTAATATTATGTGTAGGTTGGAGGAGAATATTTGTAATAGGAGATGCCTTGTGACTATGTTAAAAGGTTATAAATAATTGCTAAGGTTAATCGGAACATAAGGGGACTGACCCTATGGGTGGTAGTGGAGTAGGTATGAGTTGGGGAGGAGGGGTTGAGTTGGATTATTCTGTTAAGTAATGATATTGAAATTATATGTTGTATGTTGATTCCTATACTTGCATTATATGATCTAATCTTAGTCGATCAATGATATATGTCAGTACGTTTGGTGTACTGATACTACTCTTTCTATACCTTTTCGGTGTAAATGTGTGACAGGTTGACTGAAGTCTCATTGCATGGATTGAAGAGTCTCTATCATCAGCTTCCATTTTTTGATTCATC
This sequence comes from Jaltomata sinuosa, assembly GCA_003996215.1. Taxonomy (NCBI): domain Eukaryota; kingdom Viridiplantae; phylum Streptophyta; class Magnoliopsida; order Solanales; family Solanaceae; genus Jaltomata; species Jaltomata sinuosa. Next base: position 218,486 of record QJPP01000618.1, on the reverse strand, counting down.
AGAACGAAAATTATGTCGTATTTTTATTTGTTGTTTCCTTCATTAGTACCTCGTGTACAAGTCTAGACCAAATTTTGGGAAAGAGGTTGTATTTATTATCTTCTAAGCAATTGTATGTTTTCGTGTGTATTAGATTATGATTTCAAAGTTTGAAATTGGTTATTAATATGTGATTGTCTTAAAAAACTCTTTTGCTTAATCATGTTGGGTAAATAAGAGGTTCTCCTATCAAGTTAGAATCGAGTAGGTGCACGCACGACCTACTGTAATTTAGATCATGACACATAATGTATACATATTGATAACATATCATTGTAAATGGTTTAAAATTTACTTCCACTCAATGGTTACAACAAGTTAATAAATACATGACATACATTTGCACATATACTTCTAATAATTAATCCTGATTAGTTAATATATATTTTCACCTTATTAAATTATTTAACTATAATTAATTTATATAGTATGATTTAGTAATTATTATATATTATAGAGAAAATAGTCTAAAACCCCTCCAACCTATACCAGAAATCCCAACTACACACTCCAATTTCACGGGTGTTCTATCACCCCCTGAACAATTTATTTCTTTATTTAATACACCCTTGAGTGCTGACCTGTCATAGGAGGTGAGAACACCTTCTCTAGGTGCGTTAGAGGAGGCAGAAATTCTCCAAAATGTTGAAAACGTTTTACATGTGTATAATCCACGTCATTCTTGACAACAATTAATCCCCCAATGGTCATCTTCCTTCTTCCCTAATTTAAATAACATTTCTTCTTTCCCACCATTAACCCTTGTTTCTTTCTTCAATTTTTCACGATTTTTTTTCAAAAATAGCTAGGTTTTAGTTGTTAATGCTAATTTCTACTTTAAATCTTAAAGTTAGGGTTTGTAATCTGCTCTAATTTCTTATTTAGGGTTTGTAATTTGAATTTTATTTTTTCTCTAAATTTATTAAAAATGACAAATGCGGACTTGAATAAGCTTTGTATGGATGAATCAGACCCAATGTTCAACGTTGTAGTGAGATGCAAACATGAAAGTTTGCTGAATTTGCAAAATTCTTGTTCGAAATTAAATCCGGGAAGAAGATTTTGGTCTTGCCCATGCTATGGTGTATGTGTTTTTCCTTGTATTCTTGCTTCACTTTATATTTAATTGATGCTAATATACTATTTTTCTTTATTTTTCAGTCTAAAAATTGCAAAAGAATTTGATGGAGGGACAAAGAAGAAGTGGATCCAAGATCAAATTTTATCCTTTCAAGATTGATGAATAAAATCAATGAGTTGGAGCAAGAATTATTGTAACGACTGGGTCCATCGATACGGGTAAACCATTCGTGCTAATTTTTAGAGTCAGAAAACTCTGGATTTAGGAGTTTGAAATTCTGGGCTAGGCTAGTCTCGATTGGATTTGGAGAGAGGTATGGTCTAGGGAAATCTAGGTAAGGATTGGGTTAGATGTATTGATGAGAGCTAGTTTTCCTTGTATCAAAGACATAAAGGAGTCCGGGGGACTTTTTGGAATCGAATTCGGATAAGTAGAACTCCCGAAATCGAGGTTGATGTGAAGGGGTGATAACGCCCAAACTACACCTCAATTTAAGAAGCGTAAGCGGTCGTCGGCAAATATAGAACCCAACAGAGGTTGGGGTCGATCCCACAGGGAATAAGGTGCGAATTAAATCGTTAGTGAAGTAGATGACTAGTAATCAATATTTTCCGGTAAATAAGGGGTTTGCGTGATCAAAACGTGAACAAAAGCAAATAATAACGTACGAGTGAAATCAATATGAGAGAGCACTAGGGAAGTGTTCACCATGGCGTTGTAACAATGTCGATTTAAGCTTAACCGGGTTCTTTCTTATATGCGTGTCACGATGCGATTGAATTAATGGTATCATCTAAACGTTTCTCAACCAAATAGACGAATTTTCTTTTCAATTCTCTCGAACTTGAAAAGGTGAGCTTTTATATTTCAATCCTAAACATCAAGTAGATTAATCTACTTACAGCATTAATCATAAGACGAGAGTTGGTAGTCTCGAATCCTCGTTATTAACCAAATTTCCCGGTTTTAATTTCTTTACTCAAGCAAATTAAACCTAGGCATGTTCTAATATTTGCAACCACTAGAAAACGTGAAGAATGAATGATTAACAATGTGACAATCACAAATATTGAACCCGACGCTACCCAGAATCTATATTGCTACTTTAGCCATGGCTCCCACAACCCTAGTTGTGGGAAGTTAGTTAATCATGCTTTGATGGAAAGAAAAGAGATTCATATTCATAATAAAGAGAAAAGAGATTCTTACAATATAATGAAAACAAGCTTTAATTATCCAAGAACAAGAAACCAAGATCCCAAGAACAATTCAAGAACACGATTTCAAGAAGAGGAAAACGTGTTTCTTGCTCTCAAATTCTCGCTCAAAAGTAGACTAAAAATCTCCTAGAACTATTGGGTGAACAATTTGTAATGAATAATTTAAAATAAACCTAACATAGGGTATTTATAGGAGTCCAGGAAGTAATCCCAAAAACGTTCAGAATCTGCGTCGCGCGCTGCCTCAACTTGACGGCCAGGCTGACGGACCGTCACCTTGGTGACGGACCATCACGGTGGCCGTCACCACTAGGCAGTGGTGCTGCCTCAACTTGATGGTCTTTGTGACGGACCGTCACCTTAGTGACTGGCCGTCACTCTTATCCAGAATGTCGTTTTGCTCGTATTTCCTTCCGTTTCTATGTTTGTCTCCCTTTCCTGAAAACATACCATAAAACATCAAAAACGACGATGGTTGCTTGAAAACTTACGATTGTTCTTAGTTTAGAGGCATCGAAAGTGTCGTAGAATGGCGGCACATCAACACCCTCAACTTAAAACGTTCGCTTGTCCTCAAGCAACATGACACAAAAACAATAATACGACTCCACTAAGAAAACAAACTCGTGTCTCTAGCAACTCATGGTCATTCAATTAAATCAGGCTCCCCAGTAGCACACAAATGTATGAAACGTTAACTTGCAAGGATCCAAGCATGTCATTCCAATATGATAGAATATTATGCATACACACGCACAGCTATCCTAACAGTCAATAGATAATACAGAAATCTTGGTGCCCTCACCACAAAGAAGTCCCACACACAAAATTTAGGACTAGGTAAAACGCTCACACTCACAAACGATTTCCAACAATGCACATGCGATGCCATAGGCTTGCCCTTACTATTCTATTTCAGCTCTTCAGAAAGTCATTCAGGATCACTACAGGACTTGTTTTGGCTTGTAATGCGGCTTCGGTGTAGGTAGGATACGTTTGGGGAATAGTGACTAAACCCTCCTTGGATTCACCGACCTACTATTTCCACATAACTTTACTTTGCCCATCCTTATTCACCTCCTTATTCCCTTCTTTCTAGCTACAGGTGCGGCCTCTTTATTTTGACACTTCTTTTTATTTCTTTTTCGTTCTTTTTCATCTCTTTTTCTTTTTCGTTTCTTTATCTTTCTTTTTCTTAGACACACACCAGGAATTTTCATTCTATTCACAACCAATCTTATTCATTCTATTTTTCTTATCATTTACCTCTATAGTAGCCACCCTCAACTTAGGCTGATTGCCTGAGTCGAGGTGCACGATGTCCAAGGAAGGACCAGGGCCAAAACAGGGATTCAAAGTTAGACAGGAACGGTGACAGGTTATTGAACGAACAGGGTCAATTATGGCTCAAACAGGGATCAAAGGGATTATTTACATTTGGAAGGTCTTATAGGCTAAGTGGACTGCACACAAAAAGGGCCTGTGATCCTTTCCTAAGCAACTAACTTCAAACTTTAACAAAATAGACCGGGCAAGTTCTAAATGCATGCACAAAGTAAGAATTTATAACAATAAGCTCACACACACTTGGCACCAAGAAACCATACTACTACCAACTATCAGGACAACAACTCGGCTTAAGCATAATTATTCCAATCATAACCACACAATGACATCCAAGGATCCAGACAGTCAAACATTTCAAACATTAGTACAAAATCAAATTTTTCAGAGGGGGCTCCTTTTAGTAAATTTTCCAACAAAAAACGCCATGCTTGCTATAGACACTAAAAAAAATATAACTAAGATTTAAACGACAACCTAAACATGCCGGTTCTACTAGATAGAACACCGGAGGGAAAAGAAACACGGCAACAAAAACCCTCGGTGGTGAAAGACTCAAAGGTAACCCAACACCCTCAACTTAGACTCATGCATTGTCCCCAATGCATACATGTGAAAACTAAAACTGTGAGAGAAAGGAATACCTGTGAAGCCCATAGGACTCAGAGTCTGGCATGATGTTGGAGACCGTCAGGGTCTCCAAAGCAGGCGAGATCGATGGAATAGGTTCCAGCTACTCCATCCCATTGAGCTCCAACTTCCTCTTTTATCGGTTTCGCAGCTCATCGCAGCAACTTCTTTGCTCTTTCATCGCTGGTTTTCTTGCGGTGTTTTCTCTTTCTCGATTTGTTTTCACCGCCTTCCTCAACATGGTTTCCTTCTTGCGATCGCAACCTCATTCTTGTAACAACTAGGGTCTCGACAGGACCCTTCTCCTTAATATGCAACTCCGCAGGGGCTTCTTTAACCACGTCTATGACTGCGACCACTCTCATGTCTCTTTGTTGCTTCATCAATTTACACACATCAAACTTGACAAATTCATTGTTTAACCTGAATGTCAGTTCATTTCTCTCCATGTCAACCAATACTCTCGCAGTGGCCAGCAATGGTCGTCCCAAGATTATGGGGACTTCAAAGTCCACTTCGCAATCCAAGATCACAAAGTCAGCTGGGAATATAAGCTTACCAACTTTTACCAGCACATCAGACAATATTCCCACCGGTCGCTTCACTGAACGGTCAGCCATTAGCACCCTCATGGTCGTTGGTTTGGGAGCTCCCAAACCCAATTATTTATAGATTGCTAGTGGCATCAAGTTGATGCTAGCACCAAGATCACATAACGCTTTTCCAAAGTTGAGCTTCCCGATAGTACAGGGAACAGTAAAAGCACCTGGATCTTCCTTCTTGTCCACTAACGATCTTGAGGAAATAGCACTGCAGTGGTGGAGGTTATCTTCTGGTTCCACGCTTACTGACCTCTTCTTGGTAATCAAGTCTTTCATGAACTTGGCATATCCGGGCATTTGTTCAAGCGCTTCTACCAGTGGGATGTTTATTGATATCTGCTTGAGCATGGTCATGAAATTCAGGAACTTGCCATCTTCCACTTTCTTCTTCAAACATTGCGGAAACGGAGGCGGTGGCCGAGGCATCATAGTTGGAAGTTTTTCAGCTTCCTTGTTTTCATCCACGGGTCTTTGAGTCGCCTCCTCGACCGCCTTGTCATTCGCGATCTCACCATCCTGAGTCTGAATTACCGGCTGTGATTCCGGTAATGTTCTACCGCTTCTTGTAGTGATCGCCATACAGCTCGCGTCATTCCTCGGGTTTTGAATAGTGTCACTCGACAGGGTCCCTGTCTTCCTTTGATTTAGAGCCGCCGAAATCTGACCCACTTGTTGCTCTAATTGCTTGATCGAGGTGGAATGTGAATCCACTACCTGACTCATTGTTGATAGTTCAGTCCTGATCTCCTTTACCGCGGAGTCAGTAGATTCCACCTTTAGCAGCATCTTCGCCATCATGTCCCTGTCTCGGTGCTAGCTCTATCCCGATTACCAGGTGGTACATACAACCCACCTCTATCAGTGTTATTCCTCCAGTTTCCTTGGTCACGATCTCTGTAGCCAGCTTTTTCATAGTAGTTGTCCTTCTGATAGTTCCGACCTTGGTTTCCTTGGCCGTTGGCCTGGAAACCACCCAAATAATTCGCCTCCTCATCAGATTCAAACTCTGCTGCTCTACCTTGGGAACCCACAGCTTTCACCTTCTCAATACCCCCTGACATCAAATGCTTGGTCAGCAGGTCCATTTGCGTTTTTAGATGGGCCATGTCATGGTCCCGTTCTTCCTCTTTCCTGCGCTGCTCTGCTGACACACCAACTGCATAAGTGCTAGCTGCTACCTCTGAATCCCGTGTATGCCAGGCCCTGTTGGTTTTGGTGAGCCTTTCCAAAGTAGTTGTGGCCTCAACAAAAGTGAGACCCATGAATGCTCCACCTGCTGCGTTGTCCAATGTTGGCTTAGTAGCCGAATTCAGTGCCCTGTAGAATGTCTGCATCAAAAAGTTGTCGGTAAGCTAATGGTTCGGGCATTGTGTCAACTTCTTCTTGAACCGTAACCAAGTCTCATGTAAAGCTTCGTGAGGTTGTTGCCTGAAATTGCTAATCTCATCCCTCAACTGTATCATCCTAGAGGGAGGAAAGAACCTTTCTAGGAAAGCTCCTTTCAACTCTCCCTAAGTTGTGATAGAGTCGGGGGTCAGCTCTGTCATCCATAATGCTGCCTCATCGGACAGAGACAACGGAAACAACCTGAGCCTGATCGCTGTCTGACTTACTACAGGCAATTCGAACGACTGGCAGATACCCACAAAATTCATCAGGTGCCAGTTTGGATTGTCACCAGCAACACCCCGGAACACTCCTCTCAAATTCAACAGCTGAATCATCATGCTAGTGATGTTGAACTTAGCCCCGGGTGCTAGCGGGGGAAACGCAATAGCGCCCGTGGCACCAACTCCATCTAAGTCGACCTCCTCATCATTCAACTCTATGTCGACCTCAAGACCACCGGCATTCACACGTTGTTGGGCTTGCTGAGCTGCATCGAGTCTCGCTGCCTCTTGTTGTTGCTCATTCATGTTTTGCCTTATCGTTCTTGCAAGCTCGGGTTTGTAGGGTACTATTGGTTCACCCGAGCCTCGGGTACTTGGCATGCACAACTATGTACCCTATAAAAACAAAAACAACAAATAAAAATAAAAGCAGGAAATATGACTAAGAGTCAAATAAACACACCGGACTTAATAAACAACCGTATTCCCCGGCAACGGCGCCAAAATTTGATAACGCCCAAACTACACCTCAATTTAAGAAGCGTAAGCGGTCGTCGGCAAATATAGAACCCAACAGAGGTTGGGGTCGATCCCACAGGGAATAAGGTGCGAATTAAGTCGTTAGTGAAGTAGATGACTAGTAATCAATATTTTCCGGTAAATAGGGGGGTTTGCATGATCAAAACGTGAACAAAAGCAAATAATAACGTACGAGTGAAATCAATATGAGAGAGCACTAGGGAAGTGTTCACCATGGCGTTGTAACAATGTCGATTTAAGCTTAACCGGGTTCTTTCTTATATGCGTGTCACGATGCGATTGAATTAATGGTATCATCTAAACGTTTCTCAACCAAATAGACGAATTTCCTTTTCAATTCTCTCGAACTTGAAAAGGTGAGCTTTTATATTTCAATCCTAAACATCAAGTAGATTAATCTAGTTACGGCATTAATCATAAGACGAGAGTTGGTAGTCTCGAATCCTCGTTATTAACCAAATTTCCCGGTTTTAATTTCTTTACTCAAGCAAATTAAACCTAGGCATGTTCTAATGTTTGCAACCACTAGAAAACGTGAAGAATGAATGATTAACAACGTGACAATCACAAATATTGAACCCGACGCTACCCGGAATCTATATTGCTACTTTAGCCATGGCTCCCACAATCGTAGTTGTGGGAAGTTAGTTAATTATGCTTTGATGGAAAGAAAAGAGATTCATATTCATAATAAAGAGAAAAGAGATTCTTACAATATAATGAAAACAAGCTTCAATTATCCAAGAACAAGAAACCAAGATCCCAAGAACAATTCAAGAACACGATTTCAAGAAGAGGAAAACGTGTTTCTTGCTCTCAAATTCTCGCTCAAAAGTAGACTAAAAATCTCCTAGAACTATTGGGTGAACAATTTGTAATGAATAATTTAAAATAAACCTAACATAGGGTATTTATAGGAGTCCAAGAAGTAATCCCAAAAACGTTCGGAATCCGCGTCGCGCGCTGCCTCAACTTGACGGCCAGGCTGACGGACCGTCACCTTGGTGACGGACCGTCATGGTGGCCGTCACCACTAGGCAGTGGTGCTGCCTCAACTTGACGGTCTCTGTGATGGACTGTCACCTTGGTGACTGGCCGTCACTCAGGCCGTCACTCTTATCCAGAATGTCGTTTTGCTCGTATTTCCTTCCGTTTCTATGTTTGTCTTCCTTTCCTGAAAACATACCATAAAACATCAAAAACGACGACGGTTGCTTGAAAACTTATGATTGTTCTTAGTTTAGAGGCGTCGAAAGTTCCGTAGAATGGCGGCACATCAATGAGCATCGCATCACTCAGCAGAATCTTCGTCTTGTTTGCTCACTTCACACTTCACTCTTTTTTGGCTCCTTTTTTGTCTATATCCTTGTTTTCTATCTTTGATCAAAAGTACCTGCATAGATATCTATAAAGGACATAAAAACCTCTAAATCTCATCAAAACATAGCAATAATTCATGAATAAAGGCTCAATAAGTTGGTAGATTGCCGACTTATCAAACCCCCAAACATGAACTATTGCTTGTCCTCAAGCAAGATACTCACAAGGTAAGAAATGAATTATGCTCTGGACTCAATCAAGGAACAAAAGACTATTTTATTCTAAAAATTAAGAAAAATAACAAACAAAAAGACTCAAATAAAAGATTCAACTATTGTGCTCATCGCAATTTTGAACCACCATATCATCAAGGCAATAGATCATTTCAAAACCTTTTTCAAAAGTACTTTATTTCTCATGTAAAATCAAGGGAATTTTGACAATCAAAACAAGATAAAAATCTTCTCAAGTCATTGGCATTGACCATCAAGGTTTGCCTCGAGATTTACCACACTTGTCTCATTCATTCCTCTCAATCGAAATAGAGACTTCATGTTCAATTCGAGTGCATGATGCCATCCTACTCACGATCATGCAATTCATAAAACAAAGGGATTATAGGAGAACCAAAAATACTCTCACTCTATCAAGGAAGTTCAAGTGCACACATGTCGATCCATAGGCTTGCCCTTTATGTAAATCGCCACTAATGTAGAATGTGCAAGCTCAGAATCACCAAGGACTTCCGGGTTACCAAGTTGGCTAGGGCTAAGGTGAGGTTTTGCAAATGGTTCAAGTTACTACACCTCCCTAATGCTCTTTGTTATCATTTCAAACACCGTTCACATTTTTGACATGATTTCACCTTATTTCTCCCTCACACAACCCAAGCTTCTCCTTTTCATTCATGATCATTCGAAACTCCTTTTATCACCTTTTGTTTGGTAGCACCTTTTCTTTCTTTTCATTGTTGCTCATTTGATTGAACTTTTTGGAGCAATTTTCAATTCATCTTAAGGTGCCACCTTGCACTTCAAGTGCATTCTTTTTCTTCTCCTCATTGAACACATACACCCCCAAACTTAGGCATTTGCCTATGTTGTCTTTTTATTCCCCCCCTCCCAAACTTAGGATATTAGCTTACATTTCACTTTCAAGCAATTAGGGAAGACGGGTGCCAAGATATGAGTTCCAAAAAGGTCAAGATGTTAAACAAGGTGCCAAAGAACGGTCACAAGCTCAAAAGGGTTCACTAGGACTGATGTTGAGGGAAGTAATTTGGGTGAAGTGGCTATCATAAAGGGCCTAAGGTCATCTTCCAAGCTTGGTCACACCTAGAAGTTCTCCTTTAACCACATTCGGGGAAATTTCTAGATGACACGCATGCATGAGAATCAAGGTAAAGCCTCACCACACAAGGCATCATGCCACAAGACTTCTTTCATTAGTCTCAAAATCAATTGGGACAAATGACTTTCGACAAGCTATTCTGAGTTTATTACACACTCGTTTATGAATCAATCAAGCCAAAGCGAGAGTGTGCAAGTCATGAAAAGAGAATGTTTTTCCTCAAAAATTCATTTCCCTCTTTCCTTTTATTATCAAAAACATCTTGCCAAGAAAACTTTTTGGTGGGTTCATTTTGAGATAAGCACACTACAGACTCAAATTTAAACTAAACTTGGCATTTTTTCTTAAGAAAGTTGCCTCTCAATCTATCATAGAGAAACACCAACCCGGTTCGACACAAAAATAAAAGAAAATAAAGAAAAGAAAATAAGAGAAAACTTTTGCTCCTTGGGAAAGAACCTGGTATTAAGAAAACCCTCGGAGTTTATTGCTAACCTACTATTAACAAGGCAATAACCAAATTGCGCGCTCATGAATCATTTGAAAGACAAGCCTCGTCATAGGCCCTTAGTGAATTTGCAAGGCACGGGTAGTAAAACAATGGAATCATGTAAGACTAACCCGGCAAAACATTTAAAATTAGAAACATCAATCCCGGTGAGGGCACAATTAAAGCATTAAAAACAACATAAGAAGCCCGTCGAGGGAAATATCATCACAATCATCCAACATGTCTGACCAGGGCCAAATAGAATCTAGCAGGAGAAATAAAATTTCATGGACTGACAAGGGCAACATGAAACAATATATCAAGGCCCAACATAGGCAACCAAATAGCACAATCAAATAATCACCAACCCCCAAACTTAGACGGCACATTGTCCCCAATAAGAATAAAGTTTAGGTGAGGATTACTCCCTGTAATGGTGTGTGACGCGCATAAGGAATGGGGTAAAATGCCCTAACTAGCCCATATGTGAATGAAAATAAAAAGGTTGCCTATGATCTGCCTGCCCTTGTGTGAAATGGAATGTGATGCACACAACATGGTGTGTGTTAGCATGGCCCAACGTAAGAGGTTTTTGAAGTTGGATGATGAATCTATTGTGATAGGCGATGACTTATGCGAAGCACACTTCTCCATGTGGATTTTGCCTGTTATTTAAAAGAAATGGCTTGATGCCTTCCAAAATGTTCCATCTCTCTTGCTCTTTATCTACCTACAACTTCACAAAAAGAACAACAAAAGTAGAAAACAAAACATAAATACAAAGAAATAAATATAGATGCTTGGGTTTCCTCCCAAGAAGCGCTTGGTTTAACGTCACTGCTCGACGAAAGTACCTTTCAATCATGGTTCATCATAGTGAGTCACCCGTATGAAAGTGACTACTTTTGGCACACCTAAATATTTCTTGACCCTCTGGTTGTTCACTTTAACTCTAGATCCATTTTATGCTTCAAGTTTTATTGCCTCACTTGAGAAAGCTTGTGATACTTTGAAAGGACCGGACCACTTGGACTTCAACTTTCCTGATAATTAGTGAAGCCTAGGGTTGAATAGAAGCACCCAATCCCTGAGAGAAAATTCTCCTTTCAATATCCGCTGGTCATGAAAGTGTTTTATTTAAGGGGACACACTAACTACTTTACGTTCCATCAGTCCTTTCTCGGTAAACTTCTCTTTCTTCAATCTCTCATAGCTAGACATTTGAGCGAGGGCATCTTTCATTAGAATATCGATTGAGATTTTTTGCCATATGGAGTTAAACCTTCTAGATCGATCATCTTCTTTTCCTTGTACCACACGTTGTGGGAAAGGAAGGGGCGTTTAGGGAAGGGCTTGTACACTTTGGGGATCTTATTCTTTTGGCTCTTGGTCTTCTCAACACCATAGTGCATAGCCATTTTACCCTTAAGGATGTATGCCGCACAACTCTTATCACCCATAGTTCTCAATGGGACCTCTTCGACAAGCACATCCGTAGACTTTACATCCTTTCTACACTTGATTTGAGAGGCCAACCAATTTATTCTTTCTTTAAGAGTTTTGATGGAGACTGAATGAGATGTTACGATTTGAGTAAGTGACACAAGATCATGTTTTAGTTCATCGATTCCCGTGTGGATCAACTCGACTTTCTCTAATACTCTTTCAAGCAAACTTTCACTCTTGTGGTGATATCTCCATGGTTCTGTCCTTGATTCCCATGTTGAAGACTCACATGGGAACCCATATCATGATTTTTAACAACTAATGCTTCTTCATCGGCGAGTGAATAGATCTCATCATCCTCTAACTCTTTAGTTTCTTGCATGCTAACAGCATTTATGCTTTCTACCTTTTGCTCAATCACATGATTGGTCCTAAATTTGAGAAGAGTGTTGATGATTGTTAGCTCTATGTATCTCTGTGCATTGTTTTTCTCCCATTCATTTAGTACAATAGCAGAGGTTGCACCCATTACTCCTACATCTCCACAAATATTCCAATCACGGTTAACCTTAGTCACCTTCTCAAGCAACATCTTAGCAAATTCAAATGTTTGATCTATTAAAGCACCCCCATTAAAATTATTGATAATGGTTTTGTTTGTAGGGTCTAAAGAATGGTAGAAGTGTTATAGAAGGATGTCATCTGGAAGGCCATGGGTCGAACACCTTGCTACCTTTCTCTTGAATCTTATCCAAGCTTCATGGAGGGGTTCACCATAAAATTGTTCAAACTTAGTGATTTCATCTCTTAATTCTAGAATTTTGCCAATGGGAAAGAATTTCTCAAGGAATGTGGTACGCATACCATCCCAAGTAGTTATTGTGCCCATGGGTAACTCTTCAAACCAAGTGATAGCTTCTCCTATGAGATAAAATGGAAATAAGCGCAACCAGATGGACTCTTGAGTAATATTGTCTATGGAAAATAGTTTACATACCTCTAAAAAGTGCCTTATGTGCCGATGGGCATCTTTGGAATGTGTCCCCCCAAATAGACCTTTCATGTGCAATAAATGGAGCATTGTGCTTATAACTTGGAATACGGCATTGCCAACCGTGGGAGGTAAGCGGATTGCACCCACACCACCTTCAATTACGGGCTCGTGGTCCATATCCATATATCTATCCACGCTTTCTTGGTTACCCATTTCGTCAATGGGTACTTATTTGACTAAACATAAAACAACAAAAAAAAAGTAAAAAGGAACAAACATTCCACAAGGTGATTTCAATTCACAATCAAAAAGGCTAATAAACTTAATTCCCCGGCAATGGTTCCATTTTTGATAACGCACAAATGTACTCTCATACTAGGAGGAATCGACGATTGTCAGAGTAAAACACATTTATAGTAATCAATGGATATTGGGGTCAATCCCACAGAGAATTTAGTGTTAACCTAGGCAATTGTAAAACAGAGTTCACAACGAGAGTGTGTAATGATAAAAAAGGGAGAATTGGGAATCTGTCATAATTTCATAATTCAACAAACAAAACAATAAAGTAAAGCAGGGCGTAGATAATAGAGAGGACAACTAGGGATGTGCGTCAAATGGAACTCGAACATGGGATAAGTTGAATGCTTATTCATGCAAATCTATGATAATTGACATAAGTAGCCTTGGTTTTAAGTATGGTTATTTATCTCTCGATCAACAACCATATGTCCAATAGCCTTAGCTCAAGCACTATTGATTAGGCAATAAAAACAACCAAGATATACTTGGAGAGGTCATACTATTTCTAGATTTAGACCCTTAAGTGGGCGATTCCATCGATATGAGCTATTTATAGCCTCAATCTAAATGGAAGCCCAAGTTACCAGTAGTAATTTCATATCCAAAGTTATGAAATTATCTTTCAAGCAACAACATAACCAAGTAAGGAAAATCAATATTTGCAACCACCAATTTTAGAGTTCAAATATGGTGAAACTTCTAGACCCATGTTAATTAAGCATTTATAAATAAGAATTAGCAACACCCACACCCATTCATCAAGTACCCACTATCAGCACATCCTTAGATAAGAGGTTTAGCTACTCATGCTTAAAAAAAGAGGTATACCAAATGGGTAATTCAATTTCCTTTCCATTCAAGCTAAATGTCTCAATATCCAAGCACAATTTGTACACAAATGGTGGTTCTAAGAATTGGGGAGAAGGAACTTGATGAAACCCTCTTCTTGTTCTTAGAAAGGAAAACTTGTTCATAAAGCTAAGAATATCTCTAAAACTCAGTGCTAGCTGAACTAAACTGTAACACCTTAAAAATCGAACCAGCTATCTAAGTCTATAAACTCAAAAAAATTTCATGTTCCAGAAATGACAGGTCAAAACTACGGTCCATGATTTGAACCACGGGTCATGGAATGGAACCGTGATTCCCTTATGTTGATTCAGCCTCAGTTATGGAACCACAAGTTGGTTCTACAGACCATGGTTCAAACCACAGGTCCGTCATGTCGACTCATGGAACCAGATCAGGGGGATAACAAGTTCCCCAGGTTTCATGACTCGGTTTGACAACCTGTCATCCATTCTACGGGTCCGTCCTGTTGACCCGTAGGATTTCCTTCTGCAGCCTAAATGGTTGGCCAGGAACCACGAGTTGGAACCATGGGTCGTGGTTCAAATGATGACCCATAGAACTGACCCGTGATTCCTGAAGTTGACCCATTTTCTAACTTTTTCTTAATTAAATCCTAGGGGTATTTTAGTCATTACCCACCCTTTTAACTCCTAAATGATGTCATTTTGGCTATTTATAGAAGGGTTTTCACCCTCATTAGCCTAAGTCCCTTCTCATTACCTCATTCATCTCCCAAAAAGGAAAAGAACTCTCTCAAGATCAAGGTCTCAAGCTCCAAGTTCAAGTCTCCTAAGTCTTTTCAATTCAAGTGGGTTAGCTTCAATCAAGGTATGTGGGTATTCAACAATGAGTTCCTTTCACCCTTGTGCCAAAAACTCCAAATTTCAAATTGTGATTTCATGAATTTTTAAATTAGGTTTTTTACCAAATTCTTATGGGTTTTGCTATAAATTGCCTTCTCATTATTTTATTATGAAATTCTATTAAATTGCATGATTTTGCATGAGTTTTTACATATGAACTCCTATTTCATGAATTGAAGGTTAATTATAGTGAATCCTACATGCATGAAGTGATTTAAGAAATTGGGGGAAATGATGGCATGATTTCATGAATTTCAAGCAAGTGCATGCCTAGTTCTTATGTTTTATTAAAGTATATGTCATTATGAAATTGAACTAAGGCCATGAAAGTTTTTAAGTTATGAATTATTATGCAATGCAAGACACCCGATGTTCCATCACTGCTCATGAATCGATTTCTAAACTATAATTCATGAGTAGTATGACGATCAGGGGTATGAACATGTTATGAACAAGTTTGCCATAAGATATGTCACATGTATATGAGCTCATGTTGTATGTTTTGAGAGTAGTATTTAGCACCGACAGACGAGGGTTCAGATAACCCAAGTCCAAAACTACGTTGCCACCATAGGTTTCCCTCTGTGGCTTATTATAACAGGATCCTAAGACGACATGGTTCTAACTTGGGCCAGTTAGGAAAGCCCTTTTCAGTGGGGGTACATGACACTGGACTCCATGTAGCTCAGCATGGTTTATGTTGGTTAAGAGAAACTCCCACATGATTATTTTTAAACTAAGAAGTTATATGATTCTATACTTTGAACTTAAGTTTTCTTTCATGTCTTATGTATCTTATCTTAATACTTATTCATGTCCTTTATTTATGTAACAAGTCATTTTAAGTATGTTTTAATGGTTTTTATCATGTTTATGCATCACTCTCATACTCGATACATCTTATAGTACTGACGCATATCTTGCGTTGCATCCTTTGAGGATGCAGATTCAGGTGTTCCTTCTCAGACCCGTGGCTAGAGCTTCTAGGTCACTTTCTGTTAGCTGTTGTTGAGTCCTCTTGGATCGAGGACTAGTTATGTTCTTAGTCAGTGTTAGCTATTGTATTTTCCGTACTTCAAGTTAGCTAGGGTCTTGTCCTAGAAACTCTTTATGTCATGAGTAGAAACTTTTCAGACATAGACAACTTTTGAGTCTCTTTCTAGATTTTGAATTCCTATTTGACTTAATTATCCATTTATGTGATTCTGGATTTATCTATTATGCTTTTTCTTATCTTTTGTTATGCTTGGGAGTGCTATGACTAAGGTTTAGGTTTGGGAACTTATGGTCCCAAGTCCCATGTTACGTCTAGGAGGTAACTTCGAGGTGTGACAAACTTGGTATCA
This sequence comes from Jaltomata sinuosa, assembly GCA_003996215.1. Taxonomy (NCBI): domain Eukaryota; kingdom Viridiplantae; phylum Streptophyta; class Magnoliopsida; order Solanales; family Solanaceae; genus Jaltomata; species Jaltomata sinuosa. Next base: position 202,456 of record QJPP01000618.1, on the reverse strand, counting down.
GAGCCTCAGGTTCAAGAGTCCTAGAATGTCTGAAAGCCACATCGATTAGAGTCTCTTTCATGTATGTGAAGCGTGCCACATATATGAGAGGGAATCTATGAAGTGTCTTAGAAAACTTCACTTCTTTCATGATCATGTTGTGCGATAGAGCTTAAATCTAATGTTCCTCTAATCCTTACCTTGTTTCAGATCATGCCTCGATGTGATATGCCTCACCGAGCCACTCAGAATGCCGCTCCTCCAGTTTCATCCCCCGAGGTTATGAATGAGGAATTCAGGAATGCCATCCATTTTCTAGCCCAGACCTTGGCCGCCCAAGCCAACTAGCTGGCTCTTATCCCAGTCCACCCTCAAGGTGAGGTAGCGGCCCGGGTTCGTGATTTTGTCCGAACGAACCCACCCAAATTTTGGGGTTCGAAAGTGAGTGAGGACCCGCTTAACTTTATTAATGAAGTGAAGAAGATATTTTATGTTATGCAAGTGTTTGGTGCTGATTGTGTAGAGCTCGCATCCTACCAACTCAAGGATGTAGCTCATATCTGGTTTACCCAATGAAAGGAGGCTAGAGCTAGGGATGTGGTCCCTATGACTTGGAAGTGTTTCGAGAGGGCTTTCCTCGACAGGTTCTTTCCCTGGGAGTTGAGGCAAGCAAAGACTGAGGAGTTTATGAACTTGAGACAGGGGTCGATGTCAGTCTAAGAGTATAGTTTGATGTTCACTCAGTTATTGAGGTATGCCCCTTCTATGGTAGTAGATCTGCATGACCAAATGAGTAAGTTTATCTATGGGGTTTCAGCCATGGTAAAGAAGGAGTGCAGGTCTGTTATGTTGTTGAGTGATATGAACATTTCCAAACTTATGACTCATGCTCACCAGATCGAGAGGGACAATCATAGGGATATGGCTAGGGAGAAAAAGAGAGTTAGATCCGAGAGTTCAAGTTTTGGCCATCAGAGGTCCGGTGGCGGGCACTACTTCTCATTTCAGAAGAAGTCATCAGGACCCATTCATTCTTCTGCTAGCTCTCCTACCCAGGACCCGAGGCCTCTTCATGATCAGAGTGGTAGAGGATCTGGTTCTTATTTGTAGTCTCAGGGGATTGTTACTAGAGGACCATCCCATCCCATATGCAACAAGTGTGGAAAGAATCACTCAGGAGAGTGTCACGCGAGCACGGGAGCATGCTTTGGGTATGGACAGGCTGGACACATGGTTAGAGATTTCCCTTTAGCTAAGAAGGGGCAGGGTGGTAGTAGGGCTCAGTCTGCTCCAGCAATCCCAGAAGGTCGACCAGCCCAATAGGGCACAGCTTCTAGTTTTGGAGGTCAGCGCCAGAACTATCTTTATGCTATGTCCTCTCGTCAGGACCAGGAGGGTTCCCCAGATATTGTCACTGGGATGTTGAAAGTCTTCTCTTTCGATGTGTATGCTTTGTTGGACGCTGATGCCTCTTTATCCTTTGTGACTCCTTATCTGGCATGCAAATTTGAAATTTGTCCTGAATTGCTTTTAGAACCCTTTTGTGTTTCTACCCCTGTTGGTGGGTCAGTCTTAGCCAAAATAATCTACCGAAATTGCCATATCTCAGTCCTTCATAGAGTCACTTCAGCGGATTTAGTAGAGTTGGATATGATAGATTTTGATGTTATTCTTGGTATGGATTGGCTACATGCTTGTTATGCTTATGTTGATTATCGTACTTGGGTTGTTAGTTTCAAGTTTCCAAATGAACCCATCTTAGAATGAAAAGGTAGCCCCGCTTCCTCGATGCGTCATCTCATATCTTATCTTAAGGCTAGGAAGATGATTTCAAAGGGGTATGTTTATCATAGGGTGTGGGTAATGGACACAGAGTCTGAAACCCTATCCCTTCAGTATGTTCCTGTTGTGAATGAGTTTCCAGAAGTGTTTCCCGAGGATTTTCCTGGAGTCTCTCCCGAGCGAGAGATCGACTTTGGGATAGATCTTCTTCTAGATACGAATCCTATCTTTATTCCTCCCTATAGAATGGCTCCCTCTGAGCTTAAGGAGTTAAAGGATCAGTTGAAGGAACTTCTTGATAAAGGTTTCATCAGGCCTAGCATTTCTCCATGGGGTGCCCCAGTTTTATTTGTTCGAAAGAAAGATGGTTCTCTTAGAATGTGTATTGACTACCGTCAGTTGAACAAGGTTATAATCAAGAATAAATATCCCATTCCTAGGATTGATGACTTGTTCGATCAGCTTCAGGGTGCTAGTTTCTTCAGTATGTATTCACTCAGAAGGAATTGAATTTGTGACAAAGGAGATGACTTGAGATCCTTAAGGATTATGTCATGAGTGTGCTTTACCATCCGGGTAAGGACAATATTGTGGCGGATGCACTTAGTAGATTTTTGATGGGTAGTGTGTCTTAAGTTGAAGAAGGAAAGAAGGAACTGGTTAAGGAGGTTCATAGGCTAGCTCGATTGGGAGTTTACCTTATGGACTCGACAGAAGGTGGTGTTATTGTTCAGAATGGTTCCGAATCATCCTTGGTAGCAGAAGTGAAGGCAAAGCAAGACAGTGATCGCATTTTACTTTAGCTTAAGGGTGCAGTCCATCAGCAAAGGGTTGAGATGTTCTCCCAAGGGGGAGATGGTGTACTTCATTATCAAGGTCGACTATGTGTGCCAGATGTAGATGGTCTTAGACAGCAGATTCTGACTGAGGCTTATAGTTCCAGATATTCCATCCACCCTGGTGCCACCAAGATGTATCGTGATCTACTGAAAGTCTATTGATGGAATGATATGAAGAGGTACATAGCCAGTTTTGTGGCTAAGTGTCCCAACTGTCAGCAAGTGAAGGAAGAGCACCAGTGATCGGGTGTCATGATTCAGGATATTGACCTTCCCACTTGGAAATGGGAAGCAATCAATGTGAACTTCCATACAGTTTTGCCTTGTACTCGAAGGTAACATGATTCGATTTGGGTGATTGTCGACCAAATGACAAAATCATCACATTTCTTGGCTGTTAAGGCTACGAATTCAGCAGACAACTATGCCAGACTCTACATCCGGGAGATAGTTCGATTGCATGGTGTTCCTTTGTCCATCATTTCAGATAGGGGTACTCAGTTTACTTCTCAGTTTTGGAGATCGTTTCAGAGAGGTCTTTGTACTCATGTAAAGCTTAGCACAACTTTTCACCCTCAGATAGATGGCCAGGCAGATCGTACTATTTAGAGTTTGGAGGATATGTTTAGAGCTTGTGTGATTGATTTCAAAGGTAATTGGGATGATCACTTACCTCTTATCGAGTTTACCTACAACAACAGCTTTCCCTCTAGCATCCAGATGGCTCCGTATGAGGCACTTTATGGTCGGAGATGTAGATCTCCTATTGGTTGGTTTGAGGTAGGTGAGGCAGATTTGAGTGGCCCAGATTTGGTGCATGAGACCATGGAGAAGGTTTAGCTTATTAGGGAATGGTTGAAGACCGTTCATAGTTGAAAGAAATCATACATGGATGTGAGGAGAAGGGAATTAGAATTTGAAGTAGATGATTGGGTTTTTCTAAAGGTGTCACCCATGAAGGGTGTGATGAGATTTGGAAAGAAAGGAAAGCTTAGTACCCGTTTTGTAGGTCCTTATAAAATTCTGAGGAAGGTTGGTAAGGTTGCTTATGGGTTGAATTTCCCATCGGATTTGGAAGCAGTTCATCCAGTTTTCCATGTTTCCTTATTGAAGAAGTGTGTTGGTGATCCGACCTTGATTGTTCCTTTGGAGGATGTAGGTGTGAAGGATAATCAAAGCTATGAGGAGGTCCCTGTAGAAATCCTTGATCGTCTGATTCAGGGGTTGAGGAGGTCCCTGTAGAAATCCTTGATCCCCGTAGAAATCATTTTCAAACTATGAAGTTATATGATTTTATACTTTGAACTTAAGTTTTCTTTCATTTCTTATGTCTCTTATCTTAATACTTATTCATGTCCTTTCTTTATGTAACAAGTCATTTTAAGTATGTTTTAACGGTTTTTATCATGTTCATACATCTCTCTCATACTCGGTACATCCTATAGTACTGACGCATATCTTGCGCTGCATCCTTTGATGATGCAGATTCAGGTGTTCCTTCTCAGACTCGTGGCTAGAGCTTTCAGGTCACTTTTTGTCAGCTGTTGGTGAGTCCTCTTAGATCGAGTACTAGTTATGTTCTTAGTCAGTGTTAGCTATTGTATTTTCTGTACTTTGAGTTAGCTAGGGTCTTGTCCTAGTAACTCTTTATGTCATGAGTAGAGGCTTTTCAAACATAGATAACTTTTGAGTCTCTTTCTGGATTTTGTATTCCTATTTGACTTGATTATCCATTTATATGATTCTGGATTTATCTATAATGCTTTCGCTTATGTTTTGTTATGCTTGGGAATGCTATGACCAAGGGTTAGCTTGGGGCACTTATGGTCCCAAATCCTGTGTTACGTCTAGGGAGTAACCTCAGGGTGTGACATAAACTCTACAATTGTGACTAAAATAGGTTTTTGAACATTCCCAAAATGTCACATAAAAATGGACAAAAATTCCCTTCGTGTGGTGTGTAGCGCGATGTGTGATTTGCACATCAGCTTCTGCACGTCACATACCCTCTTCAGTGAACTAGTGACTCAGGCAACTTTTGGAGCTCATGAAAAGTGGGGTGCAGTTGGTAATGACTGCACCCCTCAATAGTTTCCTCAGTCAAATTTCATCTCCATGTGGTGGTAGGTGCGATCCGCGCCAGGGTAAGTGTGTGTTGCATGATCACCGCATCTCTCTGTAGAATCTTCGTCTTGTTTTCTCACTTCACACTTCACTCCTTTTTGGCTCCTTTTGGGTCCATATCCTTGGTTTCTATCTTTAATCAAAAGTACATGCATAGACATCAATAAAGGCCATAAAAACCTCAAAATCTCATCAAAACATAGCAATAATTTATAAATAAAGGCTCAATAAGTTGGTAGATTACCGACTTATCAGTAGGTCGTGGTGGCCAGTTGGGTTCAGTGACATCATCCCATCCGACTTCTTTTAGAGGGAATTTTTTCCAGTGCAGTGAGTGTGGCCACTGTGTTATAGATTATCCCACGATTGCACGTCCCAGTTGGCATGGTTGTTATGATTGTGGGGGTGATTGGTCACTTTTCTAGAGATTTTCCCTAGTGAGGGATGGTTGAGCCTTCAACTTTGACTACTCAGTCCAGTGGTAGACATCGTCAGTCCGATGCCCCTCTTGATGGGCCAGAGGTAGAGGTTCCCGATGTTGTTGCTCCAGGTATGACTCTGTTTATCTTTGGCTGGTGATAGCATTGCTTGCATTGCAATTCTCCCCTTTGTGTTTATTTGCTTATGTGCCTTCCTATTTTACTTGCTTAGTTGTTTTACTGTTTGAGTTTGTAATTCTATTCATGTGTTTTTCGATAGATCATTTCTTTTTAGTATTAGATGGGGTGAGTTGTCCCTGAGAGGTTTTTTCCAAGAGTTGTAGCTCGTGGGTAGGTATTGTTAAGCTCACTTCTAGTTGGTTGTGGTTCTACACTTGGCTTAAATCTTCTTTTTCTAGCGGTCCTAGATGGTTGTTGCCTAGGCTGTTATCTAGCATCGGCTAGAGGTCCTTGTGTAGGTTTGATGGGATACCAGTGGTAGTGTCGGAGTTTGAGGTACTATTTTAAGTCTCGTGGTGTCGGTTATGCCAGTAAGCATTAGTTGGTTTGTGTTCTCAAGAAATTAAAATCAATCCTCTTATTTGGTTAGTTTAGGAGGTTAGCAGGTTGGGGTTGTTTCCTTGCTTCCTTCTACTTCAAGCCTGGTATGAGATATTCTCGCTTATTTTTTTCCCAGTCCCTGCTGGGATGAGTTTTGATTGTAGTTTTCTGGTCAAGTTCTTAATTATAGCGTTGTGGTCAGGTTCTAGTTTTATCTTTCTAGCTAAGTGTTGATTGTAGCATCGTGACTGAGGTTTGGCTGTGGAATAATGGTATTATGGTTGGATTTTGACTATAGCATTTTGGGTTAAGTTAGGAATTCTACCCACCCTCATTCTGTCATATCAAGTATTGCCGGTAAGAGTTGTGGGAGCCAAAGGAGTAGCTCCAGGTTTCATTTGAAAAAGAATTTGTAAGGTTTAGTGTATCCTAAGAAATGATTTTGTTTGGTTTGCAAAGGAGGGTGATGACTCTTTGTATGGATATGTGTGTTCTAATAGCTGAATGATGTGATGAGTGAGAGTTTGCTTGGGTTTGTGTATTGATGACGTGATTCAACTGACTACAGATTGCAGAGACTTTTCCTTTGACTAGTTTGAGGTCAGATTTCCTTTCAGTATGAGATTGAGGCAGTGCTCATTTTCAGTACTACATTCGGGAGCTTATTGCATCGACCGGGGTTTCCTTTTCATATTCTTTGAAGGATCCAAGTTTCAGTAGGACCTACAGATTGAGCAATTGATATATCTAGAGCTTAGTTGGCTCCGGTTCTTATAAGTGTTCATCGGCAGTGTATGGGTCAACTTAGAGGTTCGACAGAGGTATTAATTGCCAACTAGAGTTGGGTTTCAGAATCATGATATAGCAGACTACTTTGGGCAGTTCGTAGGAGTTTCTCTTTAGTTACATCATCCTTGTGCCGGGAGGCAGTGGGTGCGGCAACTTGTCTTCTTTACTTAGTTTTCCGAGTGGTTGTTCGCCTTGGACACCCAGTCCTTGGATAACCCTTGGTTTAGGCTAGACATTCCAGATTTCAGCAGTGTTCTTAATAGTATGAGGTTTCTTCTACCATTAGTTGGACAAACTTAGTAACGAAGGTTTGAGAATTAGCAGTAGTGTGTGCTATATGTGATCAGGTAGTGCAGGTTGAATCCGATAGGGCTATGTTAGATTCTGATAGTACTTTGAGGTCGATGATTTCCTTGGTAAGTTCGAGAGCTAGAGGCTTGAATGGGTTGATTCTCTATGAGGTTATTGATTGTATGCAATTCCAGCGTTGTTTGGGATCTTCCAGAGTAAGTCAGAAGTTTGGTATGTTGAATGCTTTTGGGGTTGTTGGTTTGTATACGGGTAAAGCAAACCAGATGTTTGTGCCAGCGGGTAAGTTGGAAGGTTAAGACATTGTCAATACCTAAGTAGTGACTTTGGACTTCAGACACCCTTTCCTTTGCTTAAGGGGTGTTTGGACTTGATATTTGCAGCACGACAGACTTCTTTCTGAGTAAAGACTAGTAAGGTGATCTTAAATCCGATTGATGTTTGAGTAATCAGACCAGTAACAGTACTTCTAGAGCTTGGATCTTGATTATTGGCTACAGATTTTGTGGTAGGCTTACCACACTCCTTGCAGGATCTTGGTTATGGTTTGGGTCATTTGGGCAGGTTTCCCTATTTCATTCATTTCCAGTTGGTTCATACTTGGCACGGTTCAGCAAGGTTGGGTTCGTTCAATAGTCAGAAGGTTCTCCGTCGGCACAGGGTGTTCGTATATGCCTTTCCCAACGCTGGTGTGCAAGCTTTAGCAGAGTTCAGATAGTTGGTTCAGATGGTTAGTTCAGATGGTTGATTTTGATAGGTTTAGGTAACGAGGTAAGTGTTAGCAAAAGTGTGCGTCCATTGGTTGATGGTCATTCGGGATGAAACTACCATAGTTTTTCGAGTATGTGCTTGGGGTTAGTATTTTGGATATCAAAGGATAGTAGACTATAGCTTGGCTTGGGAAGAGTTTGAGTTAAAAGGGTGACTTTATTTCTGGTTGAGTATAAGAGGGAACTATGGATCTCCAGTGTGTTAGTTGATGTTTCGAGGGTGGCTCGAGTGTTCGACTTGCGTGAAGCTTCATAATTATTATGCAAAAAGATTCAGGTTAGTATAAAGAGCTTTTCAAATCAGCGAGTTCATGTGTTAGAGGTTTAGTTAGCGACTTTGTGGGTGAACTTGGTTGTGGTATCGAGGATTCAGGTTCAGTGTGCCAATTTCCTTGGTTCTTTGGTTTCGGTGTTATATCGGTGCTTCCAGTTGAGATTCTTGAGGTTTAATTTGGGTTGGCAGATCTTTGGAGTTTTGGAGTTAAAGGTTGAGATCTAGCTTGGCTAGTAAGAAGTTAAGGCTTGGTTGCTTTCTTTGGTTCTGTTTTTTTGGGTGTTGTCCAATTGAGGAGGCTATCCGAGTTGTCTGAGAGAGTAGTGCAGGCCTTGTATCCGCAGTTCCTGAGTCCTTGTTGTTTCCTCCTCTCTTGACTTTCGAGGATGAAAGTCCTTTTAGTAATGGATGATGTAATGACCCTTCTAGTCGTTCTCGTGTTTTTGCCTTTCTTGTACTATTAGAGCTTGCCTGTCGCTGCCCCAAGTCATTTATGACTTGCTGGGACCGATAGTTTGGTGCTCGGGCCATCTGTTGGGTGTTTATGTCCATTTCCTTGTTTTAGACCCTTAAACTTTGGAAATCATTGACTTCGGTCAACATTCTTAGCTATCATGCTCGGAATTGAATTTCGACAGTTCCGTTAGATTCGGAACATGGTCTTTGGTCTAGTTGGACCTTTGATCGGGATCCGGGAGCTATCTAGCTTAGAATTCTCTCTCTTTCTGTGTTTGAAGACAGTTGGGCTTGTATGGTTAACTTTGGTCAACATTTAGAGAAAAAGTCCTCGGATGAAAATTCCATCAGAGCTTTTAGCTCCGGAATGTCGAGTTTAGGATAGAAGGACCATTGGTTCGGGTTCTGAGGCTTCCGGACTTGATTTTGGCCCTTGGGTTCCATTTTAGGAATTGTTGGCCTAAAGGTTGATTTTGGGTGTGGGGCCCACTTTTCATTAAATTGACCTCTGATGGGATTTTTGGTGATTCCATTGGGTCTAGAATGCAGTTTCTAGTTGAATAGCTCAGCTCATTTTTGTTCGCGGGACCCCGGATGCGTTCTCAGGGACCATAGTGTGAAAATCTGCCCGTGGAATTGTTGGTTGCTGGTGTGGCACCAAGGCGCCTCCTGGACCGCGCTAGCGCCCTTGTGTGCCATCCACCTCAGCCGTGCCAGTGCCCCTGCACCTGCGCACCATGGGCCGCCCCTGCGCCTCGGTTGGCCAGCTTAAATAGTTGTTGGCCTCCTAATTTCCATCCTTTCGCCTCCTTTTCCAACAACGATATTTCCTCAATTTTAGCTCCACATAACTCTATTTCTTCACCTTCTCACACCCTTTGCTTGGAGGAATAATTATTTCTGATCCCGTTTCATTCCTTGCCTCTTGATTAGGTAAAATCTCTTGTTAATTTCGATTAATTTCCATAATTTTCATTCTTTAAATTTCATAATTCTTGAACTATTTTGAGCACTTCCTATGGTCCTTTTTGCTCAATTTTTGGGCATGTTCTCCCAGGAACATGGGGAACACCGTGGTGTTTTTTGTTTCTTGTTTTGGGTTGCAAAGCACATGGGACCCGCTTGTGACTCAGATTTTGACCCGATTGTGCATATGGCATTATGGATATCGTTGGTTTTGTATTAATTCCTAGATTATTGTATTGATAGTATTTTTGTGATTCAAAGCTTCTTGAAATAGTTTGAGCCTGGACGATGCCATTCCCGCAGCTAATCATCGGACGGCATGTAGGTTATTGCTTTCCTACCTAGACTATGCGTATATAGGCTATAACTGCATTAATTAGCTTCCTTGGGTTGGTTTTCAAAGTTTGTACCCTCAGACCTTGTCCGCCTTTTTCATCCATTTATTTCTTGCATTGGTTGTAGTATTTATGTAGTATTGCTATTTCACCCTTTTGGCCTTTGTTTATGACTCTGGACCATAGACGGTGGGATATTCGGGAATGTCCGTGAGTCCCGGACATTGTGACCTTACTTAGGCTGGCTATCTGTGATGTAGAGCTGCTTGTGCCTGTGCAGGGCCGATAGGAATGTTTGTAAGCCATTTTGAGCTAATCTATTATTTGCGAGCATACCATTCATGAAAAAGGATTTTTTGCATGTTATACCACTATTTTGGCTTCAGGCCTACTATCATCGATTTTCTAAACTTTGCATGGACTCGAGGGCCCATTTTTGGTATAAATGATGATAAAATGAGATTTTGAACTGACTAGTGGATTTTTCTTGAAATAAAAGTGGTACTATGTTGATTTTCTCACTGGTTTTCTACTGACATTAGACTCGGTGGTGCCGAAATGCTAGACGGGCTTTTACTACATATTTAGACCTGGATACGTTCTGGGCACCCTTTGAGAGGGTTATTAAGACTTTGATTACTGATTTAGACGCAAATATACTTTGGGCTCCCTTTGAGAGGGTTTTTGAGATCCCTACCACTATTTTAGATCGGTTCGATTCTGAGCACGTTTTATGAGACTTTGATTATTAATCTATATCTGGTCAGTCTCTGGACAATGGTACTTTGAGATTCACAATTTTAGTATGTGGTCTACGAGTAGACCTCTATAGACCCTGTCCTTCCTGGGCAACTGGCTACGAGCTGATGCGCATGCTAGGAAGAGGGATGTACGGCGGAGTAGAGGTACACAGGTAGAGTCCTTCCATGGGTCCTGCCTCTATGAGGCCTTTGGGGTACCAGTGGGGGAACATATGAGTTACTATCACACCAGTTTCATCATATCATCATCATGCATATTGTATTCTGATTCCACCATTATTTATTGTGTGCTCAGTGTACACTCCAATTGTATGGGTGGTTGAAGGGTTTGTTTTCACTTGATTGTGTTCTTCAATTGTATGGGAGCCCGTTGGGACTGTAGGTAGATTATATTAATCCTTTTGTGTTATAAGAGCTTGTTATGACCTTCGGTACTGGTTGGATTAGTAGTTATTAGCATGTTGACGCTCTGGCTTTTGGACTGAGATTACTGAGGGGCTAGTGGGTCCTATATTATTGAGGTTCTGTTGTTCAGTCTTCTGAGCAGTTGTGGGGTATCAAACTCTATTCTTATCCTAATTTTTTATTAGCGGTTGTCGGTACTTTGTGGTTTAGTTATTCCATCCTAGGGTTGCACTTGTAAGTTTATTTTGTCTATGCTTATCTGGTAGTTGGGTTTTTAGCATGACTTTGTTCGTATTTCTTCTTGTTTGAATATATTGGCTTGCTTCCATTCTTCCCCTTTTTACCTGAGGTTACCGGTATACTGCCCTTTTCCCTTAAACTCTCTCTATATATATTGTTGTTGCAAGGATCCCATGTGTGTTCCTCTTTCTTTCACCTGTGTTTCTGTGTATGTATATATTTTGTGGCTAGCATAGTCTGTATGTATTCTTGGTGTCTTCACTACATGCGAGTTTCCTTGTGCTTCCTCTTTGTTTCTATGACTTCTTCCTTATATTATACTATATTACTGTTTTAATATTTTATATACGCTCAGTCGGTCGATATGCCTAATGGGTACCCGTTGCTTAGAAATTGGTTCTCATACTATACTTCTGCATCTTTTTGGTGTAAATGTTTTTGTCATTGACTGTATGGAGACTCATGAAGCTTATGGATATTCGAGACTAGGGTGAGCTCCTGACGACTGGGGCTTGACCGCATTTTATCTTTTGTACTATTAATCTTTTTGTATTCAGAGACAGTTGTGTAGTCGATTTTGTTACATCTAGCACTTGTATTCTATTCAAAAGCTCTTGTATTATTGATACCAAGTCTTGGGGTTGGTGTAGTTTTCTTGTGTATATATATGATCGGGTTATTTGCTTCTGCATTATGTTTATTCTTATTATGCATCTGCTTATTTGAGTTTATCAGGCGTATTGGTTAGGTAGTACCCCATTACTAACCGTTCCGGGCTATGGGAATCGGTTCGCCTACTGAGGGGTTGTAGGTTCCATCATGACTTGAGAAATTTGGTCGTGACATTACTATTTGATTGTCATTTAGTTCACTTTTCTTGAGTGTTTGTTCTCTTTTACTTTTTTGTTGTTTGTGGTTATTGTGAACAGGGTGCCCATGAGTCAAGAGGGTGACCAAGAGAGTGTCGATGGATATATGGATGCAGATGATGAACCCATGGTACATGGTGCTGTAGGTGCAATACGCCTACCCCCAACCATTGGAAATGTCGTGTTCCATGTGATGAGCACTATGCTTTATTTGATACAAATGCAGGGACTCTTTGGTAGGCTGGCTCATGAAGACGCCAACCGATATATTTGAAACTTTGTTAAAATATGCTAGCCTTTCAACATCAACAATATATCCCAAGAGTCGATCTGACTCTGATTATTCCCTTTCTCCCTTACGGGGGAAGTGACAGCGTGGCTTGAGGAGCTCCCAGAGGGCTCTATTACAACATGGAATGGACTAGTGGAAGCCTTTTCAGTGAGATTTTTCCTGCCTTCTGGGATGATGCAGTTGAGGGATCATACCACCAAATTCTGACAACTACTGGATGAGCCATTGCATGAAGCATCGCTAAGGTTCAAGAAAAAGCGTCTATTATGTCCAAACCATGGGTTGTCGGACAATGTTCTCCTTCAAACCTTCTATAGAGCTCTAGACTCTATGAACAAATTTGTGGTGAATAACATTGTGGGTGGACCACTTATTGACCAAAACTATGGTGTCACTACAGCTCTCTTAGATCAGATGACAAAAACCAATAGCGCGTTGCATACTACAGAAGTCGATGTCTCACCGAGTGTTACTTCATCTATTATGACGAGTGAGATAAGGAGAAAATAGGAAGAAAGAGATGAGACCATGGCCAAAATTATGATGCAAATCGATTTATTGGCCAAACATATGATGGGAGCTGACACTAAGAGTGTTAATGCCGTAGGCACGTATGGTTCGAATGATCATGATGGAGTTGGTACTCATGCATCGAGAGATGAGGAGCTTTGTTTTCTAATGGAGAGTTCTCGACCCGGATATCAAGGTATCAACCAAGGTCCTTAGCATCCGAGAGATGAGAATCAAGATTGGAACCGAGACAAGGGAAGTCAATGGAGAGATAAGGAGCAGGGTAGAGACCGTGAAGGTCCATGGCTAGAACATGAGAGAGACGGTGATCATTACAATAACCATAGTGCTAATCCTTATGTTCCTCCATCAAAAGCCGATGTGTCTCTTTACCAACCAACAGTGAGTAACCCCAGACATTCTAAGATTAAGGACATGTTGTCTCAAGTATTGAAAAGAGTTGAATCGACAAATAGCAGGGTGAAAGATTTGAAAAGTGAGGTATCTACTCTTCATCAAACGGTGAGTTCCCATTGGACATCTATCAAGGACTTAGAGGCTCAAATAAACCATCTTTCATCTCAAATGAATCAACGTTTGAAAGGTACTCTTCCAAGTGACACCATTGCAAATCCAAAAAATGATGGCCATGTGATGGATATTGTGACTTAAAGTGGAAGAATGCTTAGAGGTGTGAGGAAACCAACCATAGAAGTCATGAGGGAGCGAGATGACAAAATAGAAGAGGAAGTCGTGATTGAGAAAAAGAGTGATGAGAGTCCGAATATTGGGGTGAAGCTTAGTGCACCCAATGTGATTGTTGATGATGATAGCCCACAAAAGGAGAAAGATGAAGCAGAGTTGCCTCCTCAAATTTCTATTGAGATCAAGGAGGAAGATCCAAGTGTGCCAAGGATATTGCCTACAAATCCTCCTCCATATCCTTAGAGATTGATCAAGAAAAAGGAAGATAATCAATTCAAGAAGTTTGTAGACATATTCAGCAAACTATCCATCAATATTCCTTTGGTTGGCGCTCTTATGCAAATGTCGGGTTATGCCAAATTTATGAAGGAATTGCTAAAGAAGAAGTGGGTGATTAATGTGTAGACAGTTGAAGGGTCCTATAGTTGTAGTACTATTATGATGAGCAATATAGCTCCTAAACGGGAGGATCCAGGAGCTTTCAACATCCCTAGTACCATTGGGGTGTTCGTGTTTAGAAATGTCTCGTGTGAGCTCGGGGCGAGTATCAACTTGATACCTCTTGTCATTTTTAGAAAGTTAGGCTTAGGTAATCTTAAGCCTACACTAATGAGGTTACTAATAGATGATCATTAAATTAAACGCACGGTGGGGATATTGTTCAATATGTTGGTGAAGGTAGACAAGTTCATCTTGTCGGCTTATTTTGTGGTTTTGGATTGTGATGTTGATCCTGAGGTGCCTATCATATTGGGGCAACCACTTTTGGCCACCAGAAGGGCTCTTGTTGATGTGGAACTAGGGGAGCTCAAGTTCCATGTAGGGAGCTATGATGTCACATTCAATGTGTGCCAACCTACTAAACCACCGAATTAATATAGAGTTGTGTTTGTGATTACTACCAGGGGCAAGTTGGGTGAAGCCCTTGCTGAGTGTGAGATGAAGAAAGTTCCCACCTCTATGATGTTGTCAACTCTACAACAAGAAAATGTGATGAGAACTTTGAGGAAGCACTTTCATTACTTTGGATGGGGCCACGCTAATCAGATTAGCATGCTACTTGAAAATGATTGAAGGTTGAGGTACTATCATCGAGCCACGACGTAAGATCAAGCACTTTTTGGGAGGCAACCCAAGTGTTTTTATTTTATTTCTTTTACCTTTTGTTATTTTTTGTGTGTTTTAGGAATACATAGAGATGGAAAAACGACTAAGTGGAAAAAAAATATCATAAGGCATCTACGATAGGACATGCAGTTCGCACACCCCATTTTGTGGTTGCATGTGGTGCCGCACAAACAACCAGTGAGCTGGGAGGAAAAAGAAATTGCCAAAGTGATGTGCGATCGGAGGTGTAAATCACACCTCCTAATATGCGCATCGCACATCTATCACATGCTAGAATAGAAAGTTGGGCAAGTTTTAGGCTCAAAATTGTCATGTGCAAAGTGATGTGCAAGACACACATTATCATGTGTGAAATCGCACGTCACGAGGCCCAATCAGGTAAGTTTTAAAAATTGTTTACCTACCCATTGACCGACCTGACCCAAATTGTTAACCCACGTCTTCTCTACCTATTTTTCTCCTATAAACCATTGCCCCTACCTTCTTTTCTTCCATAACTCTCCCAAATCCTCCATTACTCTCTCCCAAAACCCTCCAAATCCTCCAAACTTTCCCCAAAATCTTCTTCCCTCACACCACTACTCCTTCACCACCATTAAACCATCATGTTGCCACTCCTTTTTTGGTCAAAAGGTTGGGTCACCATTTTTAGGCACTAAAAGCTTGAAGTTTTGCTTTTTACTCCCTCACCTTTGCTTGTGGTAAGTTTCCCAATGTTAAATCCATGTTTTTAAGTAGATTAGAAATATTTATTGTGAGTATGCTAGTTTAATCCTCCATGTTGATTTTGGGTGAGATCTAATTTTTGGGACCCTAATTTTGGGGTATATTATCAATTTTGTTTGAGAAAAACTTGGTAGATCTTGATTTTAGGTTGATGCATATCACTTGTGTTAATTTTTAGCCCTAAATTTCGTGTTTTTTGGTGAAGATTGAGTAACCCACTTGAGTTGATGCATGGTTTAGCCCAATGATAGATTGGTGATTTCATTCTTAAGGGCAAATCATCATCTTCACAAGATTTTGGTTGAATAATGTATGTGGGCCGATATTGCATATGTACCACTGCTCCCTTATGTTATTTCAATTGAATATAACTGTTCGGTGACTAATTTTGTCGGGGGAAAAGAATTGTTGTACGATTGAATGTGCCTGATTGCTTTTAATGAAGGCTTGATATTTCCGATGATAGATGGGGTAACATCCTTCTTAAGGTCCTCCTAGCCACTTTAGCTTCAGGTGGCTTACTCAAGCCTGCTCATATTGCTTTCCACAATGAGGATCATTTGCACAAGATAGCTAAGGACATTCTAGGCATGATTCAATCCGCTATTAAGTCAGCCTTAAAATCGGTATGGACTAATTTGCATAAATTATGCGCTCGGGTTGACATAGTGAAGAAGGATATTGGGGCGCTCTTAAAAGAAGTATCTCAGTCCACACAAAAATACCCACACTTAGACCTCAATTTACTGGCTCCTAATTCTGCATCAACTCAAAGGAATAGAAGTCCGCCAGATGATTGGTGAGTGGATGAAAACCCACAGACTACGTGGGAACCATCTAAAATCCATAAAGTAAGCCTACCAAATAAAGATGTTGTGATGTCACAGGAACCACCAACGCAAGTACACCCCTTATCTCACATGAAAACCAGAGACCCTTGGACTAGACCCAGCTAGGCTTCCCCACTACCTTCATATCATGAGTTGATGACACTCCCAGACAAGTGGAAAGTTGTGGATCATTCTGACCCCCTTCAGGTTTGGGGGGACCCATCAATTCCTTCGGTGGATGAATTTCAGATAGACCCAGAGCATGCATACATCCCTCCACTATCACCACCTCGGCCCCCTAGAACCCACCATCGAGTTTATTTGTGAAGACTTCATCATCGGTATTAGATTCGCCAGGGAGTTCTTTCACTTCATATCTTTGTATAAATTTTACGCATTGGGGACAATACTTTGTTTAAGTTTGGGGGTTGTAATTAACATTTAAGCCACTATGAGGCATGTCTAAATTTTCATTTGTGGTTGTTGTGTTCGTAATTGTTCCCTTGCAGGGCTTGATTTATCTTATTGATGTTTTGAATGTAAAATCCAGGTTGGTCCTACACGCTCAATTGTTTCACTACACGTGCCTTGCAAATGCACTTAGTGCCTATGCCGAGGCTTGGTTTCCAGTTATCCATGAGCGCTTTAATCTTGGTCACCTTGTTAATAGTAGCATAGTTAAATAAACTCTAAGGGTTTTCTTCAGTTCTTTTCCAAAGAGCAAATTATTTTCTTTTATTTATTTCTTTTGTTTATTTTTGTGTCGAAACTGGGTAGGTGTTTCCCTATGATAGATTGAGAGGCAACTTTCATAAGGGAAAATGCCAAGTATTAGTATTAAATTGAGTCCGTGTTTTGCTTATCTCAAAATGGGCCCACCAAAAAAACTTCTTGGCAACAAATTTGCAAATTGAAGGAAAGAAGAAAAATGATTTTTAAAAGCGTTCTCTTGTCATAACTTGCACATTCCCCATTTGGCTTGATTGATTCACAAACGAGTGTGTAAAAGAACTCGAAATAGCTTGTCAAAAGTCATTTGTCCCAATTGATTGTAAGACTAATTGTGAAATTCTTGTGTTGTGATGCCTTGTGTGGTAAAGTTGTACTTTGTTCTTGTGTATATGTGCTGTCTAGAACTTGCTTCGAATGTGATTCATGGCAAAATCCTAGATGTCACCGAGATTGGAAGATGACCTTAGGATCTTTTTAAATAGCCACTTTACCCAAATTGGCTTCCCTTGACATTGATCCTAGTAAGCCCCTTTAAGCTTGTGACCTTTCTTTGGCCCCTTGTTAGACACCTTGACCCTTTTTGGATCCTCTATTCTTGCACACATCCTCCCTAATGGCTAGAAAGTGAAATATAGGCTAAAAGCCTAAGTTTATGGGGAATTGAAATGATAACATGGGCAAAAGCCTAAGTTTGGGAGTGTACGCACATAAAGTGGAGAAGAAAAGGAATTGTGCTTCAATGCAAGGTAACACCTTATGCTTGAAATGAAAATTGCTTTGAAATGTCCAATGAAATGAACAAAATAAAAAGAAAGGAAGAAATAGGTGCTACCAAGTGAAGGTGATAAAGGATATTGAGTGATCAAGTTGAAGGGAAACTTGGGTTGTGAGACGGAGAAATAAGGTGAAGTTAATGTTCAAAAATGTGAGTGGTGCTTTGAACGATCATGAGGCGCGTTAGGGAGGTTAGTCACTTGAGCCAAATGTAATCCTCACCTTAACCCGAGCCAACATTGTAACCCTTAAGTCCTTAGTGATTCAACTCTACATTAGTGGTGAATTACATGAAGGGCAAGCCTATGGTTTGATACGTGTGCACTCAAACTTCTTTAAGAGAGTGAGTGTCTCCTTGGTTCTATTATAATCCCTCTTTAATATGAATTGCATAATTTTGAGTGGGATTCTCTCTTGTGTTGAGTGTCATCACACACTTGAAATGAATGATGAAGTCTATTTTTCAATTGAGAGGAATGAATGAGATAAGTTGTGTGCCAAATTTTGAGGACTCAACATGACGCAACTGAATCTGATCAACCAAAGTAGAATGGATCTCAACATTGTCAAGAACTTTGACGAGATCTAACAAATCAAGACTAACTAAATGGTTAGCCAAGGACTAGATGTCCAAGGCAAATGCCCACTTTGAAACTAAAAGAGAAGACAAGCTACCCATATGCACTGCCTTTTGACTTAGGGCATCCGCTACCATGTTTGCGTTACCCAGATGGTACAGAATAGTGATGTCATAGTCCTTCAGTAACTCAATCCATATTTGTTTCATAGAGTTAATCTCTCGCTGACTCATGATATACTGAAGACTATGTTGGTCGGTGTAAATCTCACAGTGAACTCCATATAGGTAGTGTCTCCAGATCTTGAGCGCGAAGACTACTGCCGCTAACTCCAAGTCATGAGTGGGGTAGTTGCACTCGTGATCCTTCAGCTACCTCGATGCATAAGCTATCACCCAACCCTGCTGCATCAACACACAAACAAGACCAATAGATAAAGCATCGCAATCCACTAAAAAGCTCTAACCCTCAACTGGCAATATCAACACCGAAGCTGAAGTCAATAAGGCCTTAAGCCTCTAAAAGCTATCCTCACACTGATCAGACCAATGAAATGGGACATCTTTCCTAGTCAGCCTAGTCAAAGGTGCTTCTATGGAAGAAAAGCCCTCGACGAACCATCTGTAGTATCCTGCTAACCCCAAAAAAATGCAAACCTTGGTAGGAGTAGTAGTCCTCGGCCAATCATGACAAACTGCAATCTTTATTGTATCCACCCTACTCCCATCCTTAGACACCACGTGTCCTAGGAATGCTACTGACTCAACCCAAAACTTGCACTTTTAGAACTTGGCATAAAGTTGATAATCTCTCAAAGTCTGGAGCACGATCCTTAAATATTGCTCATACTCCTCCCTACCCCACGAGTATACGAATATATTATCGATGAATATCACAAAAGAATCCAGGTATGGCTTGAGCACCCTATGCATCAAGTCCATAAAAGATGTTGGGGGCATTAGTCAACCCAAAAGACATCACCAGAAACTCATAACGGCCATAATGTGTCCTAAATGTTGTCTTAGGGATGTCCTCCGCCTTAATCCTCAACTAGTGGTAGCTTGACCACAAATCTATCTTAGAGAACACTGCTTCACCCTGGAGCTGATCAAACACGGCATTTATACGCGTCATTGGATACCTGTTCTTTACAGTCACCCTATCCAACTGCTGATAATCAATACACATCCGCATAGAGCTATCTTTCTTCTTCACAAATAGAACTGGAGCACCCCAAGGTGACACATTCGGCCTAATAAAACCCTTAGCTAACAAGTCCTGAAGCTGAACCTTAAGCTCCCTCAACTCAGCAGGAGCCATATGATATAAAGTAATGGAAATATGCCTGGTGCCGGGCTATAACTCAATGGAAAAGTCTATATCATGCTCAGGTAGAAGGCCTGGCAGGTTGGTTGGGAACACATCTAAAAACTCTCTAACCACAAGGACCAAATCGGGAGAAGAAGTGTCGGTGCTAAGATACCAGACATATGCTAGATAATCAATCCATGACCAGAATCACATCAAAGTCTAGCATATCTAATATCATCAAATCAGCCCAAGTCTCAAGACCACCAACAGCTACCAAGCATGATCTAACAATTTGATCCACTACTAAAGAATCGCCTACCAAGGTAGCAATAGATAAGGGAACAGATAATGGCTCACTAGCCAACCCCAAGCAAGGAACAAAGTAGGCAAAAATATACAAACATGAAGAACCAGGATCAAACAATGTTAAGGCTGACTAACTGCAGACAGAGATTATACTTGTAACCACTGTATCAGAGGCCTCCACCTACGGTATACCAAGGACTGCATAAAACTGATGCTGACCTTCACCAAATTGACCATCATCCCGACCACCTGACCTACCATGCTGGGCACCACCCCTACCCTGGATACCACCACCTCTGATCGGTGGCTGCACTACTTTCAGAGGCTGAGCTGGCTGAGTGGGTGGCTAAACTGTACCCAGTTAGCGGCAATCTCTGGCAAAGTGATCGATAATACCACACTCATAGCAAGGCTCTGATGACCCACCCTGGCATGATGAACTGGCTAATCCTATATAGCCACCTCGGCCTAATTCCCCATATAATGTACCCCTCAATGACTGACCTGAACTCGGCCCACTGAACCCATGATGACTATTGTAACCATGCTGACTACCATAACCATGATCAAACTAAGGCCCACCTGAAGCCTGAAGTGATGCCTGAACTGGTCGGCTAGTCTTTCCCTGATACAGTTGTGGCTAATATTCTCTTCCCTATTAACTTGAACCTCTATCGTTATAGCGGGAACCACTATAACTACCCTGATGGTATAGTATCTTATCTCTGGTTGTGGGGTATTAGTGATGTAAATCCTCTATAGTACTGGCATGGTCCACTATCACCTAAAACAGTCACCCACTAGCAACTAGTATCCATGTAGTCTCACGAAGCTCAGTCCTCATCCCCCAAAAAAATCAATGAATCTGATCTAGATCTGTAGGAATGATCATAGCCTCAAATAGAGCCAACTAGTGAAAGCGGGTCTCATACTCGGGTAAACTGCTCCCTACGGTGCTCATGGTCACACTGCAGTAAGAACTTGGCCATCAAAGACTCATAAAACTCTCTACATGTCAACTAAGGAGACTCGGGGCGCCTTCAAGCTACCAGGGCCCTCCACCAAAGCTTAGTTATCCCCTCCAGCTTATAGGTGGTATAATCCACTCTGTGGATATCCAACTGACCAAGGTGATGAAGCATCTCCTCACAGGTAGAAATAAAATCATAGGCATCCATTCTGGGAGTACCGAAGAACCTCGGTGGGGATAGTCTCAGAAATAGCCCAAATCCTTCTACTCTGACTCTGACATAACTGGGCAAAGAGGGACAGGATGAGCAAGTATATGCACTGAAAGGCCTATGCTGGAGGAGCCGCAGTAGCAGGTTGCACTCCTGAACTCTCAACACCCAGGGCTTTCTCCTGAGCGGATGTCTGGGTCGTATCAAAAGGCTGACCCCAACCATGCTCAACAACTGAAAAAGCATACACTTAATATATAGTGTGTGAGCTAGGGCGGGTGCTGATATTGATGCTTCTACTGGCCCTGGTGGCACCTGGGCTTCTCCCTGGTCCACAGGCTGCTGGTCTGTAATTGGCTTAGGCTCATGCTCGACCTCAAGAGATTTAACTAGTGTTGCATCTCCAGCACATCCTTGACCTCTACCTCTATGTATACCCCAGCCCCTTGCAAGAGCAGGAGATACTGGTACTGAAGGCTCTCCCTCGTCCGCTATTGAAGATCTCATACGAACCATCTGTAGAAGAGTGAACTAGAACAAATGAGATTCTAGGAAACTATCTAGAATAAGACGCACAATATAGAAGCAAGAAAAGACTCATATTTTCTAAGATGTCACTGTAGCCTCCCAAAGATAGGGTAAGGATGTCTCCGCCTTGATCTGCAAGACTCTACTAGACATTGGCTCCTATATCAATGACACCGGTGAACCTAGGCTATGATACCAAGCTGTCATGACCTGATTTCTTAGGTCATAATGACACCTACAACTATCTTATAGATAAACCAATTCCCGTAGCTCGGAATGGTTAGTAATGGGCCACTACCTAAGGGAATCACGTATAATCAGGAAAATAAGCGGAAGAAAGTAAAGGAGACATAGAAAAGGGAAAACAAGTACAGAGAGAGAGAGAGAGAGAGAGAAAACTACACCATCTCATGACCTAGTATCACAAGTACAGGATCCACTACTATAAATAGAGAGTACGAGGGAGTGCAAAAGTAAAATATACAACTGTCTCCAAATATACAAGAGAATCAACTATTCAAAAAGAAGAGATACAGCTGAGCCATGATCTCTAAGAGCTCACCTTATGTCTCAAATGCCTCAAAAGATGCATAAGGTCCCCACATTAATGGTGATGGCCCACACTAGGATATGCACCAGGAAGATGCAAAAGTGTAGTATGAGCATTAATTGCATAAGCAACTTTTACCCAGTAGACATCATAGGCCGACTGGGCACATATAAAATGTAAAAGCAGTAGATAGCAGATAAGGGAAGAAAAGGGTCACAGAAGCAAATAGAGTGAAGTACATGGAAGCTAGCAACAGATAGAAGGCATAAAGAATAGAAGTGTACTAATCTAGCCACAGAAGATAAATCCTAGAACACAAATGTAAGAGTAGAGAATGCACCTGGGTCCTTGAAATAACAGTAAATAAAGACAACTTAATGAACAGAGTGGTGTACCAGTAACCTCAAATAAAAAGGAGAGAAAGAAAGGAAACTAAACATAAACATGCTAACAATACAGCCCACGAGGTAAGGATGATCAAAAAGTAAACAAGCAGGTAACTATAATAGGAACAAGTAATACTAATCTACATATAATCCCAACAAGTGCCTATACACCCAAGGAATACATACAAGTGAAGACAAACCCTACCAGAATCCCATACTACTATAGAGTACACTCAGCAAACACCAAACAAGGGGTGGAACAATGCAGAAATGAATGATATGATATGGTATGCTAGTGGTACTGTATGCACCTTTTTTAGCACCCATAGGCCCAGCAGGTAGGACTCATGGAAGGGCTTCCCCCATGTACCTCTACTCCCCCGTATACTCCTCCTCCAGCACTCTCAGCCCGTAGCCCCTAGTCCAGATCGGCAAGGTTCATGGAAGTCTCCGTGACAACATACCAACTCTCAAGATCTCATCATGTGTGCCTAGAGTCTATCCACGTCTAAAATCAGTAATAAAACCATGTATTGCTTTGGCCTAGCCAAGAGTAGTATCATCTCAAGTACTAGTGTGAAAAACCAACATTTAATCTCTTTTACTTCAAGAAGATCCATTAAACTAGTTTTAAGTCTATTTAAAGCCATTAATAACTAAAAATGGGCATCGGGTCTATGCAAGGTTAGGAAACCGGTGATAGTCAGGCTTGTATCCCTGTAATAATAGTAAACAAATATAGAAAAAGCCTTTTTCATGACGATGATATGCTCGGATACAATCAACAACTCCATATCAACCTACTGGCCCTGCACAGGCTCAATCTGCTCTACACCACACAGATAACCAGCTAGAAATCGTGAATCAATGTTTGGGACTCACGAACAATTCCTATTTATCCCACTAACTATGGTCCAGAGGCATATGCAAAAGCCACTCATGGCCGTAATGGGTAATACTACCGTACTAGCTCAATTACTGAATCAGAAGAAACAAGAACAAATGAGAAGGAAGTGGACAAGGTCTAGGGTGCCAACCTAGTAATCCCAACCCAAGGAGGAACTAAATAGTATAATTACATTCTATATAAGCGAAGTCTATAATCGGTAAGCCATAGCCTACCTGGCGTCCGACAAAAAGCTATTGGTAAGACATTTACCAAGCCCAAGCTGCTCTAAAAAGCCCGAATAGTGATCAAACTATCAAAAATATAACGTACACATCAATCCAAAGCTAACGATACTCATAATGCTAATAATTATTTGAGTCAAAAATCAGGGTCAAAAATTGGCCCGTTGGCCCTACAATCATAAATTAGAAATGGAAGTTACCACGAGGTTCCTAAAATTTCCAGAAACTCATGCTCAAAAAATGATCATAATCCGGGTAAAAAAAAGGGCGTAAAAAAGCCCCTAAATTCCAAGAATAAAATAAGAATCAAACGAAGAAATTGATGGAATTAAAGGTTAGAAATTTATAATAGACGATGAAAAATTGACCACGGGCATGAAATATGCCACCCCGACACTCAAAGATGCTCCCACACAGAAAATTAAGCTAAGAGCTCTAAAATAATGGTGGAAAATAGTTTAAAAGGTGAAGAAAACTAAGGAGAACAATTATATACTGCCAGAGGTCATTTATCACGATCATGAACAACCCCACGCGATCGCGATGACTATGCTGGCTAGATCATCATGATCGTGACTGTCCAGCCATGTGGTCGCGAAGAACAAAGGGGCAGGACCTTCATCACTATTGTGAGAAAGAACCTCGCGGTCGTGATGAGCAAATGGGTGCCATATCCACAGGCCCTTCATTGCGATCGCATGAAGGAGCCCTCGCATTTGTGATTCCCAAAAAGGCATACCATTGCGATAGCACAGCCTTCCTCGCGATCGTGATTAAGGCTTGAGGCTTGCACCTGCAACAACAACCAGCAACTTTCTTAAGTTTCAAAGTCACTAGATGGGACTACGGGGTTCATCCGGGACATTGTGCATGTAAATGTTCTATGCTACCCTACTAGAAATAGAATTATAGGCTCAATGGAATTGATGAAACTACCATATGAAGTCATTTCAATGAAATGTTGGCCTATGTCAACACCTACAAATTTCAACCGAATATCCAAAATGATCCTGGATCACTTGGGACCTAAATCAACCACCTACCTAACCTAAACTCGACATTCTAAAGCTGATGGAACCATCGGATTTTAAATTTGATGCTCCGATTATCAAAAGTTGACTAAAGTGAAACTTCAAACTCCAACAGGCCTAAAATATTAGAAAGTGAGATAAAACTATTCCAAAAGTTACTAGGCCCCGACCAAGGGTCCAACTAGACCAAAGTCTATGCTTTGGAGCTAGCAAAATTATCGGAATTAGATTCCGAGCTTGCTTACTAAGAATGTTGACTAAAGTCAATAATTTCCTAAGTTAACGCTCTAAAATGGGTAAATGGTCATAAAGACTAAATGAATGGCCCTGTTACCGAACCACCAGTCCTAGCAAGTTATAAATGACTTGGGGCTGTTATAAGTAAGCTCTAACAGTGTAAAGAAAGTAAAAATGCAAATATGACCGAAAGGATCATTACACAGACTCTCCCACAAAATTAGACTCAGCAGTTAGGTATTAGGCCCTCAGTTCAGTTTTATATTTTTTAATTATACTTTTCAGATTATTCCTGTATTTCAGACTTTTTATGCATGATTATGTTTGGGCCTATATACTACAGTTCACCTTACAGTTTAAACATCATATCAGTATTTTAGCATATTATATATATATATATATATATAAAGTTAACTTTTCATATTCCTCATGCTCAGTACATTCAAAGTATTGACGCATACTTTATATGATGCATCCTATCATGATGCATGTTTAGGTTCTCAAACTTAGCCTCGCGATAAGCTTAGTTTCGCACCATCTCAGCAATAACTTGTGGTGAGTCCTCATCACCTGAGGACAGATTTTGATGCTTTTCCTTAGTCTATTTTGGTTTTAGTATTCAGAGTTAGCTGGGGGCTTGTCGTAGCAGCTCATCAATAGTAGAGGCTTTCAGACATAGAGTTAGACTTCGGCTTTTCGATTAGTTTATTTATTTTAGATTTATATTTGAACTCAAATATTCTCAGTTAAATTTTAAAGAGCTTATATATTTATTCAGTTTAGCTTCCGCTCAGTTTAAATTTATGTGATTGCTTAGTATATGTCAGGCCATGGATTAGCTTGGGATCATTTGTGACCCTAAGCACCGTGTCGTGTCCAGGGTGTAGACTCGGAGCATGACAGTATAGAAAGAAAATCTCTTGCAATCCTCAAAATAATCGGATATCTAGCAGACAAATCTTTCCACCAAGCCAAAATATTAAGATCTTTGATCTTTTTTAAATCATCTAACAAGTACTTGTCAAGTTCTGATTTATTTTTCAATATTGACTTCAGTTGCTAAATGTTTCACCCATTGTGATTTCTATATTCTTCACTACACATGATATCAATTTCATCATTCAAGCTTGTTTGACCACCAATTATGTCATTATTAGTCCCACAAAAAGAACTTGTATATTGATTATACAAGTGAGTTAAAGTATACATCACCACTTTCAATTGTTTGGCTCCCTCCTCACAACCATAAGAGTTGTTAAAAAGATATTCAGACTTTAACTTGTATCGAGGATCCAAAACAATACCAACAAACAATAACTTGTTCATATTATCAAAAGTACCCCAACATTGGATAAATTTAAGTTCCATCTTCTCAGCCATACCACTCAAAATAGAATCTTCACTATGAACATATTTGGAAATAACTATTTATAGATTAAAAATCTCATGGAAGAAAGAATTGGAAGTAACATATGAATTTCCTGAGAATTTCAAAGTAACCAAGTAGAAAATCTCAAGTAACTTAATGAAAAATTTAACATTCTTTCGATCATCTATCGATGGATGCCCTCCCACACTTTTCACTTCTAAACAATACTTAAGGTACTTGTGATCATCATCATACATTCTTGAAAATAGTCTTTCAAACTTTACAGTCATATCTAGCATCATATATGTGGATTTCCACTTAGTCTCAACATCTAAAGTCAAAAGACCATGAGTGTCAATCTTAACTTTCTCAATAAATGACTTAAAAGAATCAAATCTTTCAATCTAGGACTCAACATATTTGACAGAATTTCTTACTCGAGAAATAGACTTATTTTGTTCACTAAACCCTTCTTTCACAATCAAATTTAGAATATGAGCATTACATCTAACATGTAAGAACTCATTTTCTAAGATGCCTCTTTTTCAATCCTCAATTCTCCTTTTTAAGAGTTTAATTGCAGCATCATTAGCAATTGCATTATCTAAAGTCACTGTGAATATGTTCTTTATCTTTCAATCTTATAAGCATGCCTCAAACCCCTTAGCAATTGTCTCACCCTTATGATCTGATGTTTGAATAAAATTGAGAATTTTCTTTTTAAAATTTCATTCATCATCAATCCAATTGACAGTGATAACCATATAAGTTAAATTTTGATGTGATGTACATGTATCACTAGTAAGACATACACGTTGATTCTATAAGCTTTTTAAGCTTTTGTTTCTCCTCTTGATGTATTTTCAAACATTGTCTAGAAACAGGTAGGCAAGAAGGTAATTGAAAATGAGGTAAAGCAACCGCCATTAATCTCCTAAAATCTTCTCCTTCAACAACTTTAAAAGGTTGTTCATCAATAATGACAAACTCAACAATAGCTCTCCTAATCTCATTGATGTTAATCATAACCTTTTCTATAGTACATGTAGTATATGCTTGTTCCCCACTTTTAACTGGCCTGAGTCTTGTTTGATTTCTATCAATGATTCTAAGAAGGGAGTTAGGACAAACCTCATTTAGATGTTTCCATAGTGTTGAAGTCTTACTCATACTTTTAGAAGCAAAGTTCTTAGTGCAGTAATTGTATTCGGACCTACGCTTTCCCTATTTATCAACATATTCGAAATAGTATTTTCAAACTCCAGATGTTTTCCTACCATTACTCGCAAGGCTGAAATCAGAGTCGTCAGGAGTTTTTTGCTTGTGCTTTTTAGTAGGATTAGGAGTATTGTCATCAGTTTTATCACCGTCAAGTTCAGATTTCAACAAAGTAGTTGAAGATACTTTGTTGATTACTTCCACTGGCTTCACCTCTTTTGGAGTAGTTGTAGTTTTCATCTGGAAAAAAATTCATAAATCTTATGTTAATTTGGATAGAATGAAATATATCCTCACACACGAGGAGTTATCATGAAACAACCAAGAAGTAGAAATATATTAATTTCTATTAGATGAAGTTTTTTTTGCATTTAGCTTCAACAATCAAAACTTTGTACTCCTTCCATCCTCAAAATGATTAGGATATCGTGAAGCTAAAAAAACTTGAAATAAACTAACACAAAATGATGAGGGAATACATTAATTCTTACTGGATAAAACAATAACCCAATTTCTCTATTTTCCTATTCCTACAAACACATTGAAAAGATAAATTTGAAGTAGTGGTTCTTACTATGGTTGCCATTATCCATAGCAAAAAGTACGAAAAATTAGAAAATTGAAATAATTCAAGATGATGAAACTTTAAAGTTTGATTTGTTGACAAAGCTTCAGTGAAGCATGAATAATTTGATAATTTTCAAGAGTTTTATCTTTTGTATAGTTGTCTTTTCTTTTCAATTTTACCTTCACGAAAGTTTTTTTCTTACTTTAGGGGATTAAACTTAAATGGGCTAGGGGGATCAAATGGGACAACTTTTCATTTTAATTATTTAAATAAGTATTGGATTTGGAATGACCAATATATTAAGTATGTATATATGTATCAGTTTGGTTAGGTTTGGTTCTGATTTTTTTATATTAACACCAAACCAAATATTATCAGTTTTTATAATCTTAAAACCAAACCAAATTGAACCAAATCATTTTTTGATTTATTAAATTGGTTTGACTCGATTTAACGATTCAGATCGGTTTTCAGTTTCATCTGAACACCCCTACTTTCATATATTGCATTCAATTTATCTATGTGTCTAGGCTATTTTTGAACTACATAAATAATTCTCACATTTTCAAACTTAAGCTTTTTATATGAAAAACATAATTGATTTACTTTTCATTTTACATAAGGTTTCGATCTCTGATTTTACTCTGAATCAAACCTTCTAGCAAAGAAAATAAAGTGCCTCTTACATTTAATATTTTTGACATAAGTCATTTGCTCAGGTCTTTTATAGACCATGTGTCCTAATGCAATTGGTCCTTGAGGATAGTTCAGATTTTTGAATCACCATCAAAAATCTTTCGTATTTGTTTCTCTTACATTTTGAAGTCTTGTTAATTGGGTAGAAAAATCTTTAACAAGATCTTCTTTTTGGTCTTTCTATCCTTTTTTTTTCAAGACATCTTTTCATCTTTTGATATTCTCTTGAGAGTCGACATCTTTGATGAATTTCCCTAAGGGTTACTATAAATATCTTTCATAATTTTTCTCATCATACTAGTCTTCAATAAAATCTTCTTTCACTATGTTTTTTAGATAAAAGAAAGGAGTATGCTCTTTGTCTTTTGTCTTCATTTCTTTTTATGACCAAGTTTTAGGCTCATGCTTTTTTTTTTTTTTTGGATTTTGTCTTATTCTTATCTCTTCCTCTTTGTTATCTTTACAAATTATAAGGATTGCTGATGAGGGCGAGGAAGAAGTCGTGGTGTGACTAAGAATGAGATTCGTGATGATGGTTAACCACCTCGTCCTCTCAGACAGTTCAGGGGCTAGATATTGTTTCCTATTGTGTTCTTCATCTCTATATCTCTGATAGTGATGAAGTTAAGTAACACAGTGGGAACACATTTGAACTTTCTTTCAATTTTTCTTATATGTGGGCATTTAGTGGCCTCACAGTGCCTTTTATTCTTAGAGTGATTATCATTTTTGAGATAGAATTATTCTTACTTCTTTAATCTACAACTCTTTTATGAATTTAAATGCAGTCCTTTTGAGGGTACACATAATGCATCTGAAATCCTTCATATGTACATTTTTTAAGGTGCTTTAATATAGAGGGTATGTATTACTCCTTAAGATTTATGTAACTCTATATGTGGCATATGCATTTTTCGCGTTTCTACCATAATATCAAGTTCAATTACTTGTGATGCATCTTTTGTAATGAGGACATTTCTCAACAATTTTTTTGGAGGTGGATTTACTAAAGTAGCAAGATCTATTGGTCAGCATCATGTCTAAGATCTTGACAGAAGATTTTCTTTGGCAACACCACATATATAAGGAGTGACTTATGTGTTTTCCTTTGGTATGATATAATATTTAAAGTTTGTACTGACATTCGAATGATAGATTTTGTCAATTTATTGTAATTTACTCTTTATAAGAGCCATAAGACTTTTCTGACTTTCTTAATTTATGACTCATTTGATCAAGTTATTCTCTTATTTTGATTTATTTTGTAAAAAAATTCTTTCTTTTATTGAAGTCTTTGAAATGTCTTGATCAGTTTTAAGCGCTTTGCATCAAATTTTTGTGCAGTTGACTTTAAGTTAAATTCAATCTATTTTAAGGCCAATCACTTTTTAAGTATGTTGCTTTTGATCTAAGAAAATCTTTGGCAGCAAATGTTATTTATAAATTAAATATTTATATGTCCATGTAGATTGAATAATTTATGATCAAAATGTGTTCCATCTAATTTTTTTAGTCAATATGCTAAAAAAGAAATTAATGAATTAACGCATCTGATTTCTCACTTAGATCAGA
This sequence comes from Jaltomata sinuosa, assembly GCA_003996215.1. Taxonomy (NCBI): domain Eukaryota; kingdom Viridiplantae; phylum Streptophyta; class Magnoliopsida; order Solanales; family Solanaceae; genus Jaltomata; species Jaltomata sinuosa. The sequence continues at coordinate 172,219 of QJPP01000618.1, read as the reverse complement.
AAAAAGATCGATCGATTTTTGTAGGATCAGTATTTAGTCTATCTGATCTCTTGGTATAGACCGGAAAAATTCATCCGGATTATTTTGGATGAGGAATTGTGTAATGACTCTTTCGGTCATTTTCGTGTATACGCTTTTCTTGTCTGTTAGAGCTCTCATGTAGCGGCCCCGAGTTGTTTATGACTTGCTAGGACCGATGGGTCGGTGCCCTGGCCGTTCGATTGGTCTTTATGATCAATTCTCTGTCTTAGAAGCTGAGTATCAAAATTGTGCGTATTTAAAAATATTATTTTATTTTAAAGTTGAATGTGGTAAAAAGATATTTTTTTTATTATCACCTTTTAAAAATATTTTAAAGGTCTATGAAAAATACTTTTGTTATAATATATTTGTGTATGTATTTATTTTATAAGAGTTTTATAAATTACTAATATTTTAACGGAGATAGCAAACTTAGTTAGATTAAAAATTATTATTATAATATAGTAGGTTTTATTTGAAATGATTTTCTATTAAATATGATATATTTAAAAAGTTATATTTATTTTACCATGATTTTATGCAATATCCGAGTACCTACGTAACGGGATTAAACTTGTCTTGATATGGCCACCACATGGCATTAAATGATAATTAGTATAGAAAGTCATCCATTCATTCTCTGTAAATTGGCATATATATAAATGTCCTTAAAATTCATTTGTTTGGAGGTTGCTTTTCAACTTTTCCATACTCATTCTCTTGAGAAAGATTCTGCAAAATTACATACCCATATATGCACTGCTTCATATCCCTTTCAAATAAATCTATCCCCAAGATAGATAGCTTCGTATGGTTATATATCAATTACGGAGAAGGTTTACCGGAGGAAAATTATTTAACATTTTGCTTTGATTACTAAAGGGGAAAATGGAAGAATTTAGTAGGAAAATATTTTGACACAGTGATCAATCACTGAAAGAAAATTGGTTATCTACATCAAGTTATTCAAGCCTAAATTCGTGTTTGACTTTATTTTGGATCTTCTCGGAGTGGTTCGAGCTTTGACATCGCCGTTCTAGTAGCTTGTCATCGGACGAAAGGTAGGTTATGGTTTAAACTCCCTAGACTTAGCATATATCAGATAAAATTGTACTAGCTGGCATCCTTGGGTTGGATTATTAGGTTGGTACCACAGTCCTTGACCGCTTTATTTATGTCTGCCTACTTTTGTTCTTCCGATGCTTGTAGTACTTGCCGATACATTTTATTTACCCTTGTGGTCCTGTGAGGCCTTGTTGACCCTGGAACATAGAAGGTGGGATATTGGGAATGTCCGCGAGTCCTGGGCATAAATTTATCCTTCTAGGCTGGTTATGCTTGCTGAGTAGCTATGGGCCTGTGCAGGGTCGATAGGTTGATTGTGAGCTGCTGGGAAACTATTGTGTTTGATCGTACCATTTCCATGCATATAAAGAGGTTTTATCCATGTTTTACTATGGTTTTGGCTTCGGGCCCACTGACATTATTTTCTAAACCTTGCATGGTCTCGGGGGCCTATTTTTTATGGAAATGAATTTGAAATGGTTTGATTTACCTTGTGAATAATATTGGGGTAAAAGAAGGTCAAATTATGATTTCTATCATCAGTTTTACTATTAATGCTAGACTCGGCAGGGCCAGGGTTCTAGTTGAGTTTCTTATTAAATTGGGATGGTTTTTAGCCTCGGTCAGACCGAGCACCTGAGATGACTTTCTACTGTTTAGACCCGGTTATGCCTGGGCACCCTTGGAGGGGTTTCGTAGATATTTTCCCACTACTATAGTCCTGGACAGGGTTTGGGCATGCATATTCGATACTGGGTCTCTATCTTGAACCCGGACTTGCTTCCGGATGACATGTCTTGATACTGAGTTTTAGTATGGGGTCTGGGACCTCCATGGACCTTGCCATCCGGGCCTGGGGCTTCGGGCTGCGTGTGCCGGAAGAAGGGTATACGGCGGAGTAGAGGTATACGGGCAGTTTCCTTCCATGGAACCTACTTGTTGGGCCTGATCGGCACCGGAGGAGGTACATACAGAGATACCATTTCACTTAAGATCTTCATGCATCATATCATTCATTGTTTGAGGCTCCACCCTTGTTTATTATTTGTTTATTGTATGCTCCGGTAGTATGGAATGCCGAAGGGTTTGTTTTCACTTGTTTGTGTTCCTCGGTTGTATGGGCGGCCAGGGGACTGTAGGTAGACTCTTGCTATTTACTTACAGAATTATTCCCTATTACGGTTAAGCATGAAATTGGTTACTGCTAGGCTATTAGTTTCTGGATTTGAGATTGATATGATTAGTTGAGTTTGATTCCTGTCTCCGAGCATGCCTATCATTACTCTTTCCCTCTTCCTCTTACACTTGAGGTTACCGGTATACCGTCCAATTCATAAACTTATTATGTATATATTGTTATTGCAAGGACCCCAGGTGCGTTGTTTCTTACTTTTACCTGTGCCTATGTTGTATATATTCTGCTTGCTGGCCTCACATGTGGTTGTGTTGACTTCCCTTTGGGATAGTTCCTGTGTACCTTTTGTTGGTTTCTGTGACTACTTGCTTCTATTCTGTCTGTTACTACGCTTTTATCTTATATGTGTCCAGTCGGCCTATGATACCTACTGGGTACCTTATGCTTCGCATTTGGTGCTCACCCTACCCCCCTGCATCTTTTCGTGCAGATCCTAGCATGGGCCATCACTGCTAGATCGCTGTAATTCGTGCTTAGAGATCTATTGGGGACTACTTCATACTGAGGGTGAGCTCTTGGTGACCGGAGCTTAGCTTTAGTTTATCTTTTACTCTATGTACTCTATTACCATTCTGAGATATCTGTATACACTGTTTTGGATCGTTTGTACTCCTTATATGTAGTTCTGGCTCTATACTATGATACCAGGTCTTGGGGTTTGGTTTAGTTTCCGCATATGTATATATATATTCCTGTTATCTATTCTCTTCATCTTGTTCCCTTATTTTTGCTTATTAAACTATTCTTCCACTTATTTGTTAGATAGTAGCCCATTACTAACTGTTCTAGGCTAGGGGAATTGGTTCACCTACTAGGGGGTTGTAGGTGCCATCATGACCGAGAAATCGGGTCGTGACAGCTTGGTATCAGAGCTCTAGGTTCACCAGTGTCATCGGTAGAAGAGCCAATGTCTAGTAGAGTCTTGCAGATCGGGTCAGAGTTGTCAGTACTCAATCTTTAGGAGGCTACAGTGGCATCTTAGGAAATACTACTCTCTTATTGCCTCTATATCGTGCATCTTATCCTTGATGGTTTCCTGAAATCCCACTTATTCTAGTTCATTCTCCCGCATATGGTTTGTACGAGAGAGTCACCATCAGGCGGGGGCTATGATTATGCATGCCAAGCCTGACAGAGTCTATAGGTTTGTTTGGGGGCTACAGAAAGAATCTAGAGAGCCAGCAGAGATATCAGTTGCTAGTGGTTGGTCATTCTAGGCTATTGCGGATAATGCCTGCACTATAGAGGATTTGTATCATCATTACTCTGGGGCCAGAGATAAGAGACCTCGACATCAGGGTAGCTACAGTGGTTTCCATCATGGTAGTAGAGGTTCAGGCCAGTGGGGCGGAGGTTATCAGCCACAACAGCACTAGGGCCAGTTTAGTCGATCGGTTTAGGCTTCTGGTAGTTCTCAGTTTGAGCAGGGACAGAGTAGCCAGTAGGGTTATAATGGTCAGTCTTCAAGGGGTACAACTTCTGGGCATCAGGCCGTGGTGGCCATACGGGATCTGCTAGTTCATCCCGACCGAGTAGGTCGTCAGGGGCTTGTTTTACTTGTGGTGTGGTTGGTCATTTTGCTAGAGATTTCCCCCAGCAGGGTACAGTACAGCCGGTCGAGCCTTGATGAGCAGTTCAACCTCTGGCTAGAGGGGGTAGTGGTCAGGGTAGAGGTGGTGCTCCGCGTGGCAGAGCAGGTAGTAGGGATGGCGGTCGGGCAAGTTGAGGTCTTCATCAATTCTACATGGTCCCTAGGAGGCCAGAGGCAGAGGCCTCAGATGCTGTGATCACAAGTATGATTTATGTGTGCCATCAGTCTTCTATGGCTTTATTTGATCCTGGATCCACTTGTTCATATGTATCTTCCTACTTTGTGCCTTGTTTGGGGTTGGCAAGTGAGCCATTATCTGTTCCTGTTTCTGTTTCTACCCAGTAGGAGATTCTTTAGTAGTGGATCGGATTGTGAGATCTTGCATGATATCTATTGGTGATTCGGAGACTTGGGGTGATTTGATGATCATTGATATGCTAGATTTTGATGTGATATAGGGAATGGACTAGTTATCCCCTCACCGTGCGATTTTGGATTGTTATGCCAAGACTATTACCATAGCCGTGCCCGGTGTATCCCCAATTGTGTGGCAGGGTTCTGTTAGCCATGCACCATCTGGGATCATCTCTTGTCTTCGAGCTGGGAAGTTGACTTCCTATGGGTGTTTAGCTTATCTAGTTTATGTCTGAGATGCTAGTGCTGACCCTACGTCTCCTGAGTCTGTTCCTGTGGTTAGAGACTTCCTTGATGTATTTCCTACCGTCCTGCCAGGCCTTCCACCTTTGAGAGATATTGATTTTGCTATTGAGTTAGAGCCGGGCACCAGGCCTATTTCTATTTCTCCTTACCGTATGGCTCCAACTGAGTTGAGGGAGCTTAAGGAGCAGCTCCAGGATCTGTTAGCTAAGGGGTTTATTAGATCGAGTATGTCACCTTGGGGTGCTCCTGTTCTATTTGTGAAGAAGAAAGATGGGTCGATGCGGATGTGTATTGATTACCGGCAGCTGAATAGGGTGACAGTGAAGAATAGGTATCCGATGCCAAGGATTGATGACTTGTTTGATCAGCTTCAGGGTTCAGTCATGTTTTCAAAGATTGATTTGAGGTCCAGCTACCATCAGTTGAGGATTAGGGTAGCGTACATCCCTAAGATAGCATTCAGGACACGTTATGGCCATTATGAGTTCCTGGTGATGTCTTTTGGGTTGACTAATGCCCTCGCAGCCTTTATGAACTTGATGCACAGGGTTCTTGGCCTGTATTTGGACTCATTTGTTATAGTTTTTATAGACGACATCTTGGTATACTCGCATAGTAGAGATGAGCATGAGCAGCACTTGAGGGTTATACTCCAAACTTTGAGAGATCATCGGCTTTATGCCAAGTTCTCATAGTGCGAGTTTTGGCTTGAGACCAAGATGATTGCCACAGAATCGAGAAGTAGCAGACATGACCGCTTCAGTTGCATTCCTAGGGCACGTGGTGTCTAAGGATGGGATTAGGGTTGATCCGGGAAAGATTTTAGCGGTTTGTGAGTGGCCTAGACCTACTACTGTTACTGAGGTTCGCAGTTTTATTGGGTTAGCAGGTTACTACAGATGCTTCATTCAGGGATCTTCTTCCATAGCAGCACCCTTGACTATGCTGACTAGGAAGGATATCCCATTTCAGTGGTCGGATCAGTGCGAGGATAGCTTTCAGAGGCTTAAGGCCTTATTGACTTCAGCTCCAGTTTTGACTTTGCCGATTGAGGGTCAGGGCTTCTCCGTGTATTATGATGCTTCCGAAGTTGGTCTTGGTTGTATGTTGAAGCAGCAGGGTTGATTAATAGCATATGCGTCGAGGCAGCTGAAGGTTTACGAGTGCAACTACCCTACTCATGACTTGGAGTTTGCAGCGGTAGTCTTCGCGCTCAAGAGCTGGAGGCACTACTTATATGGAGTTCATTATGAGATATTTACTGATCACCGTAGTCTCCAGTATATCACGAGTCAGCGAGAGCTGAACTCAAGGCAGAGGATATGGGTCGAGTTACTGAAGGACTATGACTTCACTATTCTGTATCATCCGGGCAAGGTAAATGTGGTAGCGGATGCCTTGAGCCAGAAGGCAGTGAGTATGGGTGGCCTAGCTTCTCTTTCAATTTCAGAGCGACTGTTGGCCTTAGACATCCAGTCCTTGGCTAACCGTTTGGTTAGGCTTGACTTGTCTGATCCTAGAAGAGTTCTCGCCAGTGTTGAGGTTTGTTCTACTTTGATTGATCAGATTCAGAGCCGTCAGTTTGAGGATCAGCAGTTGTGTGACCTTCATGATCAGGTTGTTCAGGGTGAGACAAGTCGGGCTACTCTAGATTCATATGGGGTTCTGAGGTTTGATAGCTGCTTTTGTGTTTCGAGTATTAGTGATTTGATTTAGTTGATACTTCATGAGGCACATTGTACTAGATACTCCATTCACCCTGGCATAACAAAGATGTATAGAGACTTGAGACAGCTTTACTGGTGGAGTGGTATGAAGTGGGATATAGTGGAGTTCGTATCTCGGTGCTTGAACTTTCAGCAGGGTAAGTTCGAGCACATGAGACCTGGTGGTTTGATGCAGCGACTTCCCATTCCTGAGTGGAAGTGGGAAGGGATTATTGTGGACTTTGTTGTTGGTTTGCCTAGTACTTCTAGTGGGTTTGATTCCATATGGGTGATTGTTGATAGGCTGACTAAGTCAACATATTTCTTGCCGGTTCAGACTTCTTATGGTGCAGAGAGGTTAGCTCAGATCTACCTTCGTGAGATTGTTCGGTTGCACGGGGTCCCAGCTTCTATCATTTCAGACCGCGGCACTCATTTCACATCTCAGTTCTGGAGGGCTATTCAGCGAGATTTGGGTACAGAGGTTCAGCTTAGTACTGCTTCCACCCTCAGACAGATGGCCAGTCTGAGAGGACCATTCAGGTCCTGGAGGAAATGCTTCGGGCCTGTGTTCTTGACTATGGAGGTTCGTGGGATCAGTTTGTGCCTTTGGCTAAGTTTTATTATAATAATAGTTTCCATTCGAGCATTGGCATGGCACCTTTTGAGGCCTTGTATGGTAGGCGTTGCAGATCGCCGATTGGTTGGTTTGATGGTTTTGAGTCTAGGGCACAGAGTACAGATTTGCTTTGAGATTCCTTAGACCGAGTCTGAGTGATTTAGGATAGACTTCGGGCAGCCCAGAGTAGGCAGAAGAGCTACACTGATCGTAGACTTCATGCCTTAGATTTCAGTGTTAGTGATTCGGTATTTCTCCGTGTATCGCCCATGAAGGGTGTGATGAGATTTGGTAGGCGGCGCAAGCTTTTCCCCAGCTACATTGGGCCATTCGAGATTCTCCAGAGGGTTGGTAGTGTAGCCTATCAGTTAGCTTTGCCTCTGATGTTTTCATCTATGCACCTGATTTTCCATGTATCGATGTTGAGGCGGTATGTTCCAGATGAGTCTCATGTGTTGCAGTGGAAGACGGTTCAGCTGGATGAGAGTTTAGCCTTTGTTGAGGAGCCGCTAGCTATTTTGGCCAGAGATGTCAGGAGATTGAGGTCTCGAGAGATCCAGGTTGTTAAGGTTCAGTGGAGGCATCGTCCAGTCAAGGAGGCTACCTGGGAGCCCAAGAGAGATATGCGGGCTCAGTATCCGTAGTTGTTTGAGCCTTCAGGTACTCCCTTGTCCTTGACTTTCGAGGACAAAAGTCATTTTTAGTAGTGGATGATGTAATGACTCTTTCGGTCATTTTCGCGTATACGCTTTCCCTGTCTGCTATAGCTCTTCTGTAGCGGCCCCGAGTTATTTATGACTTGCTGGGACCGATGGATCGGTGCCCTGGCCATTCGATTTGTCTTTATGATCAATTCCCTGTCTTAGAAGCTGAGTATCAAAATCGTGCATATTTGAAAATATTATTTTATTTTAAAGTTGAATGTGGTAAAAAGATATTTTTTTTATTATTACCTTTTAAAATATTTTAAAGTTCTATGAAAAATACTTTTGTTATAATATATTTGTGTATGTATTTATTTTATAAGAGTTTTATGAATTACTAATATTTTAACGGAGATAGCAAACTTAGTTATATTAAAAATTATTATTATAATATAGTAGGTTTTATTTGAAATAATTTTCTATTATGATATATTTAAAAAGTTATATTTATTTTACCATAATTTTATGCAATATCCGAGTACCTACGTAACGGGATTAAACTTTTCTTGATATGTCACCTCCACTTCCACGTGGAAGTGGAGGGAGTGTACAACAAGGTTGTTAGTTTTCAAATGGCAACCACATGGCATTAAATGATAATTAGTATAGAAAGTCATCCATTCATTCTCTGTACATTGGCATATATATAAATGTCCTTAAAATTATTTTTTTGGAGGTTGTTTTTCAACTTTTCCATACTCATTCTCTTGAGAAAGATTCTGCAAAATTACATACACATATATGCACTGCTCCCTATCCCTTTCAAACAAATCTATCCCCAAGATAGATAGCTTCGTAGGGTTATATATCAATTACGGAGAAGGTTTACAGGAGGAAAATTATTTAACATTTTTCTTTGATTACTAAAGGGGGAAATGGAAGAATTTAGCAGGAAAATATTTTGACATAGTGATCAATCACTGAAAGAAAATCGGTTATCTACATCAAGTTATTCAAGCCTAAATTCGTGTTTAACTTCATTTTGGATCTTCTCAGAGTGGTTCAAGCTTTGACATCGCCGTTCTAGAAGCTTGTCATCGGACGACAGGTAGGTTATGGTTTAAACTCCCTAGACTTAGCATATATCGGATAAAATTGTACTAGCTGGCATCCTTGGGTTGGATTATTAGGTTGGTACCACAGACCTTGACCGCTTTATTCATGTCAGGCTACTTTTGTTCCTCCGATGCTTGTAGTACTTGCCGATACGTTTTATTTACCCTTTTGGTCCTGTGAGGCCTTGTTGACTCTGGAACATAGAAGGTGGGATATTGGGAATGTCCGCGAGTCCCGGGCATAAAATTATCCTTCTAGGTTGGTTATGCTTGCTGAGTAGCTATGGGCCTGTGCAAGGTCGATAGGTTGATTGTGAGCTGCTGGGAAGCTATTGTGTTTGATCGTACCATTTCCATGCATATAAAGAGGTTTTATCCATGTTTTACTATGGTTTTGGCTTCGGGCCCACTGACACTATTTTCTAAACCTTGGCCCATTTTTTATGGAAATGAATTGGAAATGGTTTGATTTACCTTGTGAATAATCTTGGGGTAAAATAAGGTCAAATTATGATTTCTATCACCAGTTTTACTATTAATGCTATACTCGGCAGGGTCGGAGTGCTAGTTGAGTTTCTTATTAAATTGGGATGGTTTTTAGCCTCGGTCGGACCAAGCACCTGAGATGACTTTCTACTGTTTAGACCCGATTATGCCCGGGCACCCTTGGATGGGTTTTGTAGATATTTTCCAACTACTTCAGTCCTGGACAGGGTCTGGGCATGCATATTCGAGATTGGGTCTCTATCTTGAACCCGGACTTGCTTCCGGATGACATGTCTTGATACTTAGTTTTAGTATGGGGTCTGGGACCTCCATGGACCTTGCCATCCGGGCCTAGGGCTTCGGGCTGCGTGTGCTGGAGGAAGGGTATACGGCGGAGTAGAGGTATACGGGCAGTGTCCTTCCATGGAACCTACTTGCTGGGCCGATCGGTACCGGAGGAGGTACATACAGAGATATCATTTCACTTGAGATCTTCATGTATCATATCATTCATTGTTTGAGGCTCCACCCTTGTTTGTTGTTTTTTGATTATACGCTCTGGTAGTATGGGATGCCGGAGGGTTTGTTTTCACTTGTTTGTGTTCCTCGGTTGTATGGGCGGTTGGGGAATTGTAGGTAGACTCTTGCTATTTACTTACAGAATTGTTCCCTATTACGGTTAAGTATGAAATTGGTTACTGCTAGGCTGCTAGTTTCTGGATTTGAGATTGATATGATTAGTTGAGTTTGATTCCTGTCTCCGAGCATGCCTATCATTACTCTATCCCTCTTCCTCTTACACTTGAGGTTACCGGTATACCGTCCAATTCGTAAACTTATTATGTATATATTGTTATTGCAAGGACCCCAGGTGTGTTGTTTCTTACTTTCACCTGTGCCTATAGTGTATATATTCTGCTTGCTGGCCTCACATGTGGTTGTGTTGACTTCCCTCTAGGATAGTTCCTTTGTACCTTTTGTTGGTTTCTGTGACTACTTGCTTCTATTTTGTCTGTTACTACTTTTTTATCTTACATGTACCCAGTCGGCCTATAATACCTACTGGGTACCTTATGCTTCGCATTTGGTGCTCACCCTACCCCCTGCATCTTTTGGTGCAGATCCTAGCGTGGGCCATCACCGCTAGATCACTGTGATTCGTGCTTGGAGATCTGTTGGGGACTACTTCAGACTGAGGGTGAGCTCTTTGCGACCGGAGCTTAGCTTTAGTTTATCTTTTACTTTATGTACTCTATTACCATTCGGAGACATCTGTATACGCTGTTTTGGATCGTTTGTACTCCTTATATGTAGTTCTGGCTCTATACTATGATACCAGGTCTTGGGGTTTGGTTTAGTTTCCGCATATGTATATATATTTTCCTGTTATCTATTCTCTTCATCTTGTTCCCTTATTTTTGCTTATTAAACTATTCTTCCGCTTATTTGTTAGATAGTATCCCATTACTAACTGTTCTGGGCTACGGGAATTGGTTCGCCTACTGGGGAGTTGTAGGTGCCATCATGACCGAGAAATCGGGTCGTGACAAATTGACACATCTAATTTTTTTATATTGACCAAAACAATTCATCCAATTTTGATTATTCGCATGTATGTGGGAAGGAGGGGCTTTGTTTTTGTGCTTGTGATGAGGACGTCTCCTATTTACTTTTGGGCACAATTGTTTAGAACTTTAAGTTCTTTTATCGGAGTGTCTTCGAACTTCTTTATCATGTATAATTCTCGTTTTTAACCTTTATGTTGAAACTTTTTTTGTTATGAATAATCATCAAGTTTTCTGTTTCGAGCATTTCAAATTATCAAGTTGTACTCAAATTGTACTTAATAGGAATAAAAATGCAAATAAAATTTGTAATTAAGGTTTCATTTTTTATCTATACATCGAGATTATACAATAGATTTTTTTGTGGAAAATCAAATTTATTTCAGGTGAAGATATTAGACTTTTTTTCTGAACAATCACTAGTTTCTTACGTCTAAGTAACGATCTTAGTTTTTTTGCTAGAGTAGTCCCCGCTTTCTTGCATTCTTTTGACTTCTTTTCAATTTCTTACTTCTGAGTGGAGGTTTTAGTTTATCCGCTTGAGTAGTCTTTAAATACATCCTAGAAGGTCTTTTGATTTTTCTATCCTGAGGAGTCCTCCCAATGCTCAATTGTGAATTTTTTGAAGATTTGGGCACTAGATAAGTTGGCTTCGATCTTTAGTCTATTGTACTTCTTATTGATGTGGAGATAATATACATTTCTTTTACTATATTTTCTCAAATTTAAGCTTTATTTTGAGGATAATTTGGCTTAATACTAGTGATTTATGCTTAATTCCATGGTTTATCACTTATATAAGTTGTTTTGTGCAATTTAGGTGAAAGGAGCTAAAGTTGAGCATAAAATGGTTGAATTTTGTGAAGAAAAAACTGGAGCAAAGCCTGAGGATAATGGAACAAATTACAACGCAAAGAGGGGCTCATTTTCAACCCCCCTCCCCCCAAAGTTTACACCCTACAATATGATTTCCAGGGCGAGAAAAAGCACTTGCACTGTGAACCAGCAAAAGCAGAGGCAAAATTTTGCCTTATTTTGTCCGACTAGGAGGGCTCATCTAGGTATTTTTAAATATTGTTAATACACCTCCTAGTTTATTTTTAGCAGAGAATGAATAATGTAACAGTACAGAGCTAGATCAAAGTCTCAACTATCATAGGGTTATTTCTTAAACTTTTTACTTAGTATAATTTATCATTTATACTTTAATTTTTATTTTATAATCGAATTATGAGTTACTAAAAGCCCTCTATCTAGGGTTGTGACTGTAGTATGAATATCATAGTTAATATATAGATTATAATTACAAAATCTACCATTACATTTTGTTCTCTTAATATTGTACTTACAATTCTATTACTTCACGATCAATAGGATAAACGGATAATTTTTAGAGAACCTCAAGAGACGGAGACTAGAACAGAATGTGGGTTAAGGAAGTAGAATCCGTCTACAGATAGATTTGTGGCTAGAAAGGATACATACCTAGTTCTCCCTACTTGGGAGACATATAGAAAGATAAATAATTGCATTTGGATTAGTTCGACTATCCCCGCTCAATGATGTAGTTCGAAGGCTAACTCGAATAGATAGTTAGAGGATCGAGAGACCATGATCATAATATTAACTTTGTGACTCAAAAATTTGATAGATATCATAATAAAGCTTTAAAAATATGTATAATATATGATAAAATTATGCAGGCGTCAGAACCATAGGTCTTAATAACTTTATGAAAAACTCCTACAAACCTTATGCACATTTACTTTTATTGTGTCAGTAGAATTAGTAACGGAATCAAACAATTAACTCTTGAATCAAAAAATACTTGCTCTCACAATCATAATAGTGATATCACTAACTTATTAGAAACTAAGTCCACGAGGGATCAACAAACCTAATTGTACTTACAATCACTTTATTACTTGTGACCATATACACTTGCATGTGTATTGGAAGGCAATAAGTTTTTAGCGCTATTGTCGGAGACTTAAAGTATTAATAAGTTGAGATTTTGCTATTATTTTTGTTCTTGCAAGTGTTAACAACTTGGTCTTAGTTGTGTTATTGTAAGTGACAGATTTATGCAAAGTTCTGACAATAAAGCAGACTCTTCCAAAATCGTAGAGAACCTAACTCCAATCCATTTGGAACCCGAAAGGTTCTTCCATCAAAGATTGAGGGAGAAAACTTTGTTGCAAGCACACAACAACCAGCTACTTGCAAATATGGCTAATGAACCTCCAGTAGTGGTGGCAAACTCACTACCATTCCTAGTACTAATTTGCAATGTGGCACTCCAACTCGCTGGTAATGTAACCGTTAGTATTGTCAAACTGATAATTACTAGAAGATAGGAGCTAAAGAAAAACATGGGGCAATGGTTGCACTCAAGAGGGCAATTTACAGGTATACCACATGAGGTCCTGCAAGTACATCTCCAAAATTTCTTAGATATTACTGATAAATACATCACAAATAGAATCTTATCGAACTATGTAAGGCTCGCGTTATTCTTATTTTTATTACTAGATGAAGCCAAAAGGTGGCTAAAATTTGAGACTTCAAATTCTATCATTTCATGGGTTGACTTAGCCCATAAATATATAGTAAAGTTCTTTCCATCTGAGAAGATGACCAAACTAAGAAGTGAGATCTTGGAGTTAAATAAAAAAAAGGAGAAGGCTTATCCCATGCTTGGAAATGCCTTAAAATATTATTGCTAAGTTGTCCTCATCACAATCAAACCCATGAAGTTTTACCACATACTTCCATTGAAAGTATAGATATTCACTCTAAATTGTTTCTTGATTCTACTGTAGATGGACAAGCACTGGAGAAAACTTATGGTGAATTAGTATTTTTTGTTGAATTGGTTAGAAATAAGCAATCTAAATTGGGCTAGTGAGTTTAATAGAGGTGTTGTAAAGAAAACTGTAGGGATTCTAGAAGTTGATGGTTCTACAAGAATAGATCGCCACTATGAACAACAATTTAATAATCTCAGCAATTTGGCTTAGGGTAAGTGCAATCACAAGTTCAAGTTCTACAAGTTCAAGAAGCATTATTGTTCTGTGAGGTCTATGGTGGCAATCATAAAATCGATGCATGTGGAGATAATCCAGAGTCCATACATTTTGTGGGATATACAGGTAGAGGCACAACAAATCAGAACTTTAGGAACACTTATAATCAGAATTGGAGAAACCACCCAAACTTATCATGGGGTGGAAATAAAAAATCAAAATCAATATAAGTTACAAGGTCAGCATGAGGGCTATCAGTAGAATCAAAATAAAATTGTGCAAGGTCATCTTGATGAGATAATAGAAGTGCTAAAGAAACTAGAAGAAGATCAACAGAAGTAGGAAGGTAGTCTAAAAAATGACTTGGCAATCTGAAGTTTTGAAAGACAAGTGGGTCAACTTACTAAAGCACAAAATGTGAGGCCTCTTGGAGGTCTACGTGGTGACATGGATCCCAACCCAAAATAGGTGAATGCAATTATCACAAGTAACAAAAAAATATTGGATGGAAGTATCATAATAGGTTATTCGAAACATGATTGACGAGTCAAGCACTAAAGCGCCAAGAGAGAGCAGCACGGTGGTCTACAGTGATATTTGGAAAGATACCTCCTCTATTCCTCCAAAGGTTGATCCAGCATAGAGAGGAGGTGGCTTTCTCCAAGTTCTTTGATCTACTAAAGTAGGTAAATATTAGCATACCTCTTGTTGAAATATTGCAGGGCATTTCCCAAAATGCAAGGTATTTAAGAAATACAATGACCAATAAGAGAAGACTAAATAAAAATAATATGGTAGCGCTCACTGAACAATTCTCTTCATGGATTAAAAACCTTCTACCAATTGTAAGGACCTGGTCCATTGTTATTTTAGAATCACCATATTGCGGGTTTCGGGAACTATCAATTTTTGTTTTGACTTAAGTGGGGTTGACGTGATGGAAATTATGGACTTTTGATATTCGTTCGGGCTGACATCACTCCATTATAGCATAAATTATTTCGCTATAGCGCCAACACTATAACAGTTAGTCGGTCGCTATAGCAGTATGACGGAGGCAGAAACTAGGAAACACAATTTTTATTTTAGACTTCTCCTCCTAAGTTGGAAAACATATGAGGGTTACTCCAAAAACCCTCCTAGGCTACTCCAAATCTTGGGAGGCATAGGGAGGAAGGATTCCAGCGAAAAGGGCATGAAACCACGGATTTCGGGCTTGTCCTCCATCAAGGAATGCCTTCACGGAGCCAGAATATGGTGGGTGCAGCTGCTTGGCATCCAGGTAGGCTAGGTTCTTTTCATTTAGTATACTTGGACCTGTTTTCATTTCATATTGTTGTTATAAACTAAAAGGAGAATTCATATGTAAGCCTTCAGGCACGGAGTCTAGAGGAATATTGTACGGTCTGGCCATATGATTGAAATGGGAATAAGGGTGTCAAGGTAATGTATTTCATTCTGGGATGTTTATATGTAGTTAATTGGTGTGATATTAAAATCCAGGGAACTAGACTATTGGGTAGGTCTGGGGAACCGGATTGGTTCTGAACAAGTAAGGGGCTAGTTATAGTGGGCATCGAGAATAATTCAATTAAGGGAAATATGATAGAACAGGAAGGGTATGGAGCCTCAATGTTAGGGGATGTTTCCCTGGACTGTGTTGTCTTTAAGGAAGGGTTCCAGGATTGATGTACCAACTAAATAGGTGTCTAGAGTGATAACTGGGAATTGGTCTCAAGACATGATTTCAATGTTGGGGTTGTGAATCCAGTGGTAGGGTAGGGTGATGGTTCTTGTCTTACCAAATGCAATGTATATACATGTAACTTTAGCTTAGTGATATACGTGCTTGTATGCTTAGGGGATGAAGTTATGAATGTACAAGTATTTGGGGTGTCAATTATGTGAAATGAACTTGATTATTGCTTGTTAGTTTTACAAGTGTGTTTTTGCTCACTTAATTATTGATTGTTGGCTTTGTATGACATTCAGTTGGCTCAGGTACTACGCCTGGTATGAGATACTAACAGTTGGCTTGGGTACCACGCCTGGTCTAGGTTTTATATCAGTTGGCTTGGGTACCACGATTAGTATGGGTTTAATTATGCATTGTTGACTGTGTTTGTCGATGGTTCCATAAGTAGACCAGGTTGATTGTTTAATATGTGATTGGTTATATTGGTCTTTGAGAGGCTGTGTTATTGCACTTAAATATGGGGATGGTCCTGGGGTGGACCGGGCATTGCATGTTAACACTAGGTGTTAGTCTGGGGATTTCCAGATGGTCTGAGTGTGGTGAAAAAGGGTAAGTCTTACTGTTATTAGTCCTTTATTTAAATGGTTGTCGAATTTTTTCCTTATGGTTTATAAGTTGGAAGGTAGACTGAGGGTCTAGAAATATATTACGGGCTATTATTACATGTTAGGTATGTCCTAGGGGTTTTTGGGGCGGTTCGGGCACTGGTAAGTAGTATTATGAATGTAGGTGGTCCAGTGATTGGGTAGTGGAGTTTTCCCACAGGTCGTTGAGTCATAGTGGTTGACTTGAATAATAGAGTGGTAGTTCAGGTCGGGACATACTTGGGAATTCATAAGTGTAAGGTTTAGAGTCTCCGAGTGGTAGAGTTGGCAGTGGAACAGGGTAGAAAGGCTTGGGACAGAATGTATAAGTTCTTAGTGTAATATCATTGGTGGTAAAAGTGGTGGTTGAAGGGAATTGAATATATAATTTATTACATAGTTCTCTTGATTTCTAATATGATGGTGTATGTAGTGGATTTGGATCGATCGATGATGCCTACCAGTACGTGTTGTTTGTACTGATACTACTCTTGCTATACCTTTTTGGGTATAATCTTGTTGCAGGATCAGTGATGTTTCATAGGTACAAGACGAGGGCGATCTCCAGCATCTTCTACTCTTTGTTCCATGGGGGAAGCTGTGTCTTCCTTTTATTTTTCTTATATTCTCCTGTAGTAGCTCTTGTACCTGCTTAGACTAGTTCCTAGAAAGGGTTGTACTCAAGTTTTAAAAAGGGATTTTCTTATGAATAAGTTGTAAGAGTTTTTCCATTATTATAAAGATTATTTCTTAGTGTTTTACTTTTAATTCCACATTTCTGGTTGGATCTGGTGGTAAGGTTTCTCCTATCTAGGTGCTTAGAGTAGGTTCCTGCACAGCCCAGTAGTTGGGTCGTGATAGATGGTATCAAACCCTAGGTTATCAGTCTCCCAGTACCAGAGAAAAATGTCGAATAGAGTCATACGGATTGGTGTGTTGACGTTCACATCTAATCTGTGGGAAGCTTTGTAACATTCTAGGAATATTCTCCTTTATTCATTCCTTTTGTGCAGATTGTTACTTGCTTGTATGAGTTGAGTTCAATTGGTAACTCTCGATTCTAATTGGTATCTCAACTAAGTAAGGGATGTCATTTGATTCAATTTGGAGTGACACAAGCAAGAGAAGTTGGAACCGGGAAGGTTCTAATTGGTATTTGGCCTTAGGGGCTGTGGTAAGGAATGGATGATCGACTAACAGTCATCCATGGGGCAAATAAAGAGTAGTAGATGTGACTTGAAATTATGTTGAAACTTGAAGCTTGAAATTATGTGTGTTGCAATACTTGTATGACTGCATTTGTTAGTGTGTAACTACTTGCCTTATTGTGAATATTTTTCGTCTGGGAGGAGTCATAACTTGATTTTACATGCTTTGGTTAGTGGATTACCATGTGTGTTGATTGAAAATTTTGTATTATAATTTGGAATAGGACTTATCATCGGTTGAGATGATAAGGCAACAACACTTGTGACTATGGGAAAACTCCAGCTTTAGGACAGTCAGGTCGGTTGGAAACCATGGGAAAAAAGGGGGGGAGTTATTCTTGTATGATAGCAGGAATATGTTGCGGTGAACAGATTTCCCTTGTAATTTGTAATTGATTTGATGATAAGGTGATGCTAAGTTTCAAATTGTGCAATTTTGGGAATGGTCTTGGGGCGTTGTTTAAGACCATGGCAGAATTTATGGGGTTAACATTGGAAATCGGAAAAGGGGATGAGTAAACCTTACTGGAAAGTTCAATTTTCAAGGTTGCTACCGTCAGGACCGTCATAGCATAACTGTACCGCTACATCGATCTCGCTATAGAAGAAATTTCCCCGCTATGGAGTTACCACTGTAGCAGCGTGACAACCGATATAGCAAAAGGGGCAGGGCAGAACCCCTGCCCTATTTTCCCCTATTTTTCCTTTCATTTCTGGGGCATTTAAAAGTGATAGTTAAGCTACGAGCTGCTATGTACAACTAGGAAAACATTTGTAGAACTAATGTAGCATGCATATAAGGTAAATAATATCTAAAACAAGCATCCACGTGCTTAAAACGAAAGGGTAAAGGGAAAGGGAAAACATCATCTAGTACATGCCCAAAAAGGGGGCAAAACCAAGGAAACATTAGTCTAATATAATAAAGGGGGAATGGGAGGGAGAATATCTCATAGTGAACCCCATATAAGTAATGCCTCAAGATCTTGAGCGCAAAGACTACCACCGCCAATTCAAGTCATGAGTGGGGTAGTTGCACTCGTGAACCTTCAGTTGTCTCGACCCATATGCTATCACACGAGCCTGCTGCATCAATACACAACCCAAACAAACCTTAGAAGCATCACAATATACCGAGAAGCTCTGACCCTCAACTGGCGAGTTCAACACTGGAGTTAAAGTCAACAAGGACTTAAGCCTCTGAAAGCTATCCTCACACTGATTCGACCAGTGAAATGGGACATCCTTCCTAGTCAGCCTAGTCAAAGGTGCTTCTATGGATTAGTAAAGTTGTGAACCTTAGTAGGAGTAGTAGGTCTCGACCAATCACAAACTACTGATATCTTACCCGGGTCTACTCTAATCCCATCTTTAGATACCACGTGTCCTAGGAATGTAACTGACTTATCACAAATGAGTCCAAATACGGGCCGAGCACCCTATGCATCAAGTTCATAAAAGATGCGGGGGCATTAGTTAACCCAAAAGACATCACCAAGAACTCATAGTGGCCGTAACGTGTCTTGAATGCTATCTTAGGGATGTCCTTTGCCCTAACCGTCAACTAGTGGTAGCCTGACCTTAAATCTATCTTTGTAAACACGGCCAAACCCTGAAACTGATCAAACAAATCATCTATGCGCGGCATCGGATACCCATTCCTCACAGTCACCCTATTTAGCTGTCAATAATCAATACACATCCGCATAGACCCATCCTTCTTCTTCACAAATAGAACAGGAGCACCCCAAGGTGATACACTCGGCCATATGAAACCCTTAGCTTACAAGTCTTGAAGTTGCTCCTTCAGCTCTCTCAACTCAGCTGGAGCCATACGGTAAGGACAGATGGAAATAGGCCTGGTGCCCGGCTCTAACTCAATAGCAAAGTTGATGTCTTTTTCAGGTGAAAGGCCTGGCAGATCGGCAGGGAACACATCTAGGAAATCTCTAACCACAGGATCCGACTCATGGGAAGAAGGTTCTGCACTAGCATCTTAGACACATGTTAGATAAGACAAACACCCGCAAGAAATCAACTTCCTAGCTCAAAGACAAGAGATGATCCAGACGCTACACGATTGACAAAACCCTACCATATAACCAGGGGTACACCGGGCATGGCTATGGTAATGGTCTTGGAATAACAATCCAAAACTGCATGATTAGGGGCTAACCAGTCCATGCCTATAATGACATCAAAGTCTACCATATCAAGAATCATCAAATCACCCCAAGTCTCAATATCTCCAATAGAAATCATACAGGATCTCGTAATCTGATCCACTACTAAAGAATCTCCTACCAGGGTCAAAATAGATACAGGTACAGATAATGGCTCACTAGTCAGCCCCAAGCAAGGCATAAAGTAGGCAGATACATACGAACAAGTGGATCCAGGATCAAATAAAGGAAAAGTTGGTCGACGGCATACAAAAATTGTACATGTGATCACAGCATCCGAGGCCTCTGCCACCTGACTAACCACCATCCCTACCACCTATCCTGCCTCGTGAGACACCACCTCTAGCCTGACCACCATCCCCTCTAGCCAATGGCTGCACTACACGGATAGGCTGAGCCAACTAAGCGGCTGACTGAACTGTACTCTGCTGGGGGAAATCTGTAGCAAAGTGCCCAATAACTCTGCACTCGTAGCAAGCCCCTGATGACCTATACTATCGAGATGAACCAGCTAAAACCATGTGGCCACCACGGCCAGATGCCCCAGAAACTGAACCCCTCGAAGTCTGACAACTGTAAACTTGTTAGCTACTCTGCCCCTACTCAAACTGAGAACTACCAGAAGTCTAAAACAAAGCCTGAACCGGTCGACTAGACTGACCCTAGTGATGATGTGGATGATAACCTCAGCCCCACTGTCCTGAACCTCTACTACCATGATGAGAACCACTATAGTTGCCCTGATATAAAGGCCTTTTATCTCTGGTCACGGAATCATGATGATGCAAATCCTCTATGATATGAGCATAATCTACGATAGCCAGAAATGATAGACCATCAACAACTAATATATCAGCTGGCTGCCTAAGATTTGTCCGCAACCCCCAAATAACCCTACGGACTCTATCAGGCTTTCTAGGCATGATCATAGCCACAAATTGAGCAAGCTGGTGGAAGTAGGTCTCGTACTCAGATACGGTCATAAAACCATTGATAAGTCTGGTAAATTGCTCTCGTACGAACCATCCATGGGAGAATGAACTATAATAAGTGAGATTTCAGGAAACCATCAAGGATAAACGCATGATATAGAGGCAATAAGAGAATAGTATTTCCTAAGATGCCACTGTAGCCTCCCTAAGATTGAGTACGAACGTCTTCGCCCTGGACCGCAGGACTTTACTAGACATTGGATCCTATACCAATGACACTAGTAAACCTTGGCTCTGATACCAAGCTGTCACGATCCAATTTCTCAGTCATGATGGCACCTACAACCCCCCAGTAGGCGAACCAATCCCCATAGCCTGGAACAGTTAGTAATGAGCTACTACCTAATAGGCAAGCAAAAGAAAACATATATATAAGAAGAAGCAAGGGATACAGATAAAGAAAAAGGGATAACACGAATAAAACAGAAGCTAAGACCAACCCAAGACCTGGTATCATAGTATATAAGCCGGAACTAACTATAAAGAGTACAAGGAATCCAAAATAATATATACAAATTTGTTTCTGAATAACAAAAGAGAGTACAAGATACAAGGATGAGATAACCAGTTAAACTCCAGTTGCTATGAGCTCACCCTCAGTCTCGAATGGCTCAAAATACCTCTCATAAGGTAGCACAGTCAGTGGTGAGAACTCACACTCGAATCTGCACCCAAAAGATGTAGAAGTGTAGTATGAGCACTAATTGCTAAGAAACGGGTACCCAGTAGGTATCATAGGCCAACTGGGCGCATAAAAGATATAAAAGCAATAATATAGCAGAAAGGAAACAAGTAGTCACAGAAATAATGAACAAGCACATAGAAGCTAGCACAAAAGGACTACAATGAGAAAACAATCATCCTAGGCTAGCTTATAGAGATAAACATCACAAACACAGGTGAATAAAAAAGAAATACATATGGGGTCCATGCAATAACAATATATAAAGAGTGTTAAAGAAGAAGATGGTATAACGGTAACCTCAAATAAAAAGGGAAGAAGGAAAGGAAAATAGCGATAACACGCTTGAAAACAAGATCAAAATCAAGTCATGCTAGTAACACTATAATCAAGATCAATATCGAGATAAAGTAATAATAATAAATAAAAATCTACCTATAGTCCCACAGGCGCCCATACACTCGAGCAACACATACTATCACACCCCGAGGCTACCCCCTAGGCATAACACGGGATTTGAGACACAAGTGCCCCAGATTAACCCTTGGTCATAGCATAACTCAGGTATAACAGTTAAGCATAGTGGAAGCATAATATGAAATAGATAACTCAACCCATAAGATGAAATCAAAAGAACATGATTTGAAGAAGACCGGAATATCGTCTATGTCTGAAAAGCCTCTATACATGACATAAGGAGTTGCTAGTACAAGACCCTAGCTAACTCAAAGTACGAACATAAGTAACTAACACAGACTAAGAACATAACTAGTCCTCGACCAAAGAGGACTCACCAACAACTGACAGAGAGTGGCCTTGAAGCTTTAGCCATGGTTCTGAGAAGGGAAAACCTGAATCTGGATCATCAAAGGATGCAGTGCAAGATATACGTCAGTACTATGGAATGTATCTAATACGTGAGAGATGCATGATCATGATAAAAATATACTTAAAACATGCTTGAAATGAGTTCATATGTGTAGAGAGATAGCATAAGGAAATATCAAGATATATGGCATGAAACGTGAAATAAAGTCAAAATTCAAAGTATGATATAATATAACTTCATAGCTTAAAAATAATCATGTGGGAGTTTCTCTTAACCGACATAAACTATGTTGAGCTACATGGAGTTCAGTGTCATGCACCCACACTGAAAAAGTTTGTCCTAACCGGCCAAAGTTAGAACCATGTTCATAAGGATCATGTCATAAGCCACGAAGGGCAACCTATGGTGGCAGCGTAGTTTTGGACTTGGGTTATCAAGAACCCTCATCGCTCGGTTCTAAATACTACTCCTAAAACATATAAAATAAGGCTCATATTCATGTGACATATCTAGATGTCAAGCTTATTCATAAACAGAATCTTCATACTACTCACGAATCTTGATTTAGAAAATGATTCATGGGCATTAATGGCACATCGGGTGTCTTGCATTGCATAATAATTCATAACTTGAAAACTTGCGTGGCCTTAGTTCAATTTCATAATAACATATACTTTAATAAAACATAGGAACTAGGCATGCACTTGCTTGAAATTCATGAAATCATGCCATAATTTTCCCCAATTTTCTTAAATCACTTCATGCATGTAGGATTCACCATAATTAACCTTTAATTCATAGAATAGGAGTTCATATGTAAAAACCCATGCAAAATCATGAAATTAAATAGAATTTCATAATAAAATCATGAGAAGGCAATTAATAGCAAAACCCATAAGAATTGGGTAAAAACCCTAATTTGAAAGTTCATGAAATCACCATTTGAAATTTGGGGTTTTGGGCACAAGGGTGAAAGGAACCCATTGTTGAATACCCACATACCTTGATTGCAGTTAACCCACTTGAAATTGAAAAGATTAGGAGACTTGGACTTGGAGCTTGAGACCTTGAGATTGAGAGAGTTCTTTTCCTTTTTGGGAGATGAATGAGGTAATGGGGAGGGACTTAGGCTAATGAGGGTGAAAACCCTTCTAGAAATAGTCAAAACGATATCATTTAGGAGTTAAAAGGGTGGGTAAAGACTAAAATACCCCCAGAACATAATTAAGAAAAAAGCTGGGAAATGGGTTGGCTTTAGGAATCACGGGTCGGTTTTATGGCTCATTGTTTGAACCACGACCCGTGGTTCCCACTCGTGGTTCTTGGTCCAGTAAAAAAGCTGCAGAAGGCAATCTATAGGTCAACAAGATGGACCTATAGAATGGATGATGGATCATAGAATTAAGTCGTCGTTCCTGAAGACTTTCATGTCTCTGATAAGGTTCCACAAGTCAACAGGACGGACCCGTAATTCTAATCACGGACCATAGACTAGACTCGTGGTTCCTGGGACAACAGTCAGCCCACAGGTCAGATTCCACGAGTAGATATTATGACCCGTGGAATGAACTAATGTCCGTAGAACCTACTCGTGGTTCTCAGACCAGAGGCTAACCATGCAGACTTAAACCACGAATCCATTCTATGACCCGTGGCTCAAACCACGTTCCCTGGTCTGGATCCATCAATCCTGGAAACATGGAAATTTTCTGAGTTTCAGACTTAGATAGCTGGTTTGATTTCTGAGGTGTTACAATATCTCCTCCTTGTGATCATTCATCCTCGAATGAAGACTAAGCAAAGAAAACTGAAGATAAAACAGCCCAACCAATAACAAAACATGGAAATCAAGGAATAAACATGAAAACTAAACTTTTCAACTTAAAACATGGTTAATATCAACTTTGAAAACATGAATGAATGCTAGAATTATGAGAGTAACTGATGGAATAGGATCGGATAAACATACTAAGGATGAAACTATTACCTCAAGCTAGAACAGAATCGGAAGGAAAGAGATGAGGGTACTTGGCTTTCATGGCTGATTCCGCTTCCCAAGTAGCTCCTTCAACAAGCTGATTTCTCCAAAGAACTTTTACCAAAGTGACTTATTTGTTTCTTAACCTCTGAATCTGACGATCAAGGATTTATACAGGGACCTCCTCATAGGTTAGACTATCCTTCACACCTACATCCTCCAAAGGAACAATTAAGGTCGGATCACCAACACACTTCTTCATTAAGAAAACATAGAAAACTGGATGAACTGCTTCCAAATCTGATGGCAATTCTAACTTATAAGCAACCTTACCAACCTTCTTCAGAATCCAATAAGGACCTAGAAAATGGGGACTAAGCTTTCCTTTCTTGACAAATCTCATCACACCCTCCATGGGTGACACCTTTAGTAAAACCCAATCATCAACTTCAAATTCTAATTCCCTTCTCCTCACATCCGCGTATGAACCTTCTCCATGGTCTCATGCACCGAATCAGGGCTAATCAAAGCTGCCTCACCTACCTTAAACCAAATAATAGGAGATCTATACCTCCGACCATAAAGTGCCTCATACGGAGCCATCTGGATGCTAGAGTGAAAGCTATTATTGTAGGCAAACTCAATAAGAGGTAAGTGATCATCCCAATTACCTTTGAAATTAATCACACAAGCTCTCAACATATCCTCCAAAGTTTGAATAATACGCTCGACCTGGCCAAATGTCTGAGGGTGAAAAGTTGTACTATGCTTCACCTGAGTACCAAGACCTCTCTGAAATGATCTCCAAAACTGAGAAGTAATTTGAGTACCCCTATCTGAAATAATGGACAAATGAACACCATGCAAACGAACTATCTCCCGGATGTAGAGTCTAGCATAATCGTCTACTGAATCTGTAGTCTTAACAACCAAGAAATAGGATGATTTAGTCATCCGATCGACAATCACCCAAATCAAATCATGTTGCCTTCGAGTACGAGGCAAACCTGTAATGAAGTCGATATTGATCTCTTCCCATTTCCAAGTGGGAAGGTCAATATCCTGAATCATGCCACCTGGTCGTTGGTGCTCTACCTTCACTTGCTGACAGTTGGGACACTTAGCCATAAAACCAAATATGTCCTTCTTCATACCATTCCACCAATAGACTTCCCGTAAATCACGGTACATCTTGGTGGCACCGGGGTGAATGAAATATCTGGAACCATGAGCCTCAGTCAAAATCTGTTAGCACAACCCATCTACATTTGGCACACACAATCGACCCTGATATCGAAGCACACTATCTTCCCCTTAGGAGAAAACCTCAACCCTTTGCTGATGGACTGCACCCTTAAACTGAAGTAAAATGGGATCACTGTCTTGCTTTGCTTTCATTCCTGGTACCAAGGATGATTCAGAACCATTCTGAATAATAACACCACCTTCTGTCGATTCCATAAGGTGAACTCCCAATCGAGCTAGCCTATGAACCTCCTTAACCAGTTCCTTCTTTCCTTTTTTGACTGAAGACACACTACCCATCGACAATATACTAAGTGCATCCGCCACAACATTGGCCTTACCCGGATGGTAAAGCACACGCATGTCATAATCCTTAAGGAGCTCAAGCCATCTCCTTTGTCACAAATTCAATTCCTTCTGAGTGAGCACATACTAAAGACTCTTATGATTGGTGAATACATCCACATGCACCCCATACAAATAATGTCTCCAAATCTTCAAAGCAAATACCACGGCTGCTAACTCAAGATTATGAGTAGGGTAGTTCTTCTCATGAGTCTTAAGCTGTCTAGAAGCATAAGTAATCACTTTACCACATTGCATGAAAACACAACTCAAACCAATCCTAGAAGCATCACAATACACAACAAAATCATCTAGGCCTTCGGGAAAAGCTAACACTGGAGTTGTGGTCAATCTAGTCTTCAATTCCTGAAAGTTCTTCTCACACAAATCAGACCACTGAAATTTTACCTTCTTCTGAGTCAATTGGGTCAAAGGGGCAGCAATGGAAGAAAATCCTTCCACAAACCTCCGGAAGTAACCAGCCAAACCTAAAAAGCTTTTAATATCAGACGGGGAAGTGGGTCTAGGCCAGTTTTTTACTACCTCTATCTTTTGAGAATCAACTCAAATACCATCTTTAGTCATAATATGACCTAGAAAAGCAACAGACTGCATCCAAAATGCACACTTGCTAAACTTAGCAAATAACTGTCGGTCCTTGAGAGTTTAAAATACAACTCTCAAATGGTCCGCAAGCTCCTCCTCACTCCGAGAGTAGATGAGGATATCATCAATGAAAATAATCACAAGCATATCTAGATACTGCTTGAACACGCGGTTCATCAAATCCATAAAAGTTGCAGGGGTATTTGTTAGACCAAAGGACATCACAATAAATTCATAATGACCATACCGAGTCCTGAAGGTTGTCTTTGGAATATCACACTCTCTAACATGAAGTTGGTGATAACCAAATCTAAGGTCAATCTTGGAGAAAAAACTAGCACTCTGAAGCTGATCGAACAAGTCAGTAATCTTAGGAATGGGAAACTTATTCTTGATTATGACCTTGTTCAATTGACGGTTATCAATACACATTCTGAGGGAACTATCTTTCTTTCGCACGAATAAGGCTGGAGAACCCCATGGAGAAATGCTAGGTCTGATGAAACCCTTATCAAGAAGATCCTTCAACTGATCCTTTAACTTCTTGAGTTCTGCAGGGGCCATTCTATAGGGAGGGATATAGATAGGATTCGTATCTGGAAGAATATCTATCCCAAAGTCAATTTCCCACTCAGGAGAGACTCCAGGTAAATCCTCGAGGAACACTTCTGGGAATTCATTCACAACGGGAATAGACTGAAGGGATGGAGTTTCAGACTCTATGTCCATAACCCAAACTATATGATAAAAATATCCTTTTAAAATCATCTTCCTAGCCTTAAGATAAGATAAGAAATGACCTTTTGATGATGGGGGACTACCTTGCCATTCTAAGACGAGTTCATTTGGAAACTTGAAACTAACAACCCAAGTACGACAATCAACAGAAGCATAACAAGCATGTGGCCAATCCATACCAAGAATAACATCAAAATCTGTCATCTCCAACTCTATTAAATCTGCTAAAGTGACTCTATGAAGGACAGAGATAGGGCAATTTTAGTAGATTCTTTTGGCTAGGACTGACTCACCAACAGGAGTAGAAACACAAAAGAGTTGTAAAAGTAATTTAGGACATACTTTGAATTTGCATGCTATATAAGGGTTCACAAAAGATAAGGAGGCATCGGGGTCCAACAAATCATATACATCGAAAGAGAAGACTTTTAACATACCAGTAACAACATCTGGGGAACCTTTCTGGTCCTGATGAGAGGACATAGCATAAAGGCAGTTCTGGCGCTGACCACCAGAACTAGAAGTTGTGCCCTGCTGGGCTGGTCAACCTCCTGGGCTACTGGAGCAGACTAAGCCCTACTACCTCTCTGCCGCTTCTTAGCTGAAGGGCAGTCTCTAATCATGTGTCCAACCTGTCCATACCCAAAGCATGCACCTGTGCCTAAATGACACTCTCCCGGGTGAGTCTTCCCACACTTGCTGCAAATAGGGTGGGAAGATCCCTTAGCAACACTCCCCTGAGACTATGAATAGGAACCAGAACCTCTACCAGCCTTATCAAGACAAGGCCTCTGGGCCTGGGTAGCAGCACTAGCAGAAGAATGAACGGGTCCTGATGACTTCTTCTGGAATGAGGAGCGATGTCAGCCACCGGACCTCTGATGACCAAAACTTAAACCCTCGTATCTATCCCTCTTGTTCTCCCTATCCATTTCCCTAAGCATGTCTCCCTCGATCTAGTGAGCATGGGTCATGAGTCTGGAAATGTTCATATCACTCAACAGCATAGCATACCTACACTCTTTTTTCACTAAATTTGAAACCCCATAGATAAACTTGCTCATCTGATCATGCGGGTCCGCTACCATAGAGGGGGCATGCCTAGACAACTGAGTGAACTTCAAGATGTACTCTTGAATAGTCATAGATATCTGTCTCAAGTTCACAAACTCCTCAGTCTTCGCTTGCCTCAACTCTTGGGGAAATAATCGGTCAAGAAAGGTTCTCTCGAAACACTCCCAAGGCATAGCTACCTCATCCCTAGCTCTAGCTTCCTTTCATTGCGTGAACCAGATATGAGCCACATCCTTGAATTGATAGGATGCCAACTCAACACAATCAACCCCAACTACTTGCATCACCTCAAAGATTTTCTTCACTTCATCAATAAAATTTAGTGGATCCTTATTCATTTTTGAACCCTAAAACTCCAGCAAGTTCATACGGACAAAATCACAAACTCGGGCCGCTACCCCACCTTAAGGGTGAATGGGGGCAGGAGCCTGCTGATTGGCCTGAGCGGCCAAGGTCTGGGATAGCAAATGGATGGCACTCCTAAACTCCTCATTCATAACCTCAGGGGCCAAAACTAGAGGAGCGGCATTCCGAGCGGCTCGGTGAGGCATAGCACGTTGAGGCATGATCTAAAATGTACAAGGTAAGGATTAGAGGAACATTAGATATAAGCTCTATCGCACAATATGATCATGAAAGAAGTGAAGTTTTCTAAGATATCTCATATCTCTCCTCTCATATGTGTGGCGCACTTCACACATATGAAGGAGACTCTACTCGATGCAGCTTTCAGACATCCTAGGACTCTTGAACCTGAAGCTCTGATACCAAGTTTTTTATGCCCCGAGGCTACCCCCTATGCGTAATATGAGATTCGGGACACAAGTGCCCTAGATTAACCCTTGGTCATAGCATAACTCAGGTATAGTAGTTAAGCATAGCGGAAGCATAATATGAAATAGATAACTCAATCCATAAGATGAAATCAAAAGAACATGATTTGAAGAAGACCCGGATATCGTCTATGTTTGAAAACCCCCTATACATGACATAAGGAGTTGCTAGGACAAGACCCTGGCTAACTCAAAGTATGAACATAAGTAACTAACACAGACTAAGAACAAAACTAGTCCTCGACCTAAGAGGACTCACCAATAGCTGACAGAGAGTGGCCTGGAAGCTCTAGCCACGGGTCTGAGAAGGGACACCTGAATCTGCATCATCAAAGGATGCAGCGCAAGATATGCGTCAGTACTATGGAATGTACCGAATACGTGAGAGATGCATGATCATGATAAAAACATACTTAAAACATTCTTGAAATGAGTTCGTATGTTTAGAGAGATAGCATAAGGAAATATCAAGATATATGGCATGAAATGTGAAATAAAGTCATAATTCAAAGTATGATATAATATAATCTCATAGCTTGAAAATAATCATGTGGGAGTTTCTCTTAACCGACATAAACCATGATGAGCTACATGGAGTCCAGTGTCATGCACCCACATTGAAAAAGGTTGTCCTAACCATCCAAAGTTAGAACCATGTTCATAAGGATCCAATCATAAGACACGGAGGACAATCTACTGTGGCAACGTAGTTTTGGACTTAGATTATCTAGAACCCTCATCGCTCGGTGCAAAATACTACTCCCAAAATATATAACATAAGGCTCACTTTCATGTGACATAGCTAGATTTCAAGCTTGTTCATAAATATGTTCATACCCTGGATCTTCATACTACTCACGAATCTTGGTTTAGAAAATGATTCATGAGCATTGATGGCACATCAGGTGTCTTGCATTGCATAATAATTCATAACTTGAAAACTTGCATGGCCTTAGTTCAATTTCATAACAACATATACTTTCATAAAATATAGGAACTAGGCATGCACTTGCTTGAAATTCATGAAATCATGCCATCATTTTCCCCAATTTTCTTAAATCTCTTCATGCATGTAGGATTCACAATAATTAACCTTCAATTCATGGAATAGGAGTTCATATGTAAAAACTCATGCAAAATCATGCAATTTGATAGAATTTTGTAATAAAATCATGAGAAGGCAATTTATAGCAAAACTCATAAGAATTGGGTAAAACCCTAATTTGAAAGTTCATGAAATCACAATTTGAAATTTGGGGTTTTGGGCACAAAGGTGAAAGGAACCCATTGTTGAATACCCACATACCTTGATTGGAGTTAACCCACTTGAAATTGAAAAGATTAGGAGACTTGGAGCTTGAGACCTTGACCTTGAGAGAGTTCTTTTCCTTTTTGGGAGATGAATTGTAGCGAGGAGGGACTTAGGCTAATAAGGGTAAAAACCCTTCTAGAAATAGTCAAAATGACATCATTTAGGAGCTAAAAAGGTGGGTAAAGACTAAAATACCCCCAAAACATAATTAAGAAAAAAGCTGCAAAATGGGTCAGCTACAGAAATCACGGGTCAGTTCTACGGGTCGTCGTTTGAACCACGACTCGTGGTTCCCACTCGAGGTTCCTGGTCCAGTAAACAAGCTGTAGAAGGCAATCTATGGGTCAACAGGACGGACCCGTAGAATGGATGATGAATCGTAGAATCAAGTCATCATTCCTGAAGACTTTCATGTCTCTGATCAAGTTCCATGAGTCAACAGTACGGACCCGTAATTCCAATCACGGACCATAGACTGGACTCGTGGTTCCTGGGACAACAGTCAGCCCACAGGTCAGATTCCATGAGTGGATATTACGACCCATGGAATGAACTATGGTTTGTAGAACCCACTCGTGGTTCTCAGACCAGAGGCTAACCCTGCAAACTTAAACCACAGATCCATTCCATGACCCGTGGTTCAAACCACGGTCTGTGGTCTGGATCCGTCAATCCTGGAAACATGGAAATTTTTTGAGTTTTAGACTTAGATAGCTGGTTCAATTTCCAAGGTGTTACACAAACAAGTGAAAAGAAACCCCCCAGCATCCCATACTACCAGAGCGTACACTGAGCAAACAGCAAACAAGGGTGGATCTGAATATAATATGCATGATATGATATGATATGCTGAATCAAGTGATGGTAGTGTCATATGTTACCCCCTGGGGTACCTTGAAGGCCCAATAGAGGCAGGATCCATGGAAGGAATTTCCCTCAAGTACCTCAACTCCACTGTACACCCCTCCTCTGGTCACCCTCGGCCCGTAGCTCTTGGTCCGAAATGGCAGGGACCATGGAGGTCTACTTGTAAATCACATACTAAAACTCAAGCCTCGATATAATAGTCCAGAGTACAACCAGATCCAAACTAGTAACCAAATCTCGAAAATGCATGTCTGGAGTTTATCCAGGTCTAAATCAGTGAAATAAGTCTCAAAAACCCTATCAAGGGTGCCCGGACATAACTGGGTCTAAAACAGTAGTAAATCCAGTCTGCTGCTCTGGCAAATCAAGTCTAGTATAAGTATGAAAATAGTGGTAAAATCATCCTTCTTAACTCTTTCTTACCCCAAGAAGATCCATGAAAACAATTCCCAACCTTTTATAACCATATACCAAAAATGGGCCCTCGGGTCATGCAAGGTTTAGAAAATCAATAATAGTAGACCTGAATCCAAATCATAGCAAAATATGTGAAAAACCTCTTTATATGCATGATAATGGCATGCTCAAACACAAGCAATAGCCTAACGGCTCATAATCAACCTATCGGCCCTGCATAGGCTCCAATCGCTCTACAGCACACATAGCCAGCTCTACAACCAATATCAATGTCCGAGACTCACGTACATTCCCAAATAACTCACCATCTATGGTACAGAGTCAAATACAAGGTAACACAAGACCACAAGAGTTATACTATCAACTACAACAAATACTATAATCATCGGAGTAAAAATGAGTCAGACAGGAAGAAGCGAACAAGGTCTGGGGTACCAAGCTAATAAACCCAACCCAAGTATGCTAACTAGTACAATTATATATTATACATGTGAAGTCTAAAAGAGTTAAACCATAACCTACCTATCGTCCAATGACAAGCTGCTAGAACGATGATGTCCAAGCCCGAACTGCTTCGAGAAGCTCTGAAATAAAATTAAACTCGAATTCGAGCTTGAATAACTTGATGTAGCTAATTAATTTTCCTTCGGGAATCAAATGTAGCATTCAAAAACAGTTTCCTATGAACTTAGTCCTCCAACATGAGTATATACGTACTTCATATGTAAGCAATTCACTTTGTTATGAAAAAAAATTTATTGTTGAGAAGTAATTTAACAAAACGATCTCACTTTTGTAATGAAAATTGTTGCTGACATATTCCTCAAATTGAAATTGTAAATTTGCTGAAGTTTACACACAGATATATAGAGAATAAATAACACCTAGACTTAAATGGAAGTAATGCCACATTTCAAAATACATTTGTTGCCACTCTCACACACTTCCATGTCGAAGTGTGTTACCATCACTATATAATATATTTTATCCACTACGTATGTACTCGGGTATTGCATAGATTCATGATAAAATAAATAAAACTTTTCAAATAAATCATAATTAATAGAAAATTATTTCAAATAAAACCTACTATATTATAACACTAATTTTCAACATAACTAAGTTTACTAACTCCGTTAAAATATTAATAATTTATGAAACTCTTATGAAATAAATACATACACAAATATATCACAACAAAAGTATTTTTCATATATATTTAAAACATTTTTAGAAACATAAAATGTTTTACCAAATTCAACTTTCAAATCAAATATTTTCAAATACGCGCGATGACACAAACTCATTGGAATAAAACTTACATCAAACGGGGACATCCCATCCTAAAAAATATTGTGACACCTCAAATCAGGATCGACCTCTCCACAAGGTCAGTTGAGGTCATACCATCGCAAATCACTATTGCATAATTTCGATAACTCAACTCTTAAGACTCAGCTCTAAAATAGGGTAATGGCCATAAAGACTAAACGAATGGCTAGGGCACCAAACCACTAGTCCCAGCAAGCCATAAATGACTTAGAGCTGTTACAGGCAAGCTCTAACAGTACAAGGAAAGCGTAAACGCGGGAATAACCAAAAGGGTCATTACAAAAAAGGCATAGCAAATGATAGAAATTACTTTATATGAAATGCTTAAAGAAATTGAGGCATGGTAGAAAACTTTTAAGCAAACAGCACGTTTAGAACACATTTTTTGAATCCAATATATCAGGTTGGAATTGAAGTGAGTGAAATCAAGTCCAAGATTTAAACAAATAGATCTAAGTGAAGATCCAAGCATCAAAACAACATAAATGAAGTAAGAACACATAATAGCTGTAAAACAATAAGCAAAATGAGGACTTTGAAAATCACTACATGCTAGAAAGTAAATTCAACCAAAACCAACAACAATCTGCATTAGTTCGCAAAGCCTCATCGATATCAAACACATATTTTGATGCAAGACCAGCCCAAATAAATTACGAAATTCATAATAAGAGTAAAATCTCACACCATGACACTTAAATGTGAAAGAAAGGATACAAAAGATGAAACCTTTACCTGTTTTTGAGCAGCGTCGTGGGAACAATGAGTTGAGTTCCTGGGATTGAGTCAACTTTCCGATGAACTATCATGGGAGGCTTCTTTATTTTCCAAACGATAAATAAAAAAGACAATGAAATACTCTAAAAAATTGTAAACTAGAGAGCTTTTTCTTTGTTTCAATTCAATTTTTCAGGTTTCCCCAAAAGACAGAGAAAAGACTCTCCAAGGCCTTGCTACCCAAAAAATCTCCTCTTCACAGTGAATATAAAGGGGTTTATATAGGAGAGCTGAGAGATAGAATTAGGGGGAACATTAAGGGGGAAATCTGGATAAGGGTTGAGAATTTGAAATTCAAAACCAAAATCCTTCATGGCCAAGCAATCTGAGGCCACGTATGGTACGAATTGAGCATGAGTTGCCAAATTTCATGGGGTAATGACGTTATAGTCGCCACCTATGATTTCTATGCTCTTCTATAAGGAATAATAAAATATCTTTACTTTAAAATACAATTCTTATTCGAAATAATTTTCAAAATATTTTCTTAAGTGAAACTCATATGATTCTACATAATCAAAAATATAGAATATATTTATTCCACCTAAAAATCATAAAATTACCTCAAATTTATTTTAAAAATTATTTCATCTTATAAAAATAATATTTCAAAATTGTTTTAAACATAATAAAAGCTATAAATTAATTGAGGTCGTAGAGGAAAAAAATTAGGTATCAACACTTTGTAATAACCCTTTCGATTATGTTCGCGTTTTCACCTTCTTTGTACTATTAGATCTTGCCTGTAGTGGCCCCAAGTCATTTATGACTTGTTGAGACCGGTGATTCAATGCCTGGGTCGTTCGTTTGGTCGTTATGACCATTTCCCTGTTTTAGAGCTTTAACTTAGAAAATCGTGGACTTTAGTCAACATTCCTAGCTAGCATGATCAAAATCAAATTTTGACAGTTCCCTGAGCTCTGGAACATGGATTTTGGTCTAGTTGGACCTTTAGTGGGGGCCTGAGAACTTTCGATATAGTTCTATCTCACTTTTTGAGATTTTAGGCTAGTTAGGGTTGAAAGTTTGACTTTGGTCAACTTTCAATGATCAGAGCATCAAATTTGAAGTCTGATGATTCCATCAGCTCTAGAGTGTTGATTTTGGGTTAGGTAGGAGGTTGGTTTGGGTCTCGGGCGAGTCAGGCTCATTTTGGGTGTTTGGTTGGGATTTGCAAGTGCTGGCTTGGGTTAACATTTCATCGATATGACCTCGTGTGAAATTTTTATCAATTTCATTGAGTTCAGAATGTCATTTCCACTCTAGTTGCATGTTTAGTTTGTGTGTATCGAGTTTCGATTGTGCCCGAAACCCCCATGGGAGTATCTCAAATTTGATGGTTTTTCTGCAGAAGAGCAGTGCTCAGCGCGATCGCGCAAGAGCACCACGATCTCAACCTTGGCGTTTTCCTCCTTCAACATAATGGCACTTGGTCACCACGATCACGCAGGTGCCCTTGTTGCTCCTTCAACACATCACACTTGAGGACCGCGATCGTGTTAGTGCTCATATTGCATCCTTTAGCACGATCGCACTTGGCGATTGCGATCGCGCTGCTCTACAACATGCAATATAAAAGTTTGTTCCTTCAATTTTTCAGCCCTGTTTCCTCATTTCTCTCTCACTCTAAACCTATTCTCTTACCAAAAACTTGTGCAAGATAATATCCTAGTCGTGGGAATTCATCGATTGGTGGATTTTATCATTTCACTCTTTGTTTTCATAAGTCCCTCTTCTCCAATTTCTTCACAGCCATGGCTAAGCTTCCATGGTTGGATCCTATATTATCTTGGGGTTGATTCTTGTGTTGAAGCTGCGTGGTTGGGAATTAATCATTCGTTTAGATGCACATTTTACCTCGTGGACCCTTTTCTCTCTCTCCATGGTACGTAATTTTCAGTATTTATTCTTGCTTATGAAAAGTTTTTGCATTTTAATCCCTCTTCATCTCTGGGCTATTTTAGGCTCTTTCCTTGCCCAGATTATGCTCAATTTTTTAGCATGTGTTACTGGTAAAGTTGGGAACCTCGTAGTAACCTTCATTTCCAATATTGGGTTGCAGGACCTATGGGGCCGCTTTTGACCTGGATTTTGACCTGGCTAAATTATTAGCAATATGGGTGTCATTAGCTTCATAATAATGAGTAGATTATGTTATTAATAGTTTGATCACAATTCAGTGCTTCTCAGAGCAGTGCATGCTTGGACGACGTCTTTCCAGCGGCTTGTCATTGGACATCAGGTAGGTTACGGCTTACCTACCTTAGACTTTGCTTATATAGAATATAATTGTACTATGTAGAATCTTTGGGTTGGGTTTACTAGGTTGGCACCCCAGACCTTGTCTGCTATCCTTCTGTCCATTCCTATTTCCTACGTTTGCTATTTGAGCTATTTTGTAGTATTACCCTTACGGCCTTATGTCACCTTGTATTTGCCTTTAGACTATTGATGGTGAGATAATTGGGAAATGTCTGTGAGTCTCGAATATCAATTCATGATTATGAAGGATTGAGCTTGTGCACGGCCGGTAGGTTGATTGTGAGCTATTGGGCTATTGGTTGTATTCGAGCATACTATCATTATCATAAAAAGAGTTTTCTGCATTGGTTTTACTACTACAAGGTCGCGGGCTTGACTATCACCGATTTTCTAAACCTTGCATGGACTCGAGGGCCCAATTTCAGTATAAATGGTTATAAATGGATTTAAAACTAGTTTTATGGTCTTCTTGAGTTAAAAGAGATTAAATGATAGTTTTCACACTGATTCTAAACTCGGTTGGGCCGGAGTGCTAGATATGTTTTCTACTGATTTTGAGCTGATACTAGACTCGGCTAGGTCAGAGTGCTAGATATGATTTTATTACTGATTTTAGACTCGGATAGACTTTGGGCATGCATATTGAGAGTTTTTATGTGGTCGCAGAGACCTCTGTGGACCTTACCAATCTGGACTAGGAGCTATGGGGTGAGAGTGACAAATGAGAGGTATATGAGGGAGTAGAGGTATACAGAGGAAACCTTCCATGGGTCCTACTTGCTAGGCCTACGGGTGCCATAGGAGGTGTATACGATACCACTAGCATGACATATAATATCATATATTATTTGCATGGTTCTACCCTTATTTGTTGTCTGTTGAGTGTACGCTCCAGTAGTATAGGAGATGGAGGGTTTGATTTCACCTGTATTTGTTCCTTGGGTGTATGGGAACCTATTGCGACTGTAGGTAGATTAGTTTACCTGCTCCTAATGTAGTACTTATTAGTTTATCTTTTCATTCATCCTTACCTTGTGAGCTGTATTTTTAGCATGATTACGTTTAGTTTCTTTTCCTTCTTTATCTTTGTTTAAGGTTACCAGTATACCTCCATGTTCGTTAAACTTTTTGTATATATTGTTATTGCAAGGATCCAGGTCCCAGGTGCATTCTCTACTCTTTCACCTGTGCTCTGTGATATATCTTTTATGGCTAGCATGGTATACTTGTATTCTCCTTGCCTTCTATCTGTTGCTAGCTTCCGTGTGTTTTCCTCTGTTTATTTCTGTGACGACTTCCTTCTTATCTTCTATTTACTGCTTTTATATATTATATATGCTCATTCGGCCTATGATGCCTACTGGGTACCCATTGCTTTGCAATTCGTGCTCATACTACACTTGTGCATCTCTCTAGTGCAGATCCTAGTGTAGGCCATCACTGTTGATGTAGAGACTCGTGCAGTGCTTTTGGACATCCGACACTTAGGGTGAGCTTCTAACGACCGGGGATTGGCTTTTATCTCTTCTTTAGCTCTATGTACTCTTTTTGCTATTCAGACAGTTGTATATTCTTCTTTTGCACTCTCTTATACTCTGTACTTTTTTTAGTGGCTTGTATACTATGATACCAGGTCGTATAATGGTTTAGCTTCTGTTTATATATATATTTCAGGTTGTCTCCCTTTTTTATGTCTTTTTTATATTTTTACGCTTATTACTCTTTCTTGTACATGCTTCGCTTCATTAGTGGTCCATTACTAACCATTCTAGGCCATGGGGATTGGTACGCCTACAGGGGATTGTAGGTGCCATTGTGACCTGAGAAATTGGGTCATGACAGCTTGGTATCCGAGCCTAGGTTCACCAGTGTCATCGATATAAGAGCTAATGTCTAGTAAAGTCCTGCAGATTGGGGCGGAGATGTCCGTACTCTATCTTCGAGAGGCTATCGTGGCATTTTAGGAAATATGACTCTTATTTTTCTTCTATATCGTGCGTCTTATCGTAGATGGTCTCCTAGAATCTCATTATTTTGTTCACTCTTCTTCAGATGGCTCGTACAAGATCTTCAGTAGCGAATGAGGGTGAGCCTTTGGCAGCAGCACACCTGACTCCAGCTAAGGGTCGGGGTGGTCATAGAGGTAGAGGTCAAGGTTATGCCCGAGCAGTGTCACCAGTTAGGGCTCCTGAGGTCGAGTATGAGCCTGAGCCAGTTCCAGATCAGCATCCCATGGACCAGGGAGCAGCCCAGGTGCCACCAGGGCTAGTAGCAGCATCAGTATCAACACCAGCCCCAGCTCCTTTGTAAGATATCCGGGGTTTGCTTCTTCAGTTGTTGGGTATGGTTAGGGGTCAGCCTTCAGATATGGCTCAGACATCCACTCAGGGGGCATCCCTAGGTTCTTAGAGTTTAGCAGGCAGCCTGCTACTGCAGCTCCCCGCACACAGGTTCTATCAGTGCCCACAGTTACTCAGCCTCTTGCTCCTCGCCCAGTTATGACAGAGTCCAAGCTGAAGGCTTTGGGTCGATTTCTGAGATTATCCCCATTGAGGATCTCTGGTGCTTTTGGTCGGGATGCTTATGACTTTATTTCTACTTGCGAGAATATGCTTCACCATGTTGGTCTATTGGATACTCACGGAGTGGGTTATACTACCTATCAGCTAGAGGTCCCAGCTAAGCTTTGGTAGAGGGCCCAAGTAGCTTGCAGACCTTCTCAGTCTCCTCAGTTGACTTGGAGAGAGTTCTACGAGGCCTTCATGGCCAAGTTCTTTTCGCAGAGTGACTGTGAGTGCTGTAGGAAGTAGCTTACCTGATTGATGTAGGGATCTATGTAAGTGGCTGAGTATGAGACCCATTTCCACTAGTTGGATCCATTTGGGGCTATGATTATTCCTACAGAGCCAGATAGAGTTTGTTGGTTCATTTGGGGGTTGAGGACCGAGTTTTGACAAACTGCAGAGATACTTATTGCTAGTGAGCAACTATTTCAAGCTATAGCAGACCATGCATGCACTATGGAGGATTTGCATTGTTAGGACCTGAAGGCCAAAGGTAAGAGGCCACGCCATCAGGGCGGATACAGTGGTTCCCACTCCGACAGTAGAGTTTTAGATCAGTGAGGCTGAGGGTATTAGCCACAGCAGCATCAGGGTCAGTCTAATCGGCCAGTTCAGGCATCACTTTAAACTTTTCTAGGGCCTTAGTTTGATTAGGGTTATAGTGGTCAGCATGGTTATAATGGTCAGCCATCAAGGGGTACAACATCTAGGGCATCAGGCTGCGGTGAACATACCAGTTCAGTCAGTTTGTCTTGATAGGGTAGGTCATCTGGGCCTTGCTATGAGTCTGGTATCATTAGGCATTTTGTCAAAGAGTGCCCCCAGTGGGGTTCGGTTCAGCCAGACGCTCAGCCAGCTCAGCCTTTCAGATCAGTGCAGCCACCGGTTAGAGAAGATGGTATCCCTGGTAGAGGTGGTGCCCAGTGTAGTAGGTCAGGTGGTCGGGATGATGGTCGGTCAGGTGTAGGTCAGCGTCAGTTTTATGCGGTAGGGCTTATCAATGTATTGTGATGCTTCATCAGTTGATCTTGGTTGTGTATTGATGCAACAGGGTCGTGTGATAGCTTATGCATCAAGGTAGCTGAATGATCACAAGTACAACTACCCCACTCATGACTTGGAGTTGGCGGTGGTAGTCCTTGCTCTTAAGATCTGAAGGCACTATCTGTATGGAGCTCACTGTGAGATTTACACCAATCACCATAGTCTTTAGTACATCACGAGTCAGCAAGAGCTGAATTATAGGTAGCGGAGATGGGTAAGTTACTACAGGACTATGACTTCACTATTTTGTACCATCCGGGAAAGGCAAACATAGTAGTGGATGCCTTAAGCCTGAAAACAATGAGTATGGGCATCTTGGCTTCTCTTTCAGTTTTAGAGCTACTGTTGGCCCTGGACATCCAGTCCTTGTCTAACCATTTGGTTAGGCTTGACTTGTCAGATCCCAGCAGAGATCTTGCTAGTGTTGAGATCTATTTTACATTGATTGATCAGATTCAGCAGTGTTAGTTTGAGGATCAGCGATTGTGTGATATTCATGATCAGATGGTTCAGGGTAAGGCCAATAGGGCTACTTTAGATTTTGATGGTATTCTGAGATTTGATGGTCGCCTTTGTATTTTGAGAGTTAGGGATTTAATTCAGTTGATTCTCCATGAGGCTCAGTATTCTTGATATTATATTCATCCGGGCGGCAACTAAGATGTATAGAGACTTGAGAGAGCATTACTGGTGTATTGGTATGAAGAGGTACATAGCGGAGTTTGTATTAAGGTGCTTGAACTGCCAGCAGGTTAAGTTCAAGCACATGAGACCTAGTGGATTGATGTAGAGGCTTCCCATTCCTGAGTGGAAGTGGGAAGAGATCACTATGGACTTCATAGCATGATTGACATGTACTTCTCAAGGGTTTGACTTTATTTGGGTTGTTGTTGATAGGCTGACTAAGTTTGCACACTTCTTGCCGGTTCATTCTTCCTATAGTGCAGAGAGGTTGGCTGAGATTTACCTCCGAGAGGTTGTCCATTTGCATAGGGTTCCAGCTTCTATCATTTCAGACGATGATACTCAATTTACATCTCAGTTTTGGAGGACTATTCAATAAGAGAATGGTATAGAGGTTTAGCTTAGCATTGTATTCCATCCTCAAACAGATGGCCCATCCGAAAGGACTATCCAGGTCCTAGAGGAATTTTATGGGCCTGTGTTCTTGACTTTGGAGGTTCATGGGATCAGTATGTGCCTTTGGCGGAGTTTTCTTATAATAATAGTTATAACTCAAGTATTGGCATGGCACCTTTTGAGGCATTGTATGGTAGGCATTGCAGATCGCTAGTAGGTTAGTTTGATGGTTTGGAGTCCCAGCCATATAGCATAGGCTTACTTTCTTATTCCTTAGACAGAGTTTGAGTGATTTAAGATAGACTTCGGGCAGCCCAGAGTAGGAAGAAGAGCTACGTAGATCGTAAACTTCATGCCTTAGAGTTCAGTATTGGTGATCTGGTATTCCTTTGAGTGTCGCCCATGAAGGGCATGATGAGATTCGGTAGGCGGGGAAAGCTTAGCTCCAGATATATTGGGTTGTTTGAGATTCTTCAGAGGGTTGGTAGTGTTTCTTATCAGCTAGCTTTGCCTCCTATGTTTTCAACTATGCACCCAGTCTTCCATGTATCTATGTTGAGGTTTTATGTTCTGGATGAGTCACATGTGTTGCAGTGGCATTCAGCGCAGTTAGATGAGAGGTTGACCTTTGTTAAGGAGCCGATAGCCATTCTAGCGAGAGATGTCATGAGATTGAGGTCTAGAGAGATTTAGGTGGTTAAGGTTCAATAGAGGCACCGCCCAGTCGAGGAGGCTACCTGGGAGACCGAGAGAGAGATGTGGGCTCAGTATCCACAGTTGTTTGGCCTTCATGTACTCTTTTTTCTTGACTTTTGAGGACGAAAGTCCTGTATAGTAATGGATGATGTAATGATCATTTTGGTCATGTTCGCATTTTCACCTTCTTTGCACTATTACAGCTTGCCTGTAGTGGCCCCAATTCATTTATAAATCTGATGGTTCCATCAGCTCCAAAATGTGGAGTTTGGGTTAGGTAGGTGGTTGGTTTGGATCCCGAGTGAGCCGGGATCATTTTGGGTATTTGGTTGGGATTCACAAGTGTTGACTTGGGTCAACATTTCATTAAGACGACCTCCTCTGGAAGTTTTATCGATTTTATTGAGTCGAGAATATCATTTTCATTCTACTTGCATATTTGGTTAGACTGTATAGGGTTTTAATTGTGCCCGTAACCCCCGTGGGAGTGTTTCAAATTTCCTAGTTTTTCTGCGGCAGAGCAGTGCTCAGCGCGATCGCGTAAGAGCACCGCAATCATGCCATTATCGCATTTCTCCTTCTGCGCAATTGCGCCTGGGCACCGCGATTGCGCAGGTGCCCTTGTTGCTCATTCAGCGTGATTGCGCCTGGGGACCGCGATCGCGGTAGTGCTCCTCCTGCCTCCTTTAGCGCGATCACGCCTGGCGACCGTGATCAATATAAAAGTTTGTTCCTTTGATTTTTCAGCCCCATTTTCTCATTTTTCTCTCACTTTAAACCTGTTCTCTCACTAAAAACTTGTGCAAGATTATATCCTAGGCGTGGGAATTCATCGATTGGTGGATTTTATCATTTCCCTCTTCTCTAATTTCTCCATAGCCATGGCTAAGCTTCCATGATTGGCTCTTATCTTATCTTGGGGTTGATTCTTGTATTGTAGCTGCATGGTTGGGAATTAATCATTCATTGAGACACGCATTTTACCTCATGGATCCTTTTCCCTCTCTCTGTGGTACGTAATTCTCCGTCTTTATTCTTGGTTATGAAAAATTTTAACATTTTGATCACTCTTCATCTCTGGGCTGTTTTAGGCCCTTTTCTTGACCAGATTGTGCTCAATTTTCGAGCATGCATACTAGTAACATTGGGAACCTCGTGGTAATCTCCATTTTTGGCTTTGGATTGCGAGTCCCATGGGCCCTCTTTTGACCTAAATTTTGACCCAGCTAAATTATATGTAATATGGGGGTCATTAGCTTTGTATTAATGAGTAGATTATGTTATTGATAGTTTGATCGTGATTTGAGGCTTCTCGAAGCAATTCAGGCTTAGACGACGTCTTTCCAGTGGCTTATCGTCAGACGTCAGGTAGGTTACGGCTTACCTACCTTAAACTTTACTTATATAGAATATAATTGTACTATGTAGCATCGTTGGATTGGGTTTACTTGGTTGGCACCTCAGACATTGTCTGTTTTCCTTCTGTCTGCTCTTATTTCCTACGTTCGCTTTAGTATTTGAGTTAGTATTGTAGTATTACCCTTGCGGCCTTATGTGGCCTTGTATTTGCTTTTGGACCATAGATGGTGAGATAGTTGAGAAATGTTTGTGAGTCTCAGACATCGATTCATGATTATGAGCTGGTTATCTGTGATGTAGAGCGGATTGAGCCTGTACAGGGCCGGTAGATTGATTTTGAGCCATTGGGTTATTGGTTGCATTCAACCATACTATCATTATCATGAAAAGAGTTTTTCGCTTTGGTTTTACT
Organism: Jaltomata sinuosa; assembly: GCA_003996215.1. Classification (NCBI taxonomy): domain Eukaryota; kingdom Viridiplantae; phylum Streptophyta; class Magnoliopsida; order Solanales; family Solanaceae; genus Jaltomata; species Jaltomata sinuosa. Next base: position 129,351 of record QJPP01000618.1, on the reverse strand, counting down.
ATTACAAGGCCGCCTGCCTGATTATCACTGGTTTTTTAAACCTTGCATGGCCTCGAGGGCCCAATTTCAGTATAAATGGTTATAAATGGATTTAAAACTGGTTTTATGACCTTCTTGAGGTAAAAGAGATTAAACAATGGTTTTCACACTGATTCTAAACTCGGCTGGGCTGGAGTACTAGACATGTTTTCTAGTGATTTTGAGTTGATACTAGACTCGATTGGGTTGGAGTGCTAGACATGATTTTATTATTGATTTTAGACCCGGATAGACTCTGGGCACGCATATTAAGAGTTTGTCTATGGTGGTTGAGACCTCCATGGACCTTGTCGATCCACCTCAGCTTTGCATTTTCACTATAGCAAAGGCATTATTGTCTACACTAACATCATATTTTTTCCAAATCAAAGACGTTATCTTATACATCAATTCTACATCTTCGTTGTCTCAAAGTTATCTTTTACATCAACATCACATTTTCGCCAAAGCAAAGGTATTATTTTCATCATCAGCTTTATTTTTTTGTCGTAGCAAAGGCATTATCCTCTGCATGAGCATTATATTTTGTCAAAGCAAAGATATTATCTTCTGCACAAATATTGCCTTTCATCAAAGCAAAGACGTTATTCTCTGCACTAGCACTGCATTTTATCAAAGCAAATGCATTACTTTTTGCACCAATATTGCATTTTGTTGAAGCAAAGACTTATTCTCTACACTAGCACTATATTTTACCGAAGCAAATGCATTACTCTTTGCACCAATATTGCATTCTATTGAAGCAAAGACGTTATTTTTCTACACTACCATTGCATTTCATCGAAGCAAATATGATATTGTTTACACCAGCACAAAATTTTATCGAAGCAAAAGCGTTATCTTCCACATCAGCATCACATTACTGCTGAAATAGAGGCGTATCTTCTACATCAATTTAACTATAGCAAAGGCATTATTTTCTGCATCAGCATCGCACTTTTACCGTAGGAAAGGCTTTATCTCCTACACCAACATTGCATTTTTTTGTCAAAACAAAGGCATTATCTTCTACATCAGCTCTATATTTTCACTGTGGCAAAAGTGTTATCTGTTGCACCAGCATTGCATTTTCGTCGAAGCAAAGGCGTTATCTTTTGTATCACTTTTGTATTTTTGCTGAAGCAAAGGCATTATCTTTTATATCAGTTTTGCATTTTCGCTGAAGTAAAGACGTTATCTTCTGCATCAACATCACATTTTTGTTTAAAACAAAGGCTCTATCTTAGCTCTTTATTTATTATGTAAAGCATTATCTTCTACATCAGCACTGCATTCTCGCTAAACCAAAGACGTTATTTTTTGCACTCGTACTATATTTTCACCGAAGCAAAGGCATTGCTTTCTACACTAGCATTGCATTCTCACCGAAGCAAAGGCGTTCCTTATTTTTTGCACTAGTACTGCATTATTGTCAAAGCATAGGCGTTACCACCTGCAATAACGTTACATTTTTGCCAAAACAAAGGCATTACTTTATGCAAGAACACTGCATTTTGCCGAAATAATGGTGTTACTTTCTGCACCAATGCTGCATTTTCGACCAAAGCAAAGGCATTCATCTTTTGACCACGCGATCCATTTCTCTTACTTTCTCACAACCTTACTACTTTATTATGCTTTACTCTCTTGTTTGTTGTTAGTTGTTTCGCCACCCAATGTTGGGGCAATTTTGGAGAAGATGTCGAAATTATATGAATATGTTTTTATTCGATTAATTCTTTCCCTTTAATCATTTTTCATAAAGTAGATCCATCCGAACAATAAGACATGAGGCAATTTGCCTCAATTTTTGAACTACACATGGCCTGATCCTCGTGCAATCTGAGGTATGTAGGCAATTTTAAATCAGAATTCGATCACATTTTGTCAAATAATTTTTTATCGCATAAAATTGGCTACACGTTAATATTTTTGTTGGAAGACTTCCACGTCATCTCCGGTCGAAAAGGGACAACTGTTGATACCCAATTTTGACTCTCCATTCTTAAAATTAACTATTTCAGGCTTCCTACTTATTAAATAGCACAAAATGCACTTTTTATATTTTTTAACAATTTATTAGTAATTATCCTTATTTTAGGATTTTTATTAATTCAATTGTCATTTTTTCACCTTTTTTAATAATTTATTGATAATTATCCTTAATTTCATGAATATTAAATTTTTTATTAATTTATTGTTATTGTATAATTTAATAGTTTTTATTTTTCACAGTCATCTACACATACGCAATACAAGCATTATAATTTTAATTCTTTACGACACAATATATTTTCTTAAGTATCAGTTATAATTATAATTATATTATTTATTACATGCTCATACTTATATTTTTAATTATATTATTTATTATATGCTCATACTTATATTTTTAATTCTATGTACATTACTTATATTTCTTAACACTATTCATAAATACAAAATAATTAAGTTCAAACTCAAATCAATTACCTATTATCTTCACATTCCTTATTTTACTTTTTAAAAAAAGAAGAGAAAACGTATCCCTTAATTTTTGGCTTTTTTTCAACAACTATTTTGACCAAAATACTCTCCTTTATCTACTCACTCGTGCATACACACACAATTGACAGATTCTACTCACTTGATTTTAGGCTTTTTTGAGGTTACTTTTTGACCACAAGTTTTTCTTTATTTTCTCTTTATCTAACACTACTCACACACCCTCATACACGTTCAATTTTCAGAACCAAAGGTCTTTTTGTTCTTCTGATTTTTAGCTCTAACAATGAACTCCTCATTCTTTCTCTTCTCTTATTTTTTTTTCTCATCAGACACGCCCCCCTCCCTTGCTCCATCTTCTATTCTATTTGTGTTCTATAAAAAGCCACATATCTTCTCTTTCATCCCCTAAAGAAATAAAGTTTCCCCCATCACTTCTTTTTCCTCTTACAACTCTGACGAGAAGTTCAAATCCTCGAGGCCGCTGATGAATACACCACCAGTCTTTTTCCCTTCCCCTCTTTCTCACACTGCTCTCGTCCTGTTCATAGATCTTTCGTTTGAAGTATCTTTGAGGGAAATTATTGATTAAAATATTACTTTAATGGTCTTAAATATGGCATACTTGATGGTGTTGCTTTGTTTATTGCCTATGGTTTGGTATATGGCCTTATTGTTGTTGTTTACTTACGTCACTGTTATTTTCTTGACTTGATTTTTATTTTTCGATTAAGCATTGTTTTTAGCATTCTTACATGATTTTACCAGTTTTCTCACTATTGGGTGTGACTGATTTTAACAAAGATAATGTGATGACCCTTCCGGTCAACTCCACGTTTACGCATTTATTGTACTGTTAGAGCTTTTCTGTAGCGGCCCCGAGTCATTCATGGCTTGTTGAGACCGGTAGTTTGATTCCCTGGTCATTTATTTGGTTGTTTTGCCCTTTTTCCTATTTTAGAGCTTTAACTTAGAATATCGTTGACTTTAGTCAACATTCTTAGCTAACGTGCTCGGAATTGAATTTGTACAGTTCCGTTAGCTCTGTAGCATTGAGTTTGGTCTGGTTTGACCTTCGGTTGAGGCCTGAGAACTTCTGGTGTGGGTTTTGTGTTGTTTACTCTATTTTCAGGCTATTTGGAGTTGAAAGTATAACTTTGGGTGACTTTCAATGATTGGAGCATCAAATTTGAAATCCGCCGATTCCATCAGCTCCGGAATATTGAGTTTGGGTTAGGTAATTGGTATGTTCAGGTTCCGAGTGAGCTGGGATCATTTTGAGCCTTTAGGTTCTTATTCGTTAGTGTTGACTTTGGTCAACATTTCTCTGAAATGACCTCGTATGGAAGTTTCATCGATTTCGTTGAGTTCGGAACGTCGTTTGCACTCTGTTAGCATTATTGGTTTTTGAATATCGATTTTTGATTATACCCGGAATGCCCCGTGGAGTTTTTCAAAAGTTATAGAAAAATGTTACAGGCTAGGCCTTCAGCGCCATCGGTGCTGGCCTAGCGCGATCGCGATCGCGCTCATGCGCGTTTCCACTGGCCAGCGCGATAGCGCTGCCTGGGCGTCGTTGGCGCTGGCCAATTCCCTTCAACTATTTATTTCCTTGTTTTCGTTTTTCTAGCATTTTAGCTCAATCTTTCCCAACTCTAAAATCCTAAACACTCTCCCAAATTGCTCCTATATCAATCTTAGACTTGGAGAAAACTTTTGCTCTTCAATTATCCGTGGTTCTTTGATTCTTGGTAAGCTTCTTTCCCAATTTGCTTTCTTTTGTCTTCCTCTAAAATCAACCATTTTTGCTCATTCCAAAAGCTTGGAATATTGTTGAGTAGCTGCCTCTTAGATCTTGCATGATCGTGGGTGTGATGGATTCTCCGTCTTGGTTTAAATTCCATCATTTTGGTAAGTAATTTTTGCCTAATTCACAATTCTCATTCTTAAATTCTAACTTTTAAGCCCTCTCTTGAGAGGGCTGTTTGAAGCCTTTTCCCTTGGACAAAATTGCTTATTTTTGTAGCATGTCTTCTTGGCATCGTTGTGGTTGTCGTTCCTTTTTCCATTTTTGGTTTTGGGTTGTAGGCCCCGTGGACCCACTTTTGACCCAAATTTCAGCTCGGCTAATTTTACAGCAATATAGGTATCATTAGACTCATCTTGATGGGTTTATTATGTTGTTGATAGTTTGATCATCATTCGAGATTTCTCGGAGCGACTTCGACTTGGATTTCATTGTTCTAGCATCTTTTCATCAGCGACAGGTAGGTTACGTTCTAAACTCCCTAGACTTAGCATATATCGGATAAAATTATATTGGTCGGCATCCTTAGGTTGGTACCACAGACCTTGACCGCTTTATTCAGGTCTGCCTACTTTTCTTACTCTGATATTTGTAGTACTTGCTTGATATGTTTTATCCACTCTTGTGGTCTCGTGAGGCCTTGTTGACTCTAGAACATAGAAGGTGAGCTATATGGAGTGTCCACGAGTCCCGGATATAAAAATGTCCTTCTAGGATGGTTATGCTTGTTGAGTAGCTGTGGGCATGTGCAGGGCCAATAGGTCGATTGTGAGCTCCTGAGCGACTATTTGTGTTTGAGCATATCATTTTTATGCATATAAAGAGGAATTATCCATATTTTACTACGGTTTTTGCTTCAAGCCTACTGGGATTGTTTTCTAAACTTTGCATGGCCTCAGGGGTCCGTTTTAGATGGAAATGAATTGGAAATGGTTTGACTTAACTTGTGGATCTTCTTGGGGTAAAAGAAAGTTAACTTATGATTTCTATCACCAGTTTTACTATTAATGCTAGACTCGGCAGGGCCGGGGTGCTAGTTGGGTTTTCTTACTAATTTGAGATAACTTTAGCCTCGGTTGGACCGAGCATTCGGGTTGACTTTCTACTATTTTAGACCCGTCTATGCCCCGGCACCCTTGGAGGGTATTTTGAGATATTTTTCCTGACTACTTTAGTCCTGGACAGGGTTTAGGCATGCATATTCGAGACTGGGTCTCTAGCTTTAACCCGGACTTGCTTCTAGATGACATGTTTTCGATGCTGAGTTTTAGTATGGGGTCCGGGACCTCCATGGACCTTGCCGTTATGGACCTGGGGACTAAGGTTGAGTGTGCCATAGGGAGGTATATGGCAGAGTAGAGGTATACGAGCAGTGTCCTTCCTTGGAACCTACCTGCTGGGCCCGATTGGCACCAGAGGGGTGTACATACAGAGTTACCACTTCATCCTAAGATCTTTATGCATCATATCATTCATTGTTTGAGGCTCCACCCTTGTTTGATGTTTGTTGAGTGTACGCTCTAGTTGTATGGGCGGCTGAAGGGTTTGTTTTCACTTGTTTGCGTTTCTCGGTTGTATGGGTGGCCGTGGAACTGTAGGTACACTCTTGTTACCTTATTGCGGTGTTATCCCCTGCTACAGTTATATTTATAAGATTATATACGGCTAAGTTATTACTTGTTGGATTTGAGATTAGTATGATTAGTTGGGTTATTGATTCCTGTTTTCGAGCATGTCTATCTTTACTCTTCTCTTTTTTCCCTTGTACATGAGATTACCGGTATACCGTCTATTTCTAAAACTTATTGTGTATACACTGTTATTACAAGGATCCCAGGTGCGTCATTTCTTACTTTCACTTGTGCTTGTTGTGCATATATTCTACTTGCTAGCCTTGTATGTTGTTTCTATTGTCTTCCCTCTGGCTAGATCCTATGTGACTTTTTCGTGGGAGATCCTAATGTGAACCATCACCGCTAGCTCGTGGGAGACTCGTGCTTGGAGATTTTGGACTGTCCTGGACTAAGGGTGAGCTCTTGGTGATTAGAGCTTGACTTTAGTTATCTTTTTTATATATTGTACTCTCGTAGTTCGAAGACATGATATATATGTTATTTTGGACCCTTGTACTCCTTATGTAGATCCGGCTCTTGTACGCTATGATACCAGGTTTTGGGTTTGGTTTAGCTTTCGCTTTGTAGATATTACTCCTATTATCTATTTTCTTCATCTTGTTCCCTTGCTTCCGAATATTAAACTGTTCTTCCATTTTAGTTGATAGAATGTGGCCCATTACTAACTGTCTAAAGCTACGGAGATTGGTTCGCCTACGGGGGGGTTGTAGGTGCCATCATGACTGAGAAATCGGGTCGTGACAGCTTGGTATCAGAGCTCTAGGTTTACCAGTGTCATCGGTATAGGAGTCAATGTCTAGTAGAGTCCTGCGAATCAGAGCGGAGACGTACATACTCAATCTTTGGGAGGCTATAGTGACATCTTAGGAAGATGGACTTTTCTTGTTCTCTCTCATGCATAGTATCCTTGAAAGTTTCTGGAAATCTCACTTATTCTAGTTCACTCTTTTGCAAATGGTTCATACGAGATCTTCAGCTTCTGGCAGAGGAGAACCTCTTGCCCCTGCACCTTCGACTCCAGCTAGGGGTCAGGATGGTCGCAAGGGTAGAGGTAAAGGTTATCCCAGAGCAGCAGCACCAGCTAGAGCTGCTAGAGTTGAGATAGAGCCCGAGTTTGACTACGATCCAGAGTTCACTCCAGAGCAGCAGCATGTGGGCTCGGGGACAGCCTAGGTGCCACCAGTTCCAGCACCAGTTTCTGTGCCAGCTTTAGCCCCAGGTCAGTCTTCGAATATTAGGGGTTTACTTGTTCAGCTTCTGGGTATGATTGGGGAGACACCTTCTGAGGTAGAACCTACTCCCGCTTAGGGGGCAGCCCTAGGTATTCAGAGTTCCAGAGAGCAGCCTGCTACTGTGGCTCCCCGTGCCGAGGTTGTTCTGATTCCATCAGTTGCACAGCCTTTTACTCCTCGCCCAGCTATGACAGATGGAGAGCAAAAGGCCTTGGGTAGATTTTTAAGGTTGTCACCACCGAGATTTGCTGGTACACCGGGTCAGGACCCACACAATTTTATTACTACCTATGAGGAGATGTTGCATCATTTGGGGTTGTTGGAGACTCACGGGGTTGGCTATACTACTTATCAGTTGAAGGGTCCAGCAAAGTTATGGTGGAGGGAACAGGCTACTTGCAGACCTTCTACATCACCTTCTTTGACTTGATTCGAGTTCTATGAGGCCTTTATGGCAAAATTCTTGCCATAGAGCGACAGGGAGCATCGAAGGGAGGAGTTCACTAGACTTTCTCAGGATGCTGTGACTGTCTCGGAGTACGAGACCCATTTTCATTAGCTTGTTCTATTTAGGGCCATAATTATGCCTACTGAGGCTGACAGGGTCTGTAGATTTATTTGGGGGCTACAGAGAGAGTTTAGAGAGCCTGTAGAGATATTGGTTGCTAGTGGTCGGTCTTTCCAGGCTATTGTGGACTATTCCTGTACTATAAAGGATTTGCGTCATCATGACACTGGGGCCAGAGATAAGAGGCCTCGATATCAGGGTGGCTACAGTGGTTCCAGATATGGTGGTAGAGGTTCAGGAGAGTGGGGCCGGGGTTATCAGCCACAACAACATCAGGGTCAGACCAGTCGACTGGTTCAGGCTTCACTTCAGACTTCTGGTAGCACCCAATTTGAGTAGGGTTAGAGCAGCCATCAGGGCTACAGCGGTCAATCTTTGAGGGGTACACCTTCTGGGGCATCAGGCCGTGGCGGCCATATGGGTTATGTTGGTTTATCCCGACCGAGTAGGGCGTCAGGGGCTTGTTTCACCTATGGTATTATTGGTCATTTTGCAAGAGATTGTCCCCAGCAGGGTGCAGTTCAGCCAGTCGCTCCGCCGACTCAACCTATTAGCTCAATTCAGCCACTGGCACGAGGAAGTGATGGTCAAGGTAGAGGTGGTGCTCCATGTGGCAGAGCAAGTGGTAGGGATGGCGATCGGGCAGGTGGAAGTCACCGTCAGTTATATGCAGTCCTTGGGAGACCGGAGGCAAAGGCCTCGGATGCTATGATTACAGGTATGATTTATGTGTTCTATTAGTCTGCTACAGCTTTATTTGATCCTGATTCACTTGTTCATATGTATCTGCCTAGTTTTTTCCTTATTTGGGGTTGGCTAGTGAGCCATTATCTGTTCCTATTTCTGTTTTGACCCTAGTAGAAGATTCTTTAGTAGTGAATCAAATTTTGAGATCTTGTGTGATATATGTTGGTGATTTAGAGACTTGGGGTGATTTGATGATCCTTGACATATTAGATTTTGATGTTATACTAGGAATGGACTGGTTATCCCCTTATCGTGCGGTTTTGGATTGTTATGCCAAGACTGTTACCATCGTCGTGCCCGATGTATCCCCGGTTATATGGTAGGGTTCTGTTAGCCATGCACCGTCTTGTATCATCTCTTGTCTTCGAGCTAGGAAGTTTATTTCCCGTGGGTGTTTAGCTTATCTAGCATATGTTCGAGATGATACTGCTGACCCTTCGTCTCATGAGTCTGTTCCTGTGGTTAGAGACTCCCTAGATGTATTTACTACCGACCTGCCAGGCCTTTCACCTGAGAGAGATGTTGATTTTGCCATTGAGTTAGAGTCGGGCACCAGGACCATTTCTATACCCCCTACCATATGTCTCCTGCTGAGTTGAGAGAGCTTAAGGAGCAGCTCCAGGATTTGTTAGCTAAGGGGTTTATTAGACCGAGTGTGTCTCTTTGGGGTGCTATCGTTCTCTTCGTGAAGAAGAAGGATGGGTTGATGCGAATATATATTGACTATCGGTAGTTGAATAAGGTGACAGTGAAGAATAGGCATCTGATATCGAGGATTGATGACTTGTTTGATCAGCTCTAGGGTTCAGCTGTGTTTTCAAAGATTGATTTGAGGTCCGGCTACCATCAGTTGAGGATTAAGGTGGAGGACATCCCTAAGATAGCATTCAGGACACATTATGGCCACTATGAATTCCTGGTGATGTCTTTTGGGTTGACTAATGCCCCCGCAGCCTTTATAGATTTGATACATAGGGTGTTTAGCCCGTACTTGGATATGTTCGTGATAGTCTTCATTGATAACATTCTGATATACTAGAGGAGTAGGGACGAGCATGAGTAGCACTTGAGGACTGTACTTCAGACTTTGAGAGATCATCAGCTTTATGCAAAGTTCTCAAAGTGTGAGTTTTGGCTTGAGTCAGTTGCATTCCTAGGACACCTGGTGTCTAAGGATGGGATTAGGGTAGATCCGGGTAAGATTTCTGCGGTTCGTGATTGGCCTAGACCTACTACTCCTATCGAGGTTCGCAGCTTGGTTGGTTTAGTCGGGTACTACAGATGGTTCATTGAGGGATTTTCTTCCATAGCAGCACCCTTGACTATGCTGACTAGGAAAGATGTTCCATTTCAGTGGTCAGATCAGTGCGAGGATAGTTTCCAGAGGCTTAAGTCCTTATTGACTTCAGCTCTAGTTTTGACTTTGCCGATTGAGGGTCAGAGTTTCTCCGTGTATTGTGATGCTTCAGGGGTTGGTCTTGGTTGTGTGTTGATGCAGCAGGGTCAAGTGATAGCATATGCGTTGAGACAGTTGAAGGTTCACGAGCTCAACTACCCCACTCATGACTTAGAGTTGGCGGCGGTAGTCTTCGCGCTCAAGATCTGGAGGCACTATTTATATAGAGTTCATTATGAGATATTCACCGACCACCGTAGTCTTCAGTACATTATGAGTTAGCGAGAGCTGAACTCGAGGTAGAAAAGATGGATTGAGCTACTGAAGGACTATGATTTCACCATTCTATATCATCCGGGCAAGGCAAATATGGTAGCGGATGCCTTGAGTTGGAAGGCGGTGAGTATGGGCAGCCTAGCTTCACTTTCAATTTCTGAGCGACCGTTGGCCTTGGACATCCAATCCTTGGCTAACCGATTGGTTAGGCTTGACTAATTGGATCCTAGCAGAGTTCTTTCCAGTGTTGAGGTTCGTTCTACTCTAGTTGATCAGATTCAGAGCTGATATTTTAAGGATCAGAGTTTGTGTGACCTTCGTGCTCAGGTAGTTTAGGGTGAGGCCAGCCGGGATACTTTGGGTTTTGATGGTATTCTGAGGTTTGGTGGTCGACTTTATGTTCCGAGTATTAGAGATTTGATTCAGCTGATACTTCGTGAGGTGCATTATTCTAGATACTTCATTCATCCTGGCATGGCAAAGATGAATAGAGATTTGAGACAACTCTACTGGTGGAGTGGTATGAAGTGGGACATCGCAGAGTTGTATCTCGGTGCTTGAACTGTCAGCAGATGAAGTTTGAGCATATGAGATCGGGTGGTTTGATGCAGCGACTCCCCATCTCTGAGTAAAAGAGGAAAGGTATTACTATGGACTTTGTTATTGGGTTACGTCATACTTCTCGAGGTTTTGATTTCATTTGGGTGATTGTGGATTGGCTGACTAAGTCGGCCCACTTCTTGCCAGTTCAGACTTCTTACAGTGCTGAGAGGTTAGATCAAATTTACATTCGTGAGGTTGTTCGGTTGCACGGGGTCCCAGCTTCTATCATTTCAAACTGTGGTGCTCAATTCACATCTCAGTTCTGGAGAGCTATACAGAGGGATTTGGGTACAGAGGTTCAGCTCAGTACTGCTTTCCACCCTCAGACAAATGGCTAGTCTAAAAGGACTATTCAGGTCTTGGAGGACATGCTTTGGGCTTGTGTACTTGACTTTGGAGGTTCATCGGATTAGTTTGTGCCTTTGACCGAGTTTGCTTATAATAATAGCTTCCATTCGAGCATCGACATGGCACCTTTCGAGGCCTTGTATGGTAGGCATTGCAGATTGTCAATTGGTTGGTTTGATGGGTTAGAGTCCAGGCCGCAGAGTACAGATTTGCTTAGAGATTCCTTGGACCGAGTCTGTTTGATTCAGGACAAACTTAGAACAGCCCAGAGTAGGCAGAAGAGTTACGGTGATCGTAAACTTTTTGCCTTGGAGTTCATTGTTGGTGACTTGGTTTTCCTTAGAGTATCGCCCGTGAAGGGCGTAATGAGATTTGGTCGGTGGGGAAAGCTTATCCCCAAGTTCATTGGGCCGTTTGAGATTCTACATAGGGTTGGTAGTGTTGCCTATATGTTAGCTTTGCCTCTGATGTTTTCAACTGTTCACCCAGTTTTCCATGTCTCGATGTTGTACCGATATATGCCAGATGAGTCTCATGTGTTGCATTAGGATTCGGTTCAGTTAAATGAGAGTTTATCCTTTATTGAGGAGCCGATTGCTATTCTGGCCAAAGATATTAGGAGGTTGAGATCTAGGGAGATTCCAGTTGTGAAAGTTCATTGGAGACATCATCCAGTTGAGGAGGCTACTTGGGAGACCTAGAGTGAGTTGTGTGCTCAGTATCCGCAGTTGTTTGAGCCTTCAGGTACTCCCTTCTTCTTGACTTTCGAGGATGAAAGTCTTTTAGTAGTGGATGTTGTGATGACCCCTCCGGTCATCTTCGCATTTACGCATTTATTGTACTGTTAAAGCTTTCCTGTAGTGACCCCGAGTCATTCATGTCTTGCTGGGACTGGTAGTTCGATGCCCTTTTCGTTCATTTGGTTGTTTTGCCTTTTTTCCTATTTTAGAGGTTTAACTTAGAATATCATTGACTTTAGTCAACATTCTTATCTAACGTGCTTGGAATTGAATTCAGACAGTTCGGTTAGCTCTATAGCGTTGAGTTTGGTCTAGTTGGACCTTCAGTTGAGGCCTGAGAACTTCTGGTGTGGGTTTTGTGTTGTTTTCTCTGTTTTCAGGCCATTTGGAGTTGAAAGTGTAACTTTGGGTGACTTTCGATGATCGGAGAGTCAGATTTGAAATTCGACAATTCCATCAGCTCCAGAATGTTGAGTTTGGTTTAGGTAGGTAGTTGGTTCAGGTTCTGGGTGACCCGGGCTCATTTCGAGCCTTTGGGTTCTTATTCGTTAGTGTTGACTTGGGTCAACATTTCTCCAAAATGACCTCGTATGGAAGTTTCATCAATTCTGTTGAGTCTGAATCGTCGTTTCCACTCTATTAGCATTATTGGTTTTTGAATATCGGTTTCCAATTTTTCCCGGAATGCCCTGCGGAGTTTTCAAAAGTTGCAGAAAAATGTTGCAGGACAGGCCTTCAGCGCCATCGGCGCTGGCCTAGCGCTCATACGCGTTTTGGCTGGCCAGCGCGATAGCGCTGCCTGGGCGCCATTGGCGCTGGCCAATTCCCTTCAACTATTTATTTCCTTGTTTTCATTTTTCCAGCATTATAGCTCAATCTTTCCCAACTCTAAACTCCTAAATACTCTCACAAATATCTCCTATATCAATCCTAGACTTGAGGAAATCTTTTGCTCTTCAATTATCCGTTGTTCTTCGATTCTTGGTAAGCTTCTTCCCCAACTTGCTTTCTTTTGTCTTCCTCTAAAATCCACCATTTTTCACATTCCAAAAGCTTGGAAAATTGTTGTAGTGGCTGCCTCTTAGCTCTATCATGATCGTGGGTGTGAAGGATTCTCAGTCTTGGCTTAAACTCCATCATTTTGGTAAGTAATTCTTGCCTAATTCACAATTCTCATTCTTATATTCTAGCTTTTAAGCCCTCTCTTGAGTGGGCTGTTTGGAGCCTTTTCCCTTGGCCAAAATTGCTCATTTTTGGAGTATGTCTTCTTGGCATTGTTGTTGTGGTCATTGTTCTTCTTTCCATTTTTGGTTTTAGGTTGTGGGCTCCATGGGCCAACTTTTGACCCAAATTTTGGCTTGGCTATTTTTATAGCAATATAGGTATTGTTAGGCTCATCTTGATGGGTTTATTATGTTGTTGATAGTTTGATCATAATTTGGGATTTCTTGGAGTGACTCGGACTTGGATTTCGATGTCCTAGCAGCTTATCATCGGACGACAGGTAGGTTACGATCTAAACTCCCTAGACTTAGCATATATCGGATAAAATTGTACTAGCTGGCATCCTTGGGTTGGGTTATTAGGTTGGTACCACAGACCTTGACATTTTTATTCATGTCCGCCAACTTTTCTTCCTTCGATATTTGTAGTACTTGCTTGATACGTTTTATCCCCCCTTGTGGTTCCGTGAGGCCTTGTTGACTCTGGAACATAGAAGGTGGGCTATTGGGAATGTCCGTGAGTCCCGGACATAAAAATATCCTTCTAGGCTGGTTATGCTTGTTGAGTAGTTGTGGGCCTGTGCAGGGTCGATAGGTCAACTGTGAGCTGCTGGGCGGCTATTTGTGTTTGAGGATATCATTTCCATGCATATAAAGAGGAATTATCCGCGTTTTACTATGGTTTTCATTTCGGGCCTACTGGGATTGTTTTCTAAACTTTTCATGGCCCATGGGCCCATTTTTTATGGAAATGAATTAGAAATAGTTTGACTTAACTTGTGGATATTCTTAGGGTAAAAGAGAGTTAAATTATGATTTCTATCATTAGTTTTACTATTAATTCTAGACTCGGCAGGGCCGGGGTGCTAGTTGAGTTTTCTTACTGATTTGAGATAACTTTAGCCTTGATCGGACCAAGCATCTGAGTTGACTTTCTACTGTTTTAGACCCGCCTACCCCCGGGCACACTTGGAGGGGCTTTTGAGACATTTTCCCCCACTACTTTAGTCCTGGACAGGGTCTGGGCATGCATATTCGAGACTGGGTCTCTAGCTTGAACTCAAACTTGCTTCCGGATGACATGTTTTCGATGCTGAGTTTTAGTATGGGGTCCGGGACCTCCATGGACCTTGTCGTTCTAGACCTGGGGCCTAGGGCTGCGTGTGCTGGAGGAAGGGTATACGGTGGAGTAGAGGTATACGAGCAGTGTCCTTCCATGGAACCTACCTGCTGGGCTCGATCGGCACCGGAGGGGGGTACATACAGAGTTACCACTTCACCCTGAGATCTTCATGCATCATATCACTCATTGTTTGAGGCTCCACCCTTGTTTGTTGTTTGTTGAGTGTATGCTCCGGTTATATGGGTGGCCGGAGGGTTTATTTTCACTTGTTTCCGTTCCTCGATTGTATGGGCGGCCGGGGGACTGTAGGTAGACTCTTGTTACCTTATCGCGGTGTTACGGTTATACTTATAAGATAATATAAGGCTAAGTTGTTACTTGTTGGATTTGAGATTGGTATGATTAGTTGGGTTATTGATTCCTGTTTCCGAGCATGTCTGTCTTAACTCTCATCTTCCTTCCCTTGTACTTGAGGTTACCGGTATACCATCCATTTCTAAAACTTATTGTGTATATATTGTTATTGCAAGGATCCCAGGTGCGTCATTTCTTACTTTCACCTGTGCCTGTTGTGTATATATTCTACTTGCTAGACTTGTATGTTGTTTCTGTTGTCTTTCCTCTAGGCTAGTTCCTGTGTGACTTTTTTGTAGAATCCTGTGACTACTTGTTTTTCTATTATGTCTTTTACTACGCTTTTATCTTATATGTGCCCAGTCGGCCTATAATACCTACTGGGTACCTTATGCTTCGCATTTGGTGCCCATACTACACTCTGCATCTTCTGGTGCAGATCCTAGTGTGAGCCATCGCCGCTAGCTCGTGAGAGACTCGTGCTTGGAGATTTTGGACTGTCCCCGACTGAGGGTGAGCTCTTGGCGATCAGAGCTTGACTTTAGTTGTCTTTTGTATATATTGTACTCTCGTAGTTCGGAGACATGATGTATATATTATTTTGGACCCTTGTACTCCTTATGTAGATCCGGCTCTTATACGCTATGATACCAAGTTTTGGATTTGGTTTAGCTTCCGCATTGTATATATTACTCCTGTTATCTATTTTCTTTATCTTGTTCCCTTGCTTTCACTTATTAAAATGTTCTTCTATTTTAGTTAATAGAATGTGGCCCATTACTAACCGTTCCGGGCTACGGAGATTGGTTCGCCTACTGGGGGGTTGTAGGTGTCATCATGTCCGAGAAATTAGATTGTGGCAGATAATATGGCTAATGAAGAACTTTTCGTCGATTTTTTAGGCCTCCCTTGCACATAAGATGGGTTTTTATTTTATAAGTTAAGTATATATTTATTATTATTTTCTTAATTCATTTTGATACATATTTATTTATTACTGATACTTTTACTAAGTGTCTTTACAGGTATTTGGAGACGCTTTCACGTTCAAAAGGAGTTTGAAGATCTCCCAAAATTCATTGTTTACATTTATATTCTTGCAATTGTACAAAAGATAAACTGTAGTGAAAATTTTATTTTTGGATTTAAGGGGTGTGTGTCCTTTACTTATGTATTCATTATTATGCACTTAGGAAAAACTTAGATCGTAAATACCTCCACAAATAAATTAATTTAACTTAAATATTTAGTTAATTAATTCACATTTTTATGCAAATATTAGGACGTCTTTTCTTTTAAAATAAATTTTTCTTCTAATTATTTTTCATCTTTATAAAAAATTCCTTACATATTGTATTGGTTAAATATCTTTTCTTATTCCTAAAATTCATTTTTTCTTACAGAAGCGTAATAAGTTTTTTACATAAAACATAAGTTAATTAATCGCTATTAAATCTTTTGTTAAATAAATGTTCTTTATATTATACACATCTTTCACATTACTTATTCAAATATATTTTTTTATATTATTTATACTTAGACATAAGTTTTTTTTTTACACATACATATTTTGTAGTAGTATCTATTCTTTTATACTAACATATGTTTACATACTTTTCACATTAACAATATACATTCTTTTACGATCCTTTATATACTTTCTTGCATATAATTTTTTATACTTTTGTTTATACATACTAATATTTTTTTACATACTCTCATATATGTGAACATACATTTTACACACTCTTGTGAACATACATTTTACACACTCTTACACGTATATTTTTAAATTATTTTTTATACATATTATGACTATACATATTTATACTTTTTAGATAAAAAATGATTTTACCTCCCCTCATTTGATAAAATTAGGTCTAGCCAGAAATCACACTTTGTGAATTTTGAAGGATGCCTAACCCCTCTCCTTCGAAATAATTTGAACCCCTTACCTAGAATCTAAACTGGTTTACGCAGATTAAATTTGAGTCATGCATGCAATAATTAAATATTTTTTTCTTAAAATTAGGTGGCAACTCTGTACATATATTAATCCTTTTAGAGTTCAAAAGTTGTGTTTTATCTAACCTTTGATAAAAATAGGGTGTAACAGTACTCGTATAAAATCTCCATAAATTTTGCTTTGATGACAATTCTGCACATATCAGATGCTATCTCCCTCCATGGTCATCCGAAAGTATCCAGCTCTCATATTCTTTTTTTGCCAAAGTGAACCCATTCATATGAGGTCTACATGTCCCTGTGTGTATTTCTTCCAACAACCTTGTTGCTTCTGTTGCATCGACACACCTTAAAAATCCTAAGTTTGGAGTTCGCTTGTATAGAATTTCCACATTAAGGAAGAAGTGAATTGCCATTCTCCTTAAAGTTCATTTTTGCTTGCTAGTGGAATTTTCTGGGTATTCTCCTTCTTCGAGCAACCTTATGATGTCATAGTACCATGGTTTTCCATCCAATTCTTCATCCATGAAAAAATAGTATGCATGTTGATCGTATATCTCCACTTCGATAGGATCAATGTAATTCTTATCTGGATGTTGGATCATTGAGGATAATGTCGCCAAGGCATCAGCAAACTCATTTTGAGCCTGAGGACATGTTTGAATTCAATCTTCATGAATCTTTTGCTTAGCTCCTTCACACAATCCATATAAGAAAGGATTTTGACATTCTTGGTGGGCCAATCTCCTTGTACCTGATGAACCAATATGTCAGAATTACCTATTACCAAGAGCTCATTGATGTTCATATCCTCAGCCATCCTAAGTCTGAGAATACAAGTTTCGTATTCTGCCATATTGTTTGTGTAAGGAAATCTGAACTTTGCTGAGATTGGGTAATGTTGAACCATTTCTAAAACCAAGACTACTCCAATTCTAACTCCTTTGAAATTGATGCTCCATCAAAGAACATTCTCCATCCATCATATGATTCTAAGATGTCCTCTCGTGCGAACAACACTTCTTTATCTGGGAAGTAGGTTGTGAGTGGCATGTAATCTTGATCCACCAGATTTTCTATGAGGTGATCAGCCAAAGCTTGTCGTTTGATGGCCTTCTATGTTATGTACACAATATCAAACTCACTCAACAAAATCTGCCACTTCACTAGTTTCCCAGCAGTCATTGGTTTCTGAAAGATATACTTGAGTAGATCCATTCTCGAGATCAAGTATGTGGTGCATGTTGATAGGTAATGCCTCAACTTTTGTGCTATCCAAGTCAAAGTGCTACATGTTCATTCCAACAAAGTGTATCTTGCCTCGTATGGTATAAAATTTTTGCTCAAGTAGTAGATGGCTTGCTTATTCTTCCCTGTCTCATTATGATGGCCCAACAGACATCCAAATGCACCATTCATTATTGACAAGTATAGTAGCAAAGGCTTTCCTGGTTTTGGTGGGATCAATACTGGTGTTTGGAAAAGTACTCCTTGATTATGTCGAAAGCCTTTTGACACTCAACCATCCATTCTGTGGCAGCATCTTTCTTCAATAGTTTGAATATGGGCTCACAGATCATCGTAAACTGTGCTATAAACCAAATGATGTAATTGAGTCTCCCAAGAAAGCTTATCATATCCTTCTTGGTCTTGGGGAGAGGTAAATCTTGAATTGACTTGATCTTTGATGAATCTAATTCTATTCCTTTCCGGGTAATGATAAACTAAAAGCTTCCCAGTGGGGACTCAAATGTATATTTGGCTGGATTCAGTTTTAGGTTATATTTACGTAACCTTTCAAAGAACTTCTGCAAATTAGTTAAGTGATATTAACTCCTCTTGGATTTTATAATAACATCATCCACGTAGACTTTGATCTCCTCATGAATTATGTCGTGGAATAGGGTAGTTATGGTCCTCATGTAGGTTACACCATCATTTTTAGACCAAATGACATTACCTTGTAACAATACACTCCCCAAGGGGTGGTAAATGTTGTCTTTTCTGCATCATCTTCATTCAATAGGATTTGGTGGTATCCTGCAAAGCAATCAATAAATGACTGCAACTCATGTTTTGCACAATTATTGATGAATATATGAATGTTTGGAAGAGGTAAATCATCTTTGGGACTGGCATTGTTGAGGTCTTAATAATCCATGTATATCCTAATTTTCCCATCCTTCTTTAGCACTGGCATGATGTTGGCCAACCATATGGGGTAATTTGTAACCTTTATGACGTTTTCTTCGATCTTCTTAGTCACCTCCTCCTTGATTCTCAAACTCAAATTAGGCTTGAATTTCCTTGGCTTGTGTTTGACCAATGGGCGGGTGCGTTGGTAGCCTATGTGAGATGATGTCAGTTCTTAATCCTAGCATGTCATTATAGGACCAGGCAAATGTGTCGACATACTGCTTAAGTAACTCTATCAGCTCTTTCCTCTTCTCCACCTCCAAGTATATGTTGATTCATGTTTATTTTATTGTTTCTTCATCCCCTAAATTGATTAACTCAGTTTCCTCTAAGTTGGGTTTCTTTTGACTCTCAAGCTTCTCAATTTCTTCTGCTAGGTTCTCGGGCATCATGATTTCATTGAATTCTTCATAATCCTTCTCATTGCTCATTCTTTGCTTAGTAGATTCATTACATGTCATAATTGTTGAACGTGGATTTTTACTAATATTAGCATTAAAAAATATAAAAAGTGAATAAAATAAAAAGATTATTTAAAAATAGAAAGACAACTTGTAGAAAACAAAGACTTTTTATTGAAAAGTGGTTGGTTTTTTAGAAGAGGTGAGTAGAAAAAAAGGCTCAAGCATGATTCAAGCCTCAATTGATCATGAAAAACATTTTGAAATAAAATTATAGCTCCACACTACCAGGACTACTATCAAAACAGGGACGAACTGATGGTCTAATTCTGCAAGACTTCTCCAGGCTCAATGTCATGGGTGGTTAGCTTCTTGATACCTATCTTCAGTCCTTCATCAATCACGGCCACAAACAGATTTCCTATTCCCCCTATGAAATCTTCATCAGATGCTTGATCTAGAATTGGAACTTGTCCTGGCACAAATACTATCTTACTGACCCTATACTGCAGACTCCTCCTAAAGTAGGCTCATATCCAAGCTAGTGGTACCTTTCTGATATTTTCGGCTAGATTGGTTCAATTATACAATTTGACTTAGGTCCAAGTCCCATCTTGGGCTAATACCCATATTTCAACATCTTTGATGCAACATGCTATTCTACAAGACAGGTTAATTTTATTATCATGGAAAGAAAAGTGTATGTAACTTGGTTCTTACTATGAACAAGTCGAATGAGCAATTTGTTTATGATGACAAGGTCATGAATAGAGTGATTGTCAAGAATATATTTTGGTTGAGTTCAAAGATTCAACATATCCTTGAGGCAAGAAAAGGATATATCAGGATGAGCTCAAGGATGCAATATATTTTTGAATGTGATTTGATCACTAAAGCATTACCAACATCAACATTTGAGATGTTGTTATTCAAGATTGGGATGTATCATCTCCAAGAAATTAAATGATGTTTGCATCAGGAGGAGTCAAATACGTGCTGCACTCTTTTTTCCTTGGCTTAGGTTTTGTCCCTATGAGTTTTCCTGGCAAGGTTTTTAATAAGGCAGCAAATAATGTGTATTACAAGATATGTGTGCTCTTTTTCCTTCACTAGGATTTTTTCCTATAGGATTTTGCTAGTAAGATTTAACGAGGCACATATCTGTTATTGAACATCAGGGGGACTTTTCAATCTACACATCAGAACAAGCTACGTAAGCATAACTCATATAAAGTAAGCTCAAAAATGTCTTAAAACAAGTAAAATGTGAGACAATCTATATCATAAAAACACTACTTTTAGCCTCATATCAAGACTCCATACTTAAAACCTTGCTCTTCCTTGAGTAAGCTTTACCACACAACTACGCTTCTTTCAGTCTTTTCAAAACAAAGCTAGTTCACTTTATTTAAGAACACACCTACTATAAACATCAAGCATCTCTTCACATTATGCTTTTTCCTTAAGTTTAACTCATGACAACCTATCCAAGACATCCTAACCTCAAGAACAGACTCAAGTAAGCATGCACAAAAACTTTAGAGGAAATCACAACACAGAAGATCAAACGTTTAAGCATATTATACTAAACATGTTCTCTCACATCAAAGAAATGTTCTCTCACTCATAATATAGTATTAAAATCTGGCAAAGCACGTACACTTGAGTAGTATTCTATTAAAAGTGTTAAGAACCTTATAATATGATTTAAACTTTTTTCTCTTTATTAAAAGTCTTTGCTTTAGATAAAATCATCTTTTTACTATTTTTCTACAATAATTATCATTCAATATTATCATAATATTTAGGACTTTGAAATTAGTTATAAATTTGGTTTGAACCTAATTATTAGGTTTTTAGTAGGCTTAATATATAACAGCCCCTTGAATTTATTAGAATATTTTATTTAGATACTTGAACTAAGTCATGTTCCGATTGAACACATCAACTCCTAATAAATTGTTTCAATTAGACACTTTTGGTATCTTTTCTACACGCAACATTTTCACTTCAACTGGCTCTAATTTTGTAACATTTTCACTTCAACTGGCTCTAATTTCGCAACATTTTCATTTTAACTGGCTCTAATTTCACATCAATTGTTATAGCTTGCATGATCTCCAGAGCATGGAAATCATCTCCATACAATTCTTTGATGACTGGGATAGAATTAATGAAATAGATAAGTTGACTGAGCTCCCCATAAATAGTAACTTTTGTGTGACCTCACTTGAACTTCATGCAACTGATGGAGAGTGGAGGGAAATACTCTCTCCATGTGGACCCATGGACTTTCTACCAATAGGTTATAGTTGTACAACATATCCATTACTTGAAATAAAATGGGGAATTCAACTGGCCCCACTTGTAATGTGAGATAGATTTCCCCAATGAAGCTTCTTTGTGCTCCATTAAAAGCTCTCACCTTCACACAACTTTCCCTTATATCTCCCATATTCACACCTAGATCTCTCAAGTTGGTGAAAGGGCAGATGTTGCATTCAGAACTTCCATCAATCACAACTTTGGTCATGATCTTGTTACAATATTTGACTGCGATATGAAGTGATTTGTTGTGTCCCACCCCTTCTGTTGGTAGTTCATCATCATGGAAAGAGATCTTATTTTCTTCCACTATTCTTCTAATTATTGAGGCTAACGTGTCATTGGTGGTCTCTTCTGATATGCTAACTCCACTCAGCACTTTTACCAAAGCATTCCTATGTGCTTTGGAACTCATTAGCAAAGACATTATAGATATTTGAGCTAGTGTCTTCTTCAGCTGCTCTTTGATCGAGTAATCTTTTAGTTGCATTTTCTTCCAAAATTCTACAACTTTAGTATCGGTGATAAACTTCTTTGGATTTTTTTCTTTCCTAAGAATTCCCCAGTTTATATCCTCTAAGGCTTAACACCTTCCCGATATGGTCATTTATTGGGCCATAGCAGTTTCTTTTATCTTGCCCTTGGCTTTCACTTGGTAGTCCTATGAGACTGCTTTAGTATCATAGTCAAGCTTCCTAGAGGCTATAGTCATCACTACAACTCTCGATAGGTTAGTTTGAATAGCCAAAGGTGCTTTCAGCTAAACCGTGATAATAGGTTGGGCTGAAGATGTTGTGGAAACTTTTTCTGTATTCCAGATAGGCACAATGGTTCCCTCCATGTCATATTCTTCCTCTACAGTAATTATGTTGACATCTCGATTCTCATGATTTGGAAAGGAGTTGTTGTCCACATTCAGAGGTGTTGTGGTGCATTAGTTACTCTGTTCCTTATTGGAGACTTAATCTGGTTCTTCAGGCCAAAACACTCTTACGTGTCATGTCCCTAGACTCCTGAGTTGTAAGCACATCACTTGTTTCCATCAAAGTTTTGAGGAATTGGATCAGGTATTCTTCCCTCAACTGGGTGCAACAATCCTGCTGCCCTCAACCTTTCAAACAATTAAGCAAAAGGCTCTGCAATAGGCATATAGATGTGGGTATTTCTATCTTCAAGATTTGGACGTGGTCTTGGTGCATATGCTGGTCTATTTTGGTGGATTGGTGCTTGGATAGGGGCATATGGTCTTGGTGGATTTTGGTATACTAGAGTTCGTGGTGGATTATAGTGTGGATGGGTATTATATACTGGATATGGGACATATGAGGTATGTGCAACAATTTGGAGGTTATTGGGGTATCAATAGTATGATCATGCATGCTGGTAGTAGGGTGTTATAGCTGAGATGTCTTCCTTCTTTATCTTGATACCACCAGTGGAACTTGACTGTATGTCCTTACTTATGGCTTGGAATGAGACCATAGACTGAATTTTCTGAGACTTGATGCCTTCTTCTATAAAGTCTCACATATTGACCAATTTTGCGAACTTATGACCCATCAATGGCATCATCTTATCAAAGTGAACACCTTATTGAGCTGGGATAAAGTACTTGGAGAGCTCACCCTCATCCAATGGGGGTTGGACCCTAGCAGCCTCAATTCTCCAACACCGCGCATACTCTTAGAATGCCTCTGATGGTTTTTTTTATATATTGGCTAGTGAGAACCTGTCTGGAATGATTTCAGTGTTGAACCTAAAATGAGTCATGAAATACTCAGTCATTTCTTGCAATCACACTATTTGCGAGGATCCTAGTGTGTGTACCAAGTCAAAGTTTCTCCCGATAGACTTTGAATGAACAACTTCATCCTTAACTTCTCATTTCTCCCTACACTGACTAGCCTATCACATTAAGCTCTCAAATGTGCATGAAGGTCGCCTTTTTCCATCAAACAAGTCAAACATTGGTGTCTTATACCCTGCTGGTATATCGATATCCGATGGATGCAAGAGTCATCGTAATCCAAGTTCTCGATTCCCCTAGTGACTTATAAGCTTTTCAATGCCCTTCTATGACTGTGGAGCTGAGTTGCTATCGACTCTTCTTCTTTCAATTATGCATCCTTATCTATTTCTGTGTATAAGTCGACCTCGTATAGAACTTTAACCATAATTGATGTCGTGAAAGTAGGAGCTCCAACGGCATATACATGTGGCATAGGTAGCTCATAGAAAGTGGTGATCTCTTCCCCAAGTAGGTGTTGCATTGCATGATAGGCATGTATGGTAGGGTTCTGAGTAGGTGGTGGTAGATTAGGTGCAGTCTTGATTGCGAGTGGAGAAACTGGTGGTACTTGAGCATAAACGGGAGCATGTGAGTTTTGTTTAGGTAGGTTTGGTAAGTTGGCGGGAGTGACTAGAAATAGGTCAGCATTTGGAAAGTGGATGGGTTTCTCGAAAGATGGGAATTGAAATTAAGGTGGAAAAGTGGTAGCCGTGAGTTTGGTCAAGTTTCGCACTGCGTAATTCTTCCCTTAGGATCTTGAGTTCTTGTGCCAAACAAGACTTATGTCTAAAATATGACTATATTTTGGTAGTTTTTTTCATAAGTAAAATTTATTAATATAATATCAAAATTAAAATATCAAAATTAAGCTTAAACTCTATTTTTTTGTAAAAAAAAAATTCTTTTGGACGAATGAACATGTCATGTATGATACCCCGTAAGTGTATGATATATAATGTGAGTATCATAGAGGAGCGTGAAGTAGTTTTTTGAAGGAAAGAATCAGTCTTCTATGATACCCTGTCAGTATAGGATACACCATACAAGTATCATATAGGAATGTTTAAGAAATAAACTAGTCGCTATAATACCATGTCAGTATATGATATATATCATGTGGGTATTATAGATAACTGAGTTCTTTTCTAAATGAATAAATCAGTTTGTTATGATATTTTATTAGTATATAATATGTCATGTGGGTAAATCATCTTGATACTCTGTCAATATATGATATATACTATATGATTTTATGAGGATTGACTTGTGTTTTTCTTGAAGGAATGAATCAGTCATCTGCGATACCATGTCACTATAGGATATATAGCAAGCTGGTATGATAGAAAACCGAGGACCATTTTCTTTTGAAGGAATGAACCAATCCTTTTTTTGAAGGGGTGGACTTTCCTCTATGATATCATGTTAGCATATGATACATCCTATGAGGGTATTATAAGGGACTTGTAGAGTTTCTTTGAAGGAATAAATTTGCCCTCTATGATACACTGTCATAACATGATATGTATCAGGTTCGTATCATAGATGACAAAGGGGTTGCTTTGTGTGAGGTATAAGGTATAATAGTCCCGGGATAAAATGCAGGATTATTTTATCTTGCGCTTGGTTGGAGGTATTATTTAGTCCTGAAATTATTTTTTCTACCATTTATACCATAATAATGGGATAAGTTATCTCATATACCTGATGGGATAACTAATTTCGGGATAGCTAATATTGGGATTAATTATCCCGGGATAACTTGTTCCCAACCAAACAACCCCTAAGTGTTTTTCTTAAAGGAATGAATTAGTCCTCTATAATACTCTGTCAGTATATGGTATATGCCATGTGAGTATCATAGAGAGTTAAGTAGTATTTTTTGAAGAAATAAACCAGTCTTATATGATACATTGTCATATATGATATATAACATGTGTGCATCATAATATAATGTAATTGTATACTTCAACTACTACTAATTTGGTATCCTATATGTTAGAATAATTATTTTTTGATAATTGATATAGAAAACAAAAGCAAAAACAGAAAAATGTACTATATCAATTATTATTTTTATTGGTATAAAAAGAAAATAAAGAACAAAAATAAAAAAGGCAAAAAGTATGTAGAATTAGATAATGAAAAAATATGAAATAAGGAAAAACTGAAAAAACTTCCAAGTTTTTAACTTTAAAAAACTGAAA
Source organism: Jaltomata sinuosa (assembly GCA_003996215.1). Lineage (NCBI taxonomy): Eukaryota > Viridiplantae > Streptophyta > Magnoliopsida > Solanales > Solanaceae > Jaltomata > Jaltomata sinuosa. The sequence goes on along the minus strand of QJPP01000618.1, from coordinate 103,918 downwards.
AACTTCCCCAAAATGCATTTAATCACCTTGAAAATTATGTCACCCATCCCGACAAGTCATAAATAGTTAATCCATACTATGGGGAGGATCAAACAGAGGAAAATGACCTCGAGGGTCCTTACCAAAATAAAGACAAAAGTTATATTAAAAAGGATAGAATAAATATTTACTATATCAGTTATCTTTTTGATTACATAGAAAAAAAAATTATATTATAAAGAAAAAAATTTAAAAATTTAGAAAAAATTAAGAAATAAAAAATAAAAAAGGAGTCAAATTTGAGTATGACATCAAATTATGTTGAAAAAAATAATTTTAGAAAAAATAAATGAACAAAAAAAGGAGAAAAGAAAAGGGAAATAAAGGTAAGAAATAAAAAATAAATGAAGAAAGAAGAAAAGGAAAAAATAAAGAAAAAACAAGGAAAGCAAAGGGAGAAAAGAAAGAAAAATTGTTTAATAAAAAAAGAAAAGGAGAAAAGAAGGAAAAGCATAGAAATAAAAGAAGAAAAGGAGAAAAAAAAGGCAATTAAATACTTTGTCTTTGATGAAGAATTATAAATTTTTTTTCCTTAAAAATTAAACAGTAAAATATCGAGTAATAGGGCATATATAAGAATCCCATTGGGAATTATAGGGTGCAATAATCGAGGAAATTACGTTTAGTGTCCAATTTTGAATTTTGTTTTCGCTTAGTAAAATTTTAAAAAATGATTTTAACTTGAAAAATTCACTGGGAAGAATTTATATTGTCCAGCAAGCATAAGTTCTAATGTTTGCCTATAAGACAAAATTTGTGATCAATTGAACAAAAACTTGTGATCAATTGAACAAGTTCATTGTCTTGAAGTATCCTGAACGTCTACCTTATGAGCAAAAGTTAGAACTTATGTCAAAAAGTGCTTATTTTTTCTATGGAGAAGGTCTAAAATGCCCCTAAACTATGAGATATGATATAATAATACCCTTTGTTTATCTTTCGAGCCAAAAATACCCTTAACGTTAAGCTTTTAGGTGAAAATGCCATCAACATTAATTTTTTTGGCTCAAATAGTCCCTTATTTCTAACAGTTTCCCTTAAAGTAAAATAATTAAATATTTATTTATTAAGTGACCTAATCTGATTAGTCCAAATTTAAATTCTTCCCAAAAAAATAAATAAAAATCAACTATGATCCATATTTGACCCGATCTGTCTGAAAATAATATTCAAAAATTTATTAATTGTATAATATCTTTCTATTGACCTATTTTAAATTAACCCCTAATTTATTAGAATTCAACTCATAACTCAGGATTCAACTAAAATTCATATTTACCACGTCTGATTGGTCCATCTAAAAAATATATATTTTATATTAATATAAAAATTTGTTATCAATTATTCAATTGTCTTGTTCATTTTTATTTTTTTTGGTTCTCTTTTTTAATCTCTTCCTAATTAGGGTATTAGATACTTAAACTTGAAATGAATACATGTTCATATTATTTTTATTTGAATTATTATCATGGGGGTGGGGGAGGGTATAGGAGAAAAAAAAGTTATTTTCATTATTTTATTTTGACTATAGGGTATACACACAAAAGCAAATGCAATATACGTAGTTACTTAATAATATCATTTCTGTTGAACATGAATGTCGTCATTATTTTTCTCTTTTTTTAAATATTTTATCTTATGTTAAAAAAAAGTTTATATTGGCAAGCGAAATTCAAGAATGCGGTACTCAAATTTAGGTCAATCATATGAGGACACATATTAATTAAATTCAAACTGTTTTAACAGAGAAGGACCTAAAATTTTCCTAAATTATGAGATTTGACACAATATTGTCCTCCATCCACTTTATGAGTGTGGGTCGTTAGAAATAAGGGTATTTTTAACCCAAAAAATTTACATCGAAGGTATTTTTGGCCCAAAAGATAAACATAAGGCAATATTATACCAAATCTCATAGTTCAAGGGCATTTTAGGCCCTTTATCTTTTCTTAAAAGTGCTTTTTTTTATAAAAAAAAAAAGGTGTTTGGCCAAATTTTCGAGAAAAAAATAAGTGATTGTAAGGAGTGACAAAAACTATTTTTCAGAAGTTATAAAAAGTATTTTTTTTCCCCAAAAGTACTATTTATGAAAAACACTTTTAAGAAAAGTACATTTAGAAGCATTTTTTAAAAGTTTGGCCAAACACTAGTTATTGCTCAAAAGTGTTTTTCAAATTTATTAGCCAACATAAATGGCTTCTCACTTAAAATGCTTTTTTGAAAAGCTTTTTCCAAAAAAGTACTTTTCAAAAATAAGCTGACAACAAGCTATAACTTCTAACTTTTGCCTATAAAGCCGAACTTCTGGTTAATTGAGAAGATTCACAATCATAAAATGTCTTGAACGTTTATCTTATGGACAAAAGTTGAAACTTATGTCTGATGGATAGCATACCTAAGTTCTAACTTTTGCCTATAAGGCAAATTATAAGTTAGAAATTCTAGTAAAATGAGAAGGTTTACTATTTTAAAATATCCTGAACGTTTACCTTATGGGCCAAAGTTAGAATTTTGTGAAGCAGAGACTATTTTTTAAAATTTGTTAAGCAATGTCAAAAAATCAAGACCCTCTTATGAAGGCCATTTTATTAAACTTTTTTTATGGAGGACAAAATATCTAGGGCTCACTCGCACAAATGCCCCTATTTTAAAACGATCTTTAATTTTTGTCCCTTAAAATTGCTAGTCTTTAATTTTTATCCTTATGTAACGCCCCAAAAATCCTAAGCTAAATACCCAAACTTTTTCCATGAGTGTAATGATCATTTTCCTAGTGGAGTGAGTTCTTTGGATGCGAATCATGTTCATAAGAAACTCCTATCATCAAGTTAAGTCGCAAGCACCTCACCAAAGTAAGTTTTCATGTAAGACTAAATTAAGGTCAATTTCAATTGATCATTACTCCTAAAATATAAAGAGTTAGGTGGCCTAATATCCACCAAATTAAAGATTTTTGAGTCTTCTTTCCAATGACACCAACCGCGTATTAATCCGAGTCCGGAGTAAAAAGTTATGGACAGTTTACTGCAGTGCTGCCAGTGATGACGGATGGGAATGACGAACCGTGATTCTGAACCACGGTCCGTACTGTGACTCGTCATTGCTGAATTGAACCTTAAAATTTTCAACTTTAAAACCACTGGTTGGTTCACGAACCGTAGACCAAAACCACGATCCGTAGAGTGACCCGTGGTTTGTCAAAATTCAGCTTTTCTTCCCTAGATTCCATAAGTGACTTGATGGGTCGTCATTTTAAACGACAGGCCGTCCTGTAACTCGTGGAATGGAGTTCCAGTAGACTCTCAAAAATGATTTCTAAAATCACGGACCAAATGACGGTTCGTCATTCACTTTGACGGTCTGTACACTGGCCCGTGGTCTTTGAAGTCGACTTTTTCCAGCTTTTTTCAAGTTTAAGTCCAGGGGTATTTTTGTAATTTTCTACTCTTTTAACTCCTATACTAAGTCGTTTTAAGCCTATTTAAGAGGGTTTTTATTCCCACTTGGCCTAAGTTCTCCCCCATTCTTTCAATCAACTTCCAAAAGAAGAAAAGGAGTTCCATCTTCTCAAGCTTCAAGTTAGGGTTTCAAGCTCCAAGTCTCAAACTCCAAGTTCAAGTCTCCTAAGTCTTTTCAAATCAAGTGGGTTAGCTTCAATCAAGGTATGTGGGTAATCAACAATGGGTTTCTTTCACCCTTGTGCCCAAAACCCCTAGTTCAAATTTTGATTTCATGATCTTCAAATTAGGGTTCTTATTCAACTGTTATGGGTTTTGCTAAATATGATCTTCTCATAATTTGATTGTGAAATTACTATTAAAATTGCATGATTGCACATGGGTTTTTGCATGTTAACTCTTATTTCATGAATTGAAGTTTAATCATGGAAATCTCTACATACATAAAGTTGATTTGAGTAAATTGAGTTTAGATAAGAATGTTCCTTATGGATTTTCAAGCATGTGTATGCCTAGTTCCTATGATTCTATGAAAGTATATGTTTTATGAAAATTGAACTAGAGCCATGCAAATTTTACAAGTAATGAAGTATGCAAGTCTTTTCATGTTATGAAGTATGATGCAAGATAAGACAACCGATGTTCCATCAATGCTCATGAATCGATTTCAAAACCCTAATTCATGAGTAGTATGACGATCCGGGGTAATGAAAATATTATGAACAAGTTTGACATTTGATATGTCATATGTATGTGAGCTCATGTCATGTATATATATATATATATATATATATATATATAATATATTATATATATATGATATTATATATGATTAAGAGTAGTATTTAGCACCAAGTTGGATCGGGTGAGAATACCCTTAGTCCCAGAACTACGTGCCACCGTAGGTTGCCCTTTTGAGGCTTATGATGACAGGATCCTAGTATGAAATGGTTCTAACCTTGGCCGGTTAAGACAACTCTTTCAGTGTGGGTGCAAGACATTGAACTCCATGTAGCTCAGCATGGTTTAATGTCAGTTAAGAGAAACTCCTGCATGCTTATTTTACGCTATGAAGTTATATGATCTTATATTTGAACCTTTTTCATGACTTATGCTTCTTATCTTATTACATGTTCATGTCCTTCTCTTTAGGTAATAAATCACTTTAAGCATGTTTTTAAACTGTTTTATCATGATTCATGCATCGCTCTCATACTCAGTACATTTCATAGTACTGACGCATATTTTGTGCTGCATCCTTTGATGATGCTGATCCAGGTGTCCCTTCTCAGATTCGTGGCTAGAGTTCCCAGGCCACTTTCTCAGTCAGCTGTTGGTGAGTCCTCTTAGGTCGAGGGCTAGTTATGTTCTTAGTTTATGTTAGCTTTTATTTTCGTACTTCGAGTTAGCTAGGGTCTTGTCCTAACAACTCTTTATGTTATGAGTAGAGGTTTTCAGACATAGACAGTATGTGAGTCTTCGTTGGATGTTGTACTTTTTTTGACTCGACTATCTATTTATGCTATTCTAGCTTTATCTATTGTGCTTCCGCTTATCTTTTGTTATGCTTGTGAATGCTATGACCAAGGGTTAGCTTGGGGCATTTGTGGTCCCAAGTCCCGCGTTATGTCTAGGGGGTGACCTCGGGGCGTGAAAAACTTGGTATCAGAGCCTCAGGTTCAAGAGTCCTAGGGTGTCTGAAAGTCGTACTAAGTAGAGTCTCTTTCATGGGTGTGAAGCGCGCCACACTTATGAGAGGGAGGCTACGAGGTGTTTTAGGAAAAACTTCACTTCTTCATGTTCACTATCGTGTGATAGAGTTTGACTCTACTTACCCTTCTAATCCATTCCTTACGCATTTCAGATAATGTCTCCGCGAAGAAACCCCACGAGGAATGCTAATCTGACCACTCCAAATCATGAGGTTACGAATGCAGAATTTCGTGAAGCCATCTGTATGTTGGCTCAAGCTATGACCACTCAGTTGAATGAGAAAGAGAGACTAAAGAAGAGGAATAGGAAGAACAAGAAGACCAGAACCTGGAACAAATCATCTTCTCAGCATAGGTCATCCGAACCAACCCCATCTTCAGTTAACACACCTGCACTCGATTCTCAGTCTTGTCATAAAAGGGATCCGAAGACCTTGAAGTACCCTCATTGTAGTAGTTGTGGTAAGTTTCACCTAGGTGAGTGCCTTGCTGGCACAAAGGCTTAGTTTAGGTGTGGTCAGTTAGGCCATAGAATCAGGGATTGCCCCTCATCTAAGCGGAGCAACGATGGTGTTCAGCTCCAAAGTCAATTCCTTTCATTGTCTAGCCAGCCGGGTCAGAGTATTCCTCCAGAAGTTGAATCAGGTATGTCACTAGATTTTCTTCCTGTATGCATCCATAGTCCCCGGACCCCTATTCTTGTTTGGTTGTGAGTTTTCTTGACCTAGAACTAAGTGGGGATAAGAGGGTTGAGTCCTAGACTTTCAGGTGAAGGAGGGTCTTAGACTATAGAAGGAAGTGGGTATTCGTGTTGGATTCTGGAGTAGTATATGTTCTATTAGGGTAAAGAGATTAGTTCCTTTGAGAGGTTGGTGGGAGGTCTATAGACTTAGGAGAGTAGCATGAACCTAAGGAGGAGATGGTGAAATATAGAATCGGCCAGATTTTGGAGGCTCAGGTAGTGATGCTTTTGGGTGTTAGAACAAAGTGGAAAGGGGAGGCAGAAGCTTATTTCCATCCTAGCATCCTAAGTATACTTCTGCATTATGATACCTTTTGCATGCCTTGTGTGTCAGCGTCATGGTCCAATTTTAGATTCACGCTTATGTTCAGATTCTAGAATGAAAAGTGATTACTTCAGACAACGATTCAACTCTTATCCTGCAATTCTATAAATTCCAGCTTTAGGCCATGAGTTTGTTGTCTATGTAAACTCATGTCTCTCAATATGCTCGGTTCTATTCGCTCAGTTCATTCTACAGACATGCCTTTATGGCTAATCAAATCATGTTAAGTTATGATACAATCATGGTTAGCTTGAAGCACATTAGGAGAGGTTTTTATATATGGATGGTAGCTTGGAGCCTGAAGGAAGTCATGGAGCAACAAATGCACAAGGCCATGAGCGATCAAGATGCCATTTGGGCAATAAAGAAGGGCCCATGTGGGTTATTTCCAAAATAGTCACTTTTGGACTATTTTTGTAATAAGCTATTTGTGTAAAGGCAATAACTATAAATAGATGCCTTAGTCATTTTCATACTTAGATTTTTGATGATTGAATTGTCTTGAATAGACTTGATATTTTAGGTTAGGATATTGATTGGGTTCAATTCCAATTATTAGTTTAGAATGAGTTATTAGGGTGGATTCCCGAATTGCTTGTGTTATCTTCTTTGCTTAATTGATCATCGAGTTATCATCTTGTGGATTCAATTTGGTTTCTCATGCATTTGATTGAGTTCCATTCTCCCTTGGTTGATTGTGGATTCAATTAGCCATTCTTTCTTCTATTCTCATCTCAATTTCTTCTAATTCTCATCTTAATTTCTCCACTATCTTTATTTTGTGTTGTTGAATTTTGTGTTTTCGGTATCGATTTTAGTCACTCGATTGAGATCGTTATCACGTTATGTATATGCTCTGACCTAATTCTTGAGACGGTTTGCGCTTATGATTTCCTTGCTCTAAAAGACCTTGACCTTTGCCTTTGATGACGAGGGGTGGTGATCCCTACCATTCGTGCCTTACGTGCCCAGTATGTAAAATACTCATGTCTATTACGCTCAACTCCCCAAGCCACACCTTGAGTGGCTTGATCACGCTAAGTGTAAGTCAAGATCAATCTGTAATCCTTCATTCGTGATGCTCCTACTCCTGCTCTTTTCTTTCAATGATTCTGGTTTATGTTGTTATAAGTGTTAGGGGAGAAGGCCTTGTAGTAGCCTAGCTGGGAGGTAGCAGATTCCTTTTCCTTATTAGTGTACTTGTTCCACCTTTACTTCTAGGTGTGGGTGAATTATGAGGTAAGGATTATTCATGCGAAATAGTTAGATGAGGAAGCTTAGTATGTCCCTCTGTAGAAGTTTTTGAATTTACGATTCCTAGTTATGATAGGAAAGAGGAGAGAAGTCTTAAATAGGGTAAGCTACGAAACCATAAGGTGACCATAGTTATAAGCTTGAATATCGTGATGGGATACATGTGGATAATTGTTTTATGCAACTAGTGACCCTTTGGTTGGGAGCCCTAGGTTAGTTGGTTGTTATGATAAGAGGGAATACTATCCTTAGAAAACGTTCTAGATGCAAGAGATCTGGTCGAGATAGGTTTGAACATGGAGAATTGGGTAATTAGACTCAGACCCTAGTACCTTTATGTGTGCTGTTGAGGTTGTTAGTTACAAATGGTAGGAGTGGTATTTAGAAGAAAATAGTTTTCTCGTATATCTACTTCTCTCAGTTTGGTGTCCCTTTCGGTTAACTATGATTTCTAGAGTATGTTTGTTCTTTATGAGCTTTAGCTGAGTTCCTACACTCATCCCAGACCAGTTATCATGTTGGATATCCAGTTCATGTCCTGTTGGTCGTTTTTACATTCTCAGCATGTATACGTGTCTCATGAAATCAGCTCAGTTTTTATTTCAATCAGAAGTCGGTTACCACGATAGTACTTCAGCTTTTGCAACTCAGTTGAAGGAGCTACTTGGGAAGAAAAATCATCCATGAAGGCCAAGTACCCTCACCCTTCCCCTTTTGATCCGGTTTCAGCTTGAGGTAGTAGATCCATCCTTAGTATGTCCCTCCGATATTATTCCAGCAGTTTATCTCACGATCCTAGCATGTATTCATATTTTTGAAGTTGATTCAGCCATGTTTTAAGTTGAAAAGTTCAGGTTCATGTTTATTCTTCAGTTTTCATGTTTCGTTTTTGGTTGGGTTGTTTTCTTTCTAGAGTTTCCTTGCTTAGTCTTCATTCGAGGATGAATAATCCCACGGGGGAGATATTGTAACACCCCAAAAATTCTAAGCTAAATACCCGAACCTTTTTCATGAGTGTAATGATCATTTTCCTAGTGTGGTGAGTGCTTTGGATGCGAATCATGTTCATAAGAAACTCCTATCATCAAGTTAAGTCGCAAGCACCTCACCAAAGTAAGTTTTCATGTAAGACTAAATTAGAGTCAACTTCAATTGATCATTACTCCTAAAATATAAAGAGTTAGGTGGCCTAGTACCCACCAAATTAAAGGTTTTTAAGTCTTCTTTCCAACGCCACCGACCGCGCATTAATCCGAGTCCGAAGTTAAATGTTATGGACAGCTTACTGCAGTGCTACCAGTGATGACGGATGGGAATGAAGAACCGTGGTTCTGAACCACGGTCCATACTGTGACTCATCATTACTGAACTGAACCTTAACATTTTCATATTTAAAACCACTGGTTGGTTCACGACCCGTAGACCAAAACCAGGGTCCGTAGAGTGACCCATGGTTTGTCAAAATTCAGCTTTTCTTCTCTAGATTCCATAAGTGACTTGACGGGTCGTCATTTTAAATGATGGACCATCCTGTAACTCGTGGAATGAAGTTCCAGTAGACTCTCAAAAATGATTTCTAAAATCACGGACCAAATAACGGTCCATCATTCACTTTGACGGTCTGTACACTGACCCGTGGTCTCTGAAGCTGACTTTTTTCATCTTTTTTCAAGTTTAAGTCCAGGGTTTTTTTGTAATTTTCCACTCTTTTAACCCCTATACTAAGTCGTTTTAAGCCTATTTAGGAGGGTTTTTATTCCCACTTGGCCTAAGTTCTCCCCCATTCTTTCAATCAACTTTAAAAAAAAAAAAGAGTTCCATCTTCTCAAGCTTTAAGTTAGGGTTTCAAGCTCCAAGTCTCAAACTCCAAGTTCAAGTCTCCTAAGTCTTTTCAAATCAAGTGGGTTAGCTTCAATCAAGGTATGTGGGTAATCAACAATGGGTTTCTTTCACCTTTGTGCCCAAAACCCCTAGTTCAGATTTTGATTTCATGATCTTCAAATTAAGGTTCTTATTCAATTGTTATGGGTTTTGCTAAATATGATCTTCTCATGATTTGATTGTGAAATTACTATTAAAATTGCATGATGTCACATGGTTTTTTGCATGTTCACTCTTATTTCATGAATTAAAGTTTAACCATGGAAATCTCTATATGCATAAAGTTGATTTGAGTAAATTGGATTTTGATAAGCATGTTCCTTATGGATTTTCAAGCATGTGCATGCCTAGTTCCTATGATTCTATGAAAGTATATGTTATATGAAAATTGAACTAGAGCCATGCAAATTTCACAAGTCATGAAGTATGCAAGTCTTTTCATGTTATGAAGTATGATGCAAGATAAGACACCCGATGTTCCATCAATGTTCATGAATCGATTTCAAAATCCTAATTCATGAGTAGTATGACGATCCGGGGTATGAAAATGTTATGAACAAGTATGACCAAGTTTGACATTTGATATGTCATATGTATGTGAGCTCATGTCATGTATATATATATATATTTTGAGAGTAGTATTTAGCACCAAGTTGGATTGGGTGAGAATACCCTTAGTCCCAGAACTACGTGCCACCGTAGGTTGCCCTTTTGAGGCTTATGATGACAGGATCCTAGTATGAAATGGTTCTAACCTTGGCCGGTTAGGACAACTCTTTCAGTGTGGGTGCAAGACATTGAACTCCATGTAGCTCAGCATGGTTTAATGTCAGTTAAGAGAAACTCCTGCATGCTTATTTTACGCTATGAAGTTATATGATCTTATATTTGAACCTTTTTCATGACTTATGCTTCTTATCTGATTACATGTTCATGTCCTTCTCTTTATATAATAAATCACTTTAAGCATCGCTCTCATACTCAGTACATTTCATAGTACTGATGCATATTTTGCGCTGCATCCTTTCATTATGCAGATTTAGGTGTCCCTTCTCAGATTCGTGGCTAGAGTTCCCAGGCCACTTTCTCAGTTAGCTGTTGGTGAGTCCTCTTAGGTCGAGGGCCAGTTATGTTCTTAGTTTATGTTAGCTTTTATTTCCGTACTTCGAGTTAACTAGGGTCTTGTCCTAGCAACTCCTTATGTTATGAGTAGAGGTTTTCAGACATAGACAGTATGTGAGTCTTCGTTGGATGTTGTACTTTTTTTGACTCGACTATCTATTTATGCTATTCTAGCTTTATATATTGTGTTTTCGCTTATCTTTTGTTATGCTTGTGAATGCTATGACCAAGGGTTAGCTTGGGGCACTTGTGGTCCCAAGTCCCGTGTTATGTCTAGGGGGTGACCTCGGGGCGTGACAAACTTGGTATCAGAGCCTCAGGTTCAAGAGTCCTAGGGTGTCTGAAAGTCGTACTAAGTAGAGTCTCTTTTATGGGTGTGAAGCGCGCCACACTTATGAGAGGAAGGCTACGAGGTGTTTTAGGAAAAACTTCACTTCTTCATGTTTGGGGCACTTGTGGTCAAAAAAAGTTGAATATCAAGACCTATGTTAGAACTTGAATAGGGGTAGTCCGAGAAAAAAACTTGAATATCAAGACCTATGTTAGAACTTGACCGTGCAATATCGGGGCGAATAAATCTTGAAAATGAGCCCAAATCTTTTGTCGGCACAGAAAACTGAGCAGCCCAATTCAGCGCTTCTTTTCTTTTTCTCCACGCTTCGGCCAATTTACAATATCATATCCGTCTGTCAGCTCTTTGGTGAAAATCTCAAACTCTGTTGGTTTTTGTAATCAAAATTGTGTTTCAGTCTCTAATGGCGTCTAAGGCAACAATAGATGTTCCTCCAAAAGGTGGATTTAGCTTTGATTTGTGCAGAAGGAATGAGATGCTGGTGAATAAAGGACTTCGGTCTCCTTCTTTCCTTAAGACTGGTACTACCATCGTCGGCTTAATTTTTCAGGTACACTAGAGATGTTCCCTTTTTTTAATTTTGGGTCTTATTATGCTATACCTCCTAGTCATATCACAAACCAGAATGTGAATAGCTAAACCCTTGTACTATGAAGCTAAAAGGGGAATTGTATTGTTGGTTGAATTAAAACAGGAGTTAAATTTAAATACACTGTTGCGATCTCGTTCGTGCAATGTCTCTTTTCCTCTTTCCCTTGTCTATTTTGACCTTACCCTTTAGTTTATTTTCTCCCAATATGAGCCTTGATGCGCATGTTTTTGACACTTACAAGATCGTTTCTCTCATATGAGTTGCGCCTAGCACCAATTTGGCTTTTCCACGCTACAAAACTTCAACTCAAGACGTGCAAATGAGAAAATCACCTTTTTTTACCATTCTCAAAAAAATAAAAAGAAAAGAGAAGAAGCTACACAAACCACATATAAAATTTTCGACTCATCAATGAGATTCACATTAGGACTTATTCTCAATGGTGCACTAACTGCAAGAATGCAATGGAGATAATGGGAGACTGGGGATTTGGATCCTAGTAGAAATAAAAACAAAAGGTAGGTGATCTCTTGCAATATATCTAAACCTTGGTGGACAAAGTTATTTGGTACCTATACTGGTGGGGGTTGCAAGTGGCGGAATGGTCCAGGTGCAGGCAAACTGGCCCAATCTTTGGAAAAAAAATAAAAAAAATGCATGAGTGAAAAAGGAAAACCAGTGCTTTAATTGTTGTGTCATAGGCGCAGGGTCTTAGCATTTTCCTACTGTATTTTCATCGAGATGCAAGATTTTTATGCAGAATTGTTTTTTGATGTAAGGGGAAAAAAAGACATTTGGTTTGGGTCATTGCTTTGCAGTACAACATGGAGAGAGCATTTCAGGATTCCATCATTTAGTTGTGAAAGAGATCACTTCAGGCCAAAGGCATTTGAGTAGTGTGGTTAAAGACTGTTTAACTAGTTGTTTGCTTTCATTTGTTTGTACAAGATTTCTATGGTTTCACAAACTACATGAGAGAGTAACTTCATTGCTTTTGAAGTTTCTTAAGGTAGAAACCCTCGTATGCATTAGATTGTATGTGCTGAAATAGATTACATAGGTTGTATATCTAGCCTGAATATTCTGCTACTGGTGTCTAATGTTCGGCTGTTGGCAGCATATGTTAAAAGGATTTTTTCTGCGAGGAAACTGTGTAGTCAAAACAACTTTGCCTTACCATCAAAAACTTGTCTTTCTTTATTAGAGATCCTTTGACAAATTTGGAGTAAAAAGGGAAAGAAAAGAGGAAAAAGAGTATCTTATTTTATGCATGGGGAATTTTGTGTGCCAATCATTCTGAAGGATTCATAATGTCGCCTACTGCTGAAAGGTATGTCTTCCATTGATATCTACACCCTTGTTTTGAGGGACACGAAGAAAAGAAGAGATGAAGTAATAAAGTTGCTTAGTAAACCAAGAAAATATTGTGGAGAACTCTGCCTATATTTGCCCTTGGAGTCCTTTGAAGGGAGTGCTTGACAAACTCTCACTAAGTTATTTGTGGGATGAATAGAACCATGAATTTGACCATTCATTATCGTTGATCTTCCCAACCTGCATCAGTAGATGTAAGTATATCCATGCCAAGACAGTTAACCTATATCAGTTGTTAAAAAGTACAATTCAGGGTGTGGTCCATGTGGAGGAAAATGTTTTCCAATTTTCCCATGTTCGGTTGGTCAAAATTTTTGGAGAACATTTTTTCTAGGAAAACAAATACCTTAAAATGAGGAAAATAACCTAATTGATTCCACAAGTCTCATTTCACATTGATTGTGTCCTCCCCACCCTCCAACACACGTCATCTTCACTCCCACCCCATAGATCCTTCAACCTAATTAATTGCGAAGAGACTCACAATATAATGAAAGGTGATGTTTGGTGGCAGGGAGGATTTTTTCTTTGGAAGGAGAGACGCAGTGGATAACTTAATGGCTAGTTTTCTCTCTTGGGTTTCGTGCAACCTTTCACTTCCCCTCTTGATTTCAATCTCCGGCTACATCTCTCTCCGTTCATAATTCTCCGGCGACTTTCTCTCTCTCTTCTTCTTCCAGATTCTCTTCCTCTTTTCTCTAGATTCTCTTTCTCCACTTCTTACAGATTCTCCCATCCTCAATCGATCCTTAATCTCTTCTATTAGCCGCTTCTTCTTCCTTGACTAATTTTATTCATCTAGTATTTTAAGCCTAGTATACGGCGACGTGAAAGGTGAATATTGATCAGTTAATGAGTTTTAATGGGTAGATCTACTTCTTTTCTGCTGGCGATAAAACTTTCGAATTTCAGGAGATGAGTGATAATTGGTTTGAATTCGTAGAAAGAAGGAGAAACTATGTCAGTAGGATCACAATTGACAGGCTCAATTTTTTGGGTATTTGCAAATGCATGGAGCTGGCATTGGATGGACAGGGGAGAATTTGTAGAAATTGGAGGTATCAAAGCCAATTATACTCTTACCATATTTTTTGGAATTTCAATATGATGGGAAGGTTCATTAAAATAGTTGCAGTCAAAAGGAGCAGTAGGGAGATGATTTTCATTTATGAGATCAGAGACAATCAGGGTTGGCGAGACTCTGCAGGAAATATTACAAAGTTTCTATTAGGAAGCAAAAGTCAGATGAAGGAAACAAAAGTGAATAACAGGGGAGGGAGCTATACTCGGGTAGCCCGCATTGAAGGACGACCTAATGATGAAATAAGAATGGAGAAGGATGACATGATAGAGCCAAACAAATTTTGTATTGATGCAAATTCTCTAAGGAGTAAGGTGGACTTCCATCGAAGGTGTCTATTGGGTTCCTTTAGAGATGAAACATTGAAGCCACATTCCCCAAAAGACATTCAAAATTGGGCCAATAAATCTTGGAAGCTACCAGCATGAGTGAAGGTCAAGGAATTGAACGATGAATACTTCCTCTTTGAATGTCCCTCGAGAACTGAAGCGGAAAGAGTAAAAATGGGGAGATGGGTTTTCAATGACAGGGAGGTGGTTTTGGAATGGTGGTTCCCTGTTTCTACATGTTTCAGGGAAACTGTAAACCTAGGCATATTTGGATTAAATTGTTGGGCTTCCCATATTATCTCTGGTTTGAGAATCTATTCAAGGCAATTGGTGATCGCTATGGAGGTTTTATGATTTAGATGATGACACTAGATACAAACTTCAACTGACGTGGGCGAGAATTTGCATGAAATTTTTCAATTTTCAGCTCCCAAGGATGGTGGATAAGTGTTAATGATCTTAATTTTTCGGTACGTTTGTGTGTGGAATCTGCTGCCCGGGTGGATGATTCCAGTTGGAATATGGTAAAGGCTCACTGGAGAACATACCAGAACTCGAGGAGTGGCATTAATGGTGAAGAACTGCCTTTGTTGAGTCCCAATGGAGAAGAAGTATCGGGATTGGTTAACAAAGAAACACGCGAGTCACGCGTGATTAATAAGCCAGCTGGGGAGAGGATTTTAAAAACAAAATTGAAGCCCATAATATACTTATGCTCCCATGGTATGAGAACATGCAATAGAAATTAATTAAAATTGAAGCGACTAGATGGGTGAAGATGAACATGGGCAGAATCAGCAAGCAATTGGGGATCAAGTCAGGGGAGACAGAGGATAAGCTACTCGAATTGTTGTAATGTATTGATAGTTCAAAGCATAAAAAATCTTTATCTTCTCCTTTACAGATTACTTCACCAAGCAAAAAATGTGAAAGGGTGAAGAAGATGTTGGAATTTTGGGTGGGCTTTGGAGGTGAGTCAAGCAATGGGGGCAGGAGCAGGGGAAGGAAGGCTTCGTCAATTGCATAATGATGTTGAAGATTATTTGTTGGAATGTGCGGGGTATGAATGACAAAGAAAAAAAGGAGGATGAAGATCTTTTACTTCGAAAATGGAGTGCTGACATCGTGTGTTTAACTGAGACAAAAGTGAATGTGATCGACTTACCTTGTATCAAACAGGTTGGTGGTTCTAGATGGACAGTTTGGGCGGAATTGGAAGCACAAGGGAGTAGTGGGGGAATCTTAGTATATTGGGATAAAAGAGGATGGCAATGTACAGATAAGCTAGTGGGACAACATTTTGTTACTGTAATTCTTGAGGAAGGGAGTTCAGGGCTACAATATGCATTTATAGGGGTATATGGGCCATGATAGAAAAGAAAGAAAGAAATTATGGAAAGAGCTGGCAGATGTTCACAGAACTATAAGTCAGCCTTGGGCAATTCGGGGTGATTTTAATGTAATTTGATTTGAAGAAGAGAGAACAAGAAGAGCCAGAAATACTAGATCAATGAGACAATTTTCAAGAGCAATACAAGATCTTTCCTTGATGGATCTCCCTCTACATGGGGAACATACACATGGTTTAGAGGCAGTAATAATCAGATGGCTTCCAGATTAGATAGATTCCTGATTTCAGAAGGGTGGGATGAGCATTTCAAGGCTATCAAACAAAGAGTTCTTCCCAGAACGACGTCTGATCATTGTCCTACTCCTACTGGAATAGGGGCAAGGGATACTTCAAGTTTGAAAATATGTGGTTTGAACACCAGGGGTTTGTTGATATAATAGACAACGGGTGGAAATCATATGATAGTCAAGGTGAACCAGATTATGTCCTTGCTAAGAAATTGAGGTTGTTGAAGGCGGACTTAAAAAAATAGAACAAGGAGGTATTTGGCAACTTATAAGTGAGGAAGAACAAAGCATTGGAAAGGCTGGATCATATTGATCATAGGCTAAGAAATAATCAGAACAATGAGCAATTAGAAGTTGAAAGGAACAAAGTCATCAGGGAGTTGGAGGAGATAGGGAGTTTGAGGGAATAGAAAAATCTGAAGAAATAAGTTGGAGACAGAAATCTAGATGCTTGTGGTTGGAGTACGGAGATAAAAATACTAGTTTTTTCACAAGCAAGCAAATTCCCACAAGAGATTCAATTTTAATTTATCAAATTAATGATGGAAGGGGAGCTTGTTGAAGATAATGAGCTGATATGAAGATCATTTTACTGAAGCTGAACTTTGGAGACCAAGCTGGGAAGATGATAATCTGAAAAAACTGTCAGATGAAGATAAAGAGTGGTTGGAGAGGCCTTTTACTTTTGAAGAAGTGGAAACAATAATCAACTCTTTTGGGGGTGATAAAGCACCAGGTCTGGATGGTCTTAATCTTCATTTCTTTCAAAAGTGTTGGAACACTGTAAAAGAGGATGTGTGGAATGTTGTGGATGTTTTTCAACAAAAGGCACATTTGTTAGAAGCATAAATTCTACCTTCATAGCTTTGATACCAAAAAAGAAGGGAGCAGTGGAGATAAAAAACTTCAGGCCTATTAGTCTTTTAGGAAGTGTATACAAGGATATTGGCTAAGTTGTTGGCCGAAAGATTGAAACTGGTTGTTGACAATTTGCTCTCTCATCATCAGAATGCCTTTATTAAAGGTAGACAAATAGTAGATGCAGCTTTGGTGGCTAATGAAATTGTGGAGCATTTGTTGAAAATGAAAAAGAGAGGTGTATCTTGCAAACTTGATCTGGAAAAGGCTTATGATTATGCAAATTGAGCTTGCTTGATCAACGCCATGAAGTTGATGAATTTTGGGAACAAATGACTTGACTGGATTAGATTTTGTATTTCTACAGCTAGATTTTCAGTCTTAATAAACGGAAGTCCTCATGGCTATTTCAAGTCTCAAAGAGGGTTGAGACAAGGTGACCCCCCATCACCTTATCTATTTGTTTTAGTAATGGAATTGTTGAGTAACATGTTAAAAAGGGCTGAACAATTGGGTTGGGTTAAGGGGTTGTGTATTGGCAGAAATAATAGTAACAAGAGTGATGTTGTTTCATATTTTATATGCAGACGACACTCTCTTATTCTGCGAGGCAGAGAAAGAACAGTTTCTTTATCTCAGAGGAATTCTACTGATTTTTTAAGCAGTTTCTGGATTGAAAGTAAATCTAGGAAAGAGCAGTATATTTAGTATAAATGTTGATGATTGTATAAGAAACTTTGCAAACATTTTGGGGTGCCAGGTGAAACATTTTCCTACAGTTTACCTTGGATTTCCACTGGGAGTGAGAAGGAATAACCAGAATATTTGGCAAAGAGTTTTGGATAGATGTGCCAACAAATTGGCTCCCCGGAAGAAGCAATATTTGTCACGTGGAGGAAGACTCACATTGATTAATAGTGTTTTAGATAGTATACCTTCCTATCTAATGTCATTATTTGCTATGCCTTATGCAATTGAAAAAAAGATGAACTCTGTGAGGAATAAGTTCTTACGGGAAGGAAATATTAGCAACAAAAAATTTCACTAGTTAGATGGCAAGTGGTCACTAAAGGAAAGAAAGGGGGTGGATTGGGAATTAGAAACTTGAGATTGCATAATAAAAGCATGTTATTTAAGTGGCTTTGGAGATTTAGCAGGAATGAAGGAGTAGTCTGGATTAAAATAATTGAAGCAATCTATGGTAGCAGACAAGGCTGGATTCCCCCTTCAAATATTTTATATACTAGAGGGGGAAAGGATTCGTAAATTTATGGGCTGAGTTTCAACAATTCACCAAATTGGAGGTGGGGAATGGAGCAAAAATTAGATTGTGGACTGATTTATGGACTGGTGATGAGTGTTTGAAACAAAAATTTCCTCTTTTTTTTCAGTTGTTGCAATAACAAAGATGGAGTTGTGGCTGATTCTTTTCCAACACTAGATGGCAGATGAATTTTAGAAGGAATCTAAATGATTGTGAAATTGAGGATTTTTGTCAATTACTCCTTCAACTGGATAATACCCACATTGATCAGAGTTAGGAGGATTCACTAGTAGGATAGCTAGTAAAGATGGAACTTTTTCAGTAAAAAAAACGTTAATAGTCTTCTAGTGAAGCAAACAGGATACCGGGATACTAGTTGGCCATGGAAAGGAATCTGGAGAACTAAAGCTCCTTTAAAGGTACCTTGTTTTGTTTGGATTGCAGCATGGGGAGCTTGCCTTACTCAGGATAATCTTCAGAAAAGGGGTTTTACTCTAAGTAATAGATGTTACTTATGTGAAGAAGAGGTGGAGACTGAATCACCTTCTTATGCATTGCAGAATAGCTAGATAATGTTGGGAATTCTTTTTCAGTATTTGTGGGATCTCTTGGATCATGCCTCAGAGTGTGAAGGAATTATTGGAGAGTTGGCAGCACCAGAGAACGCGTGAAGCTTTGAAGCAAATATGGAGAACTATACCTTTGTGCATATTCTGGACTATTTGGCTAGAAAGAAACAACGCTTGTTTTGATGGGCATAAAGATCATATTTCTCGAGTTAAAAACAAGTGTTTACATTTGTTGGTGTAAAAGTAGTTTCATGATAATATAGATCAATATATGGACATTTTGGAGTTGCTAGGGAGATGTTGTAATTGACTGTATGGATATTCCCAGCAGTCTTTTGTAACTTTTGATTCTGGTACCTTCTTGGTACTTGGTCAATAAACCTTTACCTTATCAAAAAAAAACAAAAAAAAATCTTTGGAAGGTAGATTATCAGCTAATCTAATGGCCAATACATAGATAAATGTGACATGGAAGGTAACATAGAGAAAGAAGTTTGTCATTTTGGGGAAAAACAAGAAAGTAGGGAGAGCTTTTCTCTTTTCATCTTTGACAACTCAGATATGGGGTTTGTTATTAGAATCTGGTCATGGCATGGATGTTGTGAAAAGCAAAGCTATCAAGAGTCAAGTATGTTTGACGTAATGTTTAAAACTAGTGTACTTTGCCTTGTTAACTTTGTTCCTCTATTATTTTTTTTTGCAATTGGAATATTTTATGAGTAGCTCGACAAAAAATAGGATGAAACTCGTTTCATCGATATAGTAGACATACTTGTAAAGACCCCTCCTAAATCTCCCTGCCAAGCATCGAGTTTAGTTTGAACTTGCAACAGAAGTAGCTCCGCTCCATACTAAACTTCAAGAAAAGAAAGGATCGGGCTGTCCACCAATTCTAGAGCTTACCTTATCATCAAGGGCAGTGTGCTTTTACAGATTAAGAGGTGAGTAAAGAAGGGCGTTGTTTGACTTCTCAGCCGCGGGAACAAGAATCCTCCAAAACTAGTAGCATCACTTTGCAATTACAACCACAACAAAGCCACCGCCCTCAGTCTTTAGTGATAGAGGCAACACCTATTAGCTTGAGGCTATCTTCCATAAATGAAATTAAGAACCATATACATAGCTAACTGCATTGCTGAGTGGTATTTGTCAAAAGTCTTTGCCATTCTTACATGGTTTTCTTTCTTTTTCTCCTCTTCACGGTATCTTAGATATACCTGCATCTTCATTTTTTTTAAGTTTAAGGGTGATGTAGCTTTAATGAATGACTGTGTGATTGATTATCCATGGGATGTTGTAGAAGGGATCAGCAGACTCAGGAAGCTATATTTAGGGATATCCATGATTGGTGCATGTTTTACCAGCAGATTTTGCAAGTGATTCTTATGTAACAGCTTAAGAATATCTTTTGTATTCCAGGATGGCGTCATTCTTGGAGCAGACACACGAGCCACTGAAGGACCGATTGTTGCTGATAAGAACTGTGAGAAGATTCATTACATGGCCCCTAACATATATTGCTGTGGAGCAGGAACAGCTGCTGATACTGAAGCAGTAACTGGTAATTTGAGTTTGATATTCATGTATTTCTGTTCGCAATAATAACATCTCTTTTCAAGTTTCAAATCCTATTCTCACTCTTTCTTTCTCATACATTAAGTAGCTACTGCTATTTTGTAGACATGGTCAGTTCCCAACTGAAGCTTCACAGGTATCACACTGGTCGTGAATCCAGGGTTGTGACAGCTCTCACTCTTTTGAAGTCTCATCTTTTCAGGTGAGCATATATTTTAATGTAGAATAACATCTTTACGTGCAATTAAATTGCTAACACAGAGGCTTAAATATGCGCTCTTAACCAGCTACCAGGGGCACGTCTCAGCTGCTTTGGTCCTTGGTGGGGTTGATGTCACAGGGCCACATCTGCATACTGTTAGTTGTCTTTTGTTTGATTCGCCTTAGTATATCATTATTTTTTCCTTTGTAAAAATCCTGAAATGTTGCTGGTTAATGGCCTCTTCTCAGATTTATCCACATGGATCAACGGATACTCTGCCATATGCTACAATGGGCTCTGGTTCCCTTGCAGCTATGGCTATCTTTGAGTCAAAATACCGGGAAGGGCTAAGTGTAAGTTCATTCGCTGCAGCTACATTTAGTCCCTGAATTTGGCCTCTATTTTACATTGTAAATTATTAAAATGTTGAGATGGAATTTCGGTGCAGAAAGATGAAGGGATTAAGCTAGTTGCGGAGGCCATCTTGTCTGGGGTGTTCAATGATCTTGGTAGTGGAAGCAATGTTGATATCTGTGTGATAACAAAGGTCTAATCTCCTTTTAGCAATCAATGACAAAATTTTCATCTTATTATACATGAATCCATGTTCTATTTTGCTAGTATTTCAACTCCTATGCTGATTTGTTAGGGTCACACGGAGTACTTAAGGAATCATATGTCGCCTAATCCCCGGACCTATCCGCAGAAGGGTTACTCATTCCCTAAAAAGGCTGGTTAGTATTCTCATACTTGTCAACGTCCAATATAAATGAGAAATACTTTGTTAAAATATGCAAGTTAGTGTCTGTAAAATGCTTAGCATTCAGCCTGGACTTTACTAATGTGGTTAGCTGAATTGTGCTTACAGAAGTTCTTCTTACAAAGATTATACCATTGAGAGAGATGGTAGAGGTGATTGAAGGTGGAGATGCTATGGAAGAATAACTATATTGCAATGATGAGTTCCATTGTCCTTTCTTTGAAGGAGTGTTGCATTCTCAACAATTTCCAGAGTATCAAGTGTTTGTAATTTTCTAAATGACCTGCTCCATCGATGTTATTAGATATAGCTTCCAAACGAATTGTTGCTGGAGAATGAAATACTGGCTTGGTCTGAATGAATGATTTTGTAGTTTGTTTGTGTTGCCCTGCTGCTTTCAATAGTTTTCCTAGCACTGGAAGTCTGGTTTTTTTTTTTGGTCGTTCGACAGAGATGTTTGCCAGGTGCTTGCGAAGGAAAGAAATATCTGTCTCGTAAATTACACGCCAACTCCAAGAGAGGATAATAGAGATGTTTGCCAGGTGCTGTCAATAGTTTTTCTATCGATGTTTGCTGAGTCCACTATCTGCTAACTATTTTACCAAATTTACAAAGGAAAATACAACTTTTAAGACATTGTGAGCCGCTTAGCCAATTGGTATTGGAACTTGTAGCCAACAATGATTGGACAAAAGATAACTTTTGTAATTTTGTCTCTCTTCCCATTTTTCTCAACCAACACCAGGTTTCTTTTTCAACTACCCCTCAATAATCAATAAAATCCTCTAGTTGATTTCTATTCAAAATTAATTTACCTTTTCACCTTTAAATACGTCTCTCCATTTTTTTTAAGTAGGTATGATTGGAATTAGGTGTGGGCCAATTGGGCTGATGCAATTAATGGATCATTGTGAGTTGGAATTAGGTGTGGGCCAATTGGGCTGATGCAATTAATGGATCATTGTCCAACTCTGCCGAAAGTTGAAATGAGCTAACATGGGTTGGGTTCAGTGATGGAGCCAGAAATCCAGCAAAGGGTGTTCAAATTTTAAATTTAAATAAATATTTTTTAGATGAGCGGGTGCACCAAAAAATTTAAATCACACTATATATAACATAAAGAGCCATATCTCCTTACCATATCTACTAAAACTATCACTATTTTATTTTAATTACTTAATATCCCATATATTAACAAATAAACCCCCTTCCTTTCCCTCAGATACATCGCTCAAACCACATCTCCATATCCCCCTTCATCCGCTTGATTTCACGGCAACACCCAATTTCAAACCCCAAATCAGTTTTTCACGGTTAATTGATTTTCCCCTATTGTTTCTCTCTCATCAACTTCACTAAAGCACGTTCTTTCACCATCGCCAGAACCATAACCTCAATGTTGGTGAGTTTAATCAATATTTAAGTAATGTATCAATAGTTTATGTAAGCATAGAATTCTATTTTTTCAATTTTAATCCACAAATTTCATACAGTATTCAAAAAGTTTGGTGATTACTTGCTTAGTACAGATCATGTTAAACACCATTAATGACCGAAGAAGGACCTTCTTTCACTTTGGGTGTGAGTCAGTTAGACAATATTGTAGGAACTCCCGCTACTATGAAACTAAATTCTGATTGTGATGGTGACGATGAGGGTTTTGCTGAAAATAGATCTAAACACCGGAACAACCCTGTAAAAATGAAGCAACTGCGTGAAGATCTCATACAAAGAACAAACAATCAACCAACTATTCATCAGGATGAATCAGATGGTATAGAAGCAGAAGACAAAGATTGTGATTCTGAAATTGAGGTAAACAATATTCTATATATATTACGCTAGTCATACTCATGTATATTGCACGCCCATATCCGTGGCTACATGTATCAGGACCATCCCAAATACCGCTTAATGTTCTAAATGATGTTTCCCAGATCTATGGCTACATGTATCATGATAAAAAAAAGTGTAACAACACTTGATACATAGGTGGTGAACATGTGATACATGTCAAAACGGCTGCTACATCACTTATGTATAAATCCCTGCTACATCAATTTGTAATATAGAAAATATGTCATGATACATGAGACCATGTATCATGTATACATCGGTTATGTATAAATGCCTGCTACAACACTCTGAAAATATAGAAAATATGCCCTTGATACATATAGACATGTATCATGTAATGTTTTCTATATTACAAAGTTATGTAGCAGTGAGTGAATTGCAACATAGGACCATGTATCATCTTGGCTGCTATAGTTTCTACAGTCAAGTAATATGATTCACAGACTTGTACATTAATTATAATCTTTTATATATTCATTCATCTGATGCAAATAATATTTTATACATGCTGCTGTAGAAAATTAAATTTGTAGTGAAAAATCTACCTAACCATCCTCTCCGTATCAGTAGCCAAGGCAATGCTGCTATTGTCACTGACGTGAAGTCAATACTCGGTGATGATGGATTTGCAACATTTGGGAGGACCTGCTTTGGGGTATATCTCAACATACCCAAATATACATTTCAAGGTCAAGTGTCTAGGTGCATCATGACACTTGAAATAGAACATGACAATTCCCAGGAGTTCTGAATATGTATTAATGAAATAATTCTACGGTTCAGCATTTTTGAGTTTGCACTCATTACTGGCTTAAAATGCATCGGAAATGAGGATGATTTTCAATTCTCTGATGATGAATGGAGAGTGCTTTGGCAGAAGTATTTCTCGTGGGCAAGCCTTGTCTATAAATCCCAACTTGTTCTATGTTGTCAAGAGAAGAGATGGGACAATAATTTTGAAGATGCTATGAAGATGGCCCTATTATATTTCATTCACACATTCATCCTTGCATAACTGGATACTATACATTTCTGAGAAAGATTTTCATCTGGTGGACAATGGCACTTACAATCAGTATCCATGGGGGAAGCGTGCATTTGTCCTATTAGTCCAATCTTACAGCAATACTATGGACTTCACTAAAAAGTTTATCAGAGTTGCTGGCATGCCATACGCAATGCAAATTTGGTTCTATGAGTGCTGTTCGGATGTTGATAAAGATTTAGCCGTCAATGAAGGTGACTTAATTCCTAGGATTCTTAACTGGCGAGTTATCACTGATAAACCCAAATTTAAAACTATCATGGCCAGCATGCTTAAAAAGGTACACTAAATCTAGTTAGGTTGATTTATGCAAATTTTCTAATGTATCATGTACAAATTTGTAAATGATACATGTTCACATATCATGCATAAGTCGTGCAGCTCAATATTTTTTTTAACTGATACATGTACAAATCTGTACATGATTCATGGTTATTTATTATTTTGTGTATCCTATATATGTTCCTAAGCAAATTTATTCCCACTTTATTTTCACAGGTTTGGCAAAATATCACTCCTACAGTCAATGAAATTGCAATACTTGACTTGCCACCTTCGAATGATGCAGCATCAAAAGAATCAATCAATGCATCTCTTCCAGAAGGTTATGAGGATTTTACTTCTGCACCACCCCCAAATATCTTCAAGAGAGATATTAATGTGGCTACTCCCTTATCCGTCCCTCCATCAAAGAAGCCAAAGACTGTTTTGAAGCCCAAAAAGGTCAAAAAAATTATCAAGAGAATTGGTAAACCAACAAAGACAACTGCCAAGGAAAAATAGCTTCAGGATCTCTCCGAATTTGCTCAAGCTCATGTATACTTTGTTGATGATAGTGGGTCTACTATCGATCTTTCAAACGTCTTTGAGAAAGATGTTCCTGTAATGGACGCTGAGTCTACTGTTCATGTACAAAATTCATCTTTAAAAGGAAAACTAGTCGTAGATTTAGAGACACCTATTGAACTCCCAAAGAATTCAGCAAAAGATAAAGATAAATTGAACACTGATGAAGCAAAAAACCCTCTGAATGAATCTGCCAGTGGATCAAACATTGAGGATTCTGTTCTGAGGAAAGAAATAGATTCTGTCAAAAAATACGTAAGTAGTGAAGGTGTTTTTATTCAATTATAATTAGTCCTAATTATTATACATAGTCACTTGTTTATATTGATTTATACATTTGCAGGTTGACAAAAAAATTGAGGGTCTTCAAGAATTTGTTAAGATGCAGTTCACAGCAATTCTCAAAGCTATTAAAATGAATTTTATTTTCGAATCAAAGATATATGAAATTATAACTCATATGCAATACACTCTAAGATTTTTTTTAGTTTTTTTTAAGTGTTCTTATTAAATATATTATAGGCTCCCGACATTCAGTGCGATCAAAATGTGAATCAAGGAACAAATCAGAATGCAGATGGTCATAGTGCAGGCAACAATGACATTCCAGATGATGCAAACGTCTATGACGATGTTAAGGGAAAAGTAACTGACATCAAAACAAATCACACATTTGAAGTTCATGATCACTTTGAAGTCTAATTTAGTATAGTTTTAGTTTCCGTTATCCTAGAATCTCCCAGCATATACATACCATGTATCTCATTTTAGTTTTCATTATCCTCTAATATCCCAGCATCTACATACCATCTATATCTTTAGCTTCCTATATCTTATATGTTGCTGATATTTACATATCATGTATCAAGCATAATTTTTATAACAACGTATCGGACAGTGTTATTTTTTACCTTATCTTATTATATGTTAGCATGTACACACCATGTATCATGTGTTAATTGAAAATTATATATATTAGAACCTTTTTTCATATACATTATATGTATCAAGTACACTTTATTACATTATATTCAGGTACACATCATGTATCAAGCAGTGTTTTGATGTATATACGCATACTCTAAATATTCTTTACCTTTTGACAAATACCATTACAGGCAAAAATTGATAACCCAACAACCATTGAAGAGGGTACACATGAGGATGCAAAGAATAATATGGCTTTGATGATCGCACCAATTTCTGTTGTTCATTCAGATCAATTCACTGAAAGTCAATTCCTCATTAGTGACAGTTAGCTCCAGACAGAGGTTCCAGTTATAACTATCGTACCATGCACAGACTATCAAACGTTGATTTAGAGGATTGCTAGGCATTTTAGGCCTTCTAGATATGCCATATCGCCATACGTCACTAACTTCTCATCCAGTGAAAAAGGCAAGGAAAAAGTGGATAATACTCTGCCTATGAATCATCCATTTGAGCTTGAAATGATAAGTGGCCCACATTCTGTGGAATTATCTAGTTCATACTCTGACAGGATACGTGATGGATTACTGAGAGCACATTACAACAAGTACGTTCATCGTCTGGGTCATATTTTTATTCAAAAATATTTAGTCGTAATTATTATCTAATATGTTATACTCAATCAAGAAAGATACAGATGACTACTACAGGGTTAAACAAGGTGGACTTCCTAAGAGGATTGAATTTGTTATTGCTCATGTTGAGACAAAAAATTAGTTTTACATTATGTCTGAACCTGACAAATGCTGAAATGATGAGGTATGATCATTTTAATACGTCTCGTCCTATTATACATATTTTATTTTCATGTATATGTATAAAAATTTTAAAAATTTCAGCATGATACATGTGCTTCAACTTTATAACTTACATATATGGGACAATCCCCTTCCCTACCAGTCTCTCATTTATATTCTGCTTCATCCACCACCTCCTTGTTTAGTATTCAACACCATGAATCATAATAAATTAAGTTCCTTTATGTTATTTTTTTTCAACATGTTGATATGATATTCTATTATCTGCGCAAAAAATTCAAGAAGCAGATCAATACAACAATAATGTGTATTTTCAAACCTCTGATACATGACATATGGCATAGATATCATATGCAGACGGAGGATGCTGATGTTAGTGTTGCTACTCAGGAAGACTCAATATGTTTATATATTAAGGGTTTGAGGATACCTACTGGTCTGTCGTGGCATTTGGTAGATGATGTCTATATTTCAGTTAATTATAAGGAAAAAATACATTGGATTATAGTCGTCGTCTCACTCAAGAAAAGGTGTATAAGAGTGTATGACTCGTTCCATGCAGCAGGACACAAAGCTGCAATCAAGTCAGATATCTATAGGATTGCCGAAATGTTGTCATTCTACTTG
Organism: Jaltomata sinuosa; assembly: GCA_003996215.1. Lineage (NCBI taxonomy): Eukaryota > Viridiplantae > Streptophyta > Magnoliopsida > Solanales > Solanaceae > Jaltomata > Jaltomata sinuosa. The sequence continues at coordinate 76,668 of QJPP01000618.1, read as the reverse complement.
ACAATTAGCAATTTTTATGAGTAGACAGATCATACGGACTGGTCCAAAATTGAAGCCTATAAGGACAAAACTGATGCAGACCCATTCGAAATAAAATTTGTCACTGGCATAGCACAACAAGAAAGCGAAACATTTGTAAGTACTACTGAAACGTTTGAATCATATTATTTCTTCATCAGTTGTACTCATACACTTAACCATACACATAAAAATCTGCAGGGATTGTGGAGTTTTCGTAGCTTCATTTGCTGAGTATTTAAGTGATAAACTTCTAATACCATCTTCGGGGCTTGAAGCCAATTTTTATCGTGTCAGATATGCCTCACTCCTTTGGAACTACGAAACGCATAAAGCAAACGATGGTAGAATTAGCGACAATGAAGACTCACCACCCCCAAAGTGCAGACCCTTTGATACAGACAATCATGATATTTTAGACATTTAGTAGTGTGTTTTTTGAATAATCTACTATTTTTACTTAAATATGCTGGCAGACACAATAGACACATGTTTTTTAGTTAATCTTTCATACAGTTCAATGTGTATGAAATCTTTTAGTAACTAAATATGTCTTACTTTTTTGATGCATCAGTGTACTTAATCAAAGTCCTGCAGTGATACATATTTTTTATTCTTGTGAATTTTAAACACACATTTTAAAATGAACATACATGTATATAGCTATACATATTCAAAAGATATGTAAATGAATCATACATTGGCCTTGATACATTCCACATGTATCAAAGAAACAACCCAAATATATATTCCATGTATTAAACAGAATTAAGTTCAAGCGGAGTTCAGATCTACACTCATGTTACATATACATACCATGTATCAAGCAGTGTTTAATTCAACACATATTGTACATTAACATGCATGTATATGGCTATACATATTCAAAAGATATGTAAATGAATCATACATTGGCCTTGATACATGTGAAATGTATCAAAGCAACAACCCAAGTATATATACCATGTATCAAGTCAGTTCAAGCGGAGTTCAGTTCTATACTCAAAAAATATATACATACCATGTATCAAGTAGTGTTGAATTAAACACACATCTATACATTAACATGCATGTATATGGCTATACATATTCAAAATATATGTAAATGAATCATACATTGGCCTTGCTACATTTCACATGTATCAAAGTAACAACCTAAATATACATGCCATGTATCAAACAGAATTAAATTCAAGTGGAGTTCAGATCTACACTAGGTTACATATACATACCATGTATCAAATAGTGTTCAATTCAACACACATTTATACATTAATATGCATGTATATGGCTATACATATTAAAAAGATATGTAAATGAATCATACACTGACCTTGATACATTCCACATGTATCAAAGCAACAACCCAAGTATACATACCATGTATCAAACAGAATTCAGTTCAAGCGGAGTTCAGTTCTACACTCAGGAAATATATACATACCATGTATCAAGCAGTGTTGAATTTAACACACATTTATACATGATACATAATCTACTCACACATACACCAAGATCATCATAACATATACGTGGCATGTATTCAGAGCATTTTTTGTAACTGTAATATATACAGTTAATTTTCAATTTCCCAGGTCATTATAACAAACAAAATTGATAAACAACAGAATCAAAAGAGATTCTTACTTCTTGATATTCATTAGTATTCTCTCTCAAAGAACAACTCATTTAGTAAATCAAATGATGTATCAAGCATTATTTGCAACAAATATAAATTCATGTTAGTCATCTGTAACAGATAACTCATTTTTATTTAAAGCGTTGAATGCAAGAATTTTAAAAATCAGTCATGTATTAGTCAGCTTTGACGTGGGAAGTAGCCACACGACCTCCTATTATGACCTTTTCGCTCACACTGTTCACACCGATTTGTTGTTGTTGAAAGTGTTTCACTCATCTTCTTGTGCCTCCCTTTCTTCGGCCTTCCCGGTGATCTCTGGTATCTTGGTGGTAAAATTAATTCTTCCACATGCGAAATACGTCAATCCTTTTTATTAGGCATCGGAGCGAACGATAGTGCACATGTTTGAACCAGCATATCTGATGTTGACACCCAATTTTGACCTCTCTAAACCTTTCTTGGGCTGTTATTTTACTAGTTATTCTTATTTTTTAAGCTTAATTCTCCTCGCATATTGCTCTTATCTGCTAAATAAATCACTTGTTTTGTCATCGTCGTTATGTTTTTAAATTCGTATATAAGTTAAAAATATAATTTATTCCTTATTATTACTATTCTATCGTAAATTTTGAATAATATTACGTGTCATTAATCTTACGTATATGCGTAATTTATTTATAATTTTAAACAATATATATACATTTTTGATAATTATCATTAATTATTTTTGTCTACTAAATTGTATATATGTAGCATTTTATGTACTAATTATCGTTAATCATTATTTTGTTTATCAAATTATATATGATTTTATTAATCAAATAGCAGCCCAATTACATTTGGTCTTCCAAATCTATTTAAATTCTAGCCCCTTTTTATTCAATTCATTTCAATTATAGCCTAAATTTGAACTAATCTGGCCCATTTTTAAATCCAAATCCGATTTCAATTGACCCAATTGTGTGACCTGACCCGCGACCCGGATCCGACCCAAGTTTCATCTAAATCTCAACCGTCCATCCAAGATGATCAACGGGTCAGATCAACCCTCTCCTCTCTTTCCTTTTTAATGATCAACCTCCCCCAAACCCTGATTTTTTCACTTCTCCACCAAACAAGCCGCCACCCTCACCCCTTCACACTCTCTTCTCTCTCGTCCTCTTCACCATCATTAGCGAACCCCGATGCCGGCACCACCATCTGCCACCCCCAACAGTCTCATCTCCGTCATCCCTTTTCTCCCAAAGTCACCAAACCAGCCGCCCTCATCTCCTGCCTTCTCCTCTCTCTTCTCCACCATCGCCGCTGGTAAATTGCTAGCCACGACGATACAGCAACCACCCTCACCCCTCAAAACTCTCTCTCTTCCCCTCTCTTCTTCTTTCTTCACCGCTACCACTATCGCCACCGGCGAACTGCTAGCCGGGCGGTCCTGCGCCACCCTTTCTCCTTGTTCTCTGTCTTCTCTCTCCTCTTTCCCCCCCATCTAACGAACCCAGGCGCCGAGACTGCCGTCGCCAGACAGCCACCAAAACCCCACCACCTCCATCACCCACCGCCGCTCCACCGTCTCTGGTGAAAGCGGCCACCAACACGCCTCCACAGTTTTGTCCGAACCCCTCCAAAATTCTCCCTCCTCTGATGAAATCTGAGAACCTCCGATGAGACAAGCTTTGGGACAGAATGTCGAGGGCCCATCGGTAATAGGATAGCATTTTTCAAGGCAAAGGAAAATTGCCCGCCTCCGGCTGTCTCCATATTTCAAGTTTTGGGCTTCATGACCGATTCTCCGACTTCGGTAATACCTTCTGCATCTAACCGTTCTCCTCATCTAAAACTGTGAGAACCATTTCGTAGCTTGACTATGAGATTCGATATTTGATTGTTATTTAGGTGAAAAATTAATTGGGTATTACTTGTTAAGATATTCAAACCATCATCCCGTCGATTGTGGTTAATGTTCGTTCATAATTATATGTCTAATTACATATATGCTTGATTAATCTTCAATTTGAAAGTATGGAAGTCATGTAATCACTCAATGTGTTTGTTTCTTTGTCAATTCGACTCATATGACAACTTTGCCTACTTGCTTATTCCCTTCTGCTTAAGACTGACTCATGGCAGCTTGGATTTTTGTTATTCTTGGTGGAGTTGACTCTAATAGCTAATTCTTTTCCCTAAATTGATCAAGATAGTTGTAATATTTGTCTATCTATGATAACTCTACCTTATTTCACTCTGTTTATTGATACTTCCTTCCCCTTAATTAGTTAAAAAAAAAAAAAATTCTTGAATGCTAGTCTATTTTGGTAAATTTTGATAGTCTCAAATGATTATTTCCTTTCTTATTCTAGGCTTAATTGTGACTGCCTTTAAATCTATTTTTACTTGCCTGATCTCATGTTTCTTGCCTATTCTGTCTAAGGGAAATCTTTGTGATTTTTCCCTCAATTATTTCTGTGACGAGTATTTATGGTAGGATTGGTTTCTCCTTACACCGAATTAATTCAATTTGCTTTAATCAAGGTAAGACTTATGTGATTGATGATTCTTTTCCTTGATTGAGTATGACTACACTTGACTATTTAAACAACTCTTTTCCTCTCCATTGGGGGGACGGACTTTACACTCATGTTGACTACTCTCATATTGTTAAAAAGCTCTCTACTGTGAACAAAATTGTTGATTGCGAAGTGTTGGACTTCAAGTTTCTCTTATTGTTTATTGCAAACCGGTATGTCTCTCAATTCGCATACATAATTTATGAGTTTGATAGAAAGCATGACTATAGGAGTTTAAAGCTAATAACTTATTGCCTACTTGATTATGTGATCCAAACTGCCACTACTTGTAGATCATGTATTAGTTGTATATGTTACTGCCATTATTCTTTCTTGCTATTGTTCTGGAATATGTTGTGTGGAACAGAGAGGGCCTTAAACATATCCTAAACCTTGACATGGGCAATGCCTAGAACCCTTGAGGTTCTCATGAAACTTTGCGATGTCAGGGACTAGTATTAGGAATCGTTATAGGCTCCCTTGCATTTTTGTATATTTGTCTTTAACAGGTTCTTTACTAGCATTTGGTCGGGACCTTGAAGAGTTGCCAGGATTCGAGAGTCTCCAAGATTTAGACCTGTTTATTTTATTTCTCATTCATTTATTTGGTTTGTAATATTTTGTATAAACTTCGATAAATAATAAGATACATTAGGGGGTGCAACAGGGAGGGGCAAACTACGTGCTACTTGCTTAATTGTAAACCGTAGAAATTATGCCTATAGGATTTCTGTTGATCTCATTTGTTAGAAATTATGCCTATAGGAGTGTATTAATATCGTTTGTTAGAAATCATGTTTTAGGTTTCAAAATCCGCTTTAAAAAATCAGAAATCGTGCTTATATGATATTTCCGTTTCAACATGTTAAATATGATATTATTTATCTAGAAATCATGCCTATAGGCTAAAAACTGTTTTTAGTTGTGAAACCACGCCTAAGAGTCAAATCCGTTTTAGCATATCGAAATCAGTGTCAGCATGTTTAAAGCTGTTAAATTTAATTCGGCATATTAAAGTCACTTTCGGCATGTTTAAATATGTTAAATTTAATTCAGCATATTAAAGTCACTTTTGGCATGTTTAAATATGTTAAATTTAATTCAGCATATTAAAATCAGTTTCAGCATGTTTAAAATCAGTAAATTCAGGCCCGTAGGCAAATCAGTTTCAGCATGTTTAAATCTGTTAAATTTAATTCAGCATATTAAAATCAGTTTCAGCATGTTTAAATCCGTAAAATTTAATTCAGCATATTAAAATCAGTTTCAGCATGTTTCAATTTGTTAAATTTAATTCAGCATATTAAAATCAGTTTCAGCATGTTTAAATTCGTTAAATTTAATTCAGCATATTAAAATCAGTTTCAGCATGTTTAAATCTGTTAAATTTAATTCAACATATTAAAATCAGCTTTCAACATGTCAAATCATTTAGATAGCATCCCTATAGGATTTAAATTTGTTTTAGTATATTATTTCATTTTAGATATCATGCTTATAAGATCAAGTGGTAGTTTATTAAGGTGTTAATTTCTGAAACATAGTTTATCACCTTGTACCTTCATTAAGTGATTAAGAGGCATGTTTGAGACTGTTATGTGCTACCTGTTAAAATGTCCCTTCTTGTTTTGCTTGACGCTTTCCCGAGTCTAATTAGTAACCTTAGGTTTTATTCGTCTAGATCCATATCCAAGTTAGTACGTCCAATGCCTCTTGGACATTAAGTTGGGACGGGTAGGCATACTAAGGTACGCTAGACTTTTCCATTTCTTTAGTACGCGCTTTAGGCTAATAATAATCTTAATGACCAACTTAGGCGGGTAGACAGACGGATATGATGGAAATCGACCCGAGCCGAATACGACAATGTCTTTGGAATTGTCTCCGATAATAAGCCGGGCGCTGATCCGAATAGGTTAAAATTAACCTAGGTTTGTTTCTTTCTATTTGTTTGGGTTAGTTAACTAAGTCACTTAGTAATTAGGTCTCTTTTCCTATATCATTGTGTCACTTCTGACTTCTCGCTTATCTGATTTTTTTTCGTTTATTTATTTACTTGCGTTAATTCATGCATGATTTTCTCATTTAGATTTTAGTAATTAAATTAGACTAAATACTTGTTTAAAAATAAAGTTTTCACTTGTTTAATTACATAGTCTTTAGTTTAATTAATCGACCTATTATTTATCACCTATTCCCACATAAATAACGAATCTGGCAGGGACCCACATTTGTGGACCTCGAAAGGTGCTTAACACCTTCCTTTTGAGGTAACTTGATCCCTTACCCGATTTCTGGTTGCGTAAACTTAAAATTTAATTTAATTGTAATTAGTTAGAACGGCGCCCTAACGCGCCTTAAATTCGTTAGGTGGCGACTCTTTACCCTCTTTTCCTAAAAGAGAGTTGTCACGTCGAAACCTGCTTTTCCGCGAGAAAAATGGGGCGCGACAGAATGGCGACTCCGCTGGGGATACTTAGGTTCTAACCATTACGGATTTTATGTTATGTGGGAATTTGTGTTACCTTATTTTATTTAAAGAATGTTTTTCTTCCTAATTAATTTCGTTATTTTTATTTTTCATGTTTAGCTTGCTCTTTTGTCAAATTACTTGTGATTCTTTATTAATTTGTTTACTTGCTTTTTTTTTTTACTGCTTTCATTAACTGTTCAATATGTTACTTTCCTTTTTATATATGCTACATGTTATCGCTTTTCATAACTGGCATTCCGTTCATACTTCCCCCACTTGGGAGCTTCACACTTTCACACACCATACACGTGAGTTGTGCCTTTGCACTTCTCCAAAATTCTTTCAAACACCCATTTTAAAGAGTTGGCATAGACGTGGGGTGAGCGGATAGTTTTGCTACCGTGTGACCACGTGCCTCCTCGCATAGGAAAACCTTGAGTCTGTGTCCATCCAAATCTTGGAAACCTAAGATAGCGTTGTGCCCACCTCTTATAGTTAACTCATGCATGTATTAACTATAAATGGGTGTTCGTGACACCAAAATGATGCATATATTTATTTGCTATGTGCTAATCTTTTATATTTACGTTATCATTATTGTCTTAGCCTATCTCTTACTCTTAGAATTTCAAGCTTTAGGCGACGTCAAAATTCATTTATTTGCACTTGATGCAAGTAATTTTGTAGTACCGTACCTTTTTCCTTTAGGCCCAGATCATACAATCTTAGGGCCTAGTCAAATCCTCCTTTATTCTAACGTTATGATTTGAGCTTGTCCTCTAGAAATCTTCTTTTGACATGCAAATCATCTCTTGATTTGATCTAATCCTTGATAGGATATCCTAGACCCCTTTCTAACCACTTGGGGTAATTGGTTACCTTTAGAATATCCTTGACTCATCGCGTTCTACATGGACATATTATTTTCTCTGTCAAAATTCTATTTATTTGGGTCCATATTTCATCGTAAGTTTGACTTGCAATCATCAACATTCGATGTTTGTGTCATCTTTCGACTCTCGCAGCTTTTGAGTTGTTAGATCCCTCATAACCTTAATTCAATTACGAACAAATCATAATCTGTTACTCAGATAAGTAAGGCATTCCACTCTATGACTCCATAATATTGTTCTTCATAAGATATTTTCTTTCGTGCATTCCTCCTTTGTTAATCATGAATCTACTTCTCCTAAGGTTGACTAAAGTTGAACGTTAGATGAAAAGAATAATGTGGAGAGAGCTCTAGTGTTCAACAATAATCAACTTTGTTCATCCTACGACTACCTTGTCTCTTAAGATTTCATCCTAGTATCGTGCCGAACCTTCGAAATCATAAATTTTGTTACTATCATAAATTTCGTGCAAAGCTCAAATCTCTGCGTTTAAATCACTCTTTAAATTTTAATTCTCGTCCGTTTTGGGCGTCTTTTATTTTTAAGTATCATTATCATCATTATTATTCAATGTTTCAAGCTTATGTATGCTACATGATAATTTTATTTGTGTTTAATTTTGCTCAAAGGTTGTCTAGCGTTTGAACATCGATTCGACTAAGAATCTGCAATATGACAAATACACTCAGTATTCGAAAGAAAGCTAGTCTTCTTCCTTCTAGCTCCAGGCAAAACACTTTTTGGACTATATCTCCTCTCTCCGTCCCTACTCATACACTCCCTGAACAAATGTCTTCCGCCCACATTGATCGTGGTACTTTACCGAGCATGATTGTATCTGGCGAAAATAAGAACAACAAGCTAGGTGCATTGCAAAAAAGGATTCATGATTTAGAGGAGAGGGTGGATCAAAATTTACGCTCTGAAAATGTTTATGACCTGAGATATAAGAAATTATGTCTACATCCAGGAATTGAATTGCCGCTAGGGTACAAAGTTCCAAGATTCAATGTGTTTGATGGGCATGGAGATCCAATCACACATCTTAAGGATTATTGCAGCAGATTAGTTGGAACAGGACATAACGAGGCTCTTCTTATGAGGTTATTTATTCAGAGTTTATCGGGAATAGCACTCACATGGTATGTCAAACAAGACTTTGACAAATGGTATTCGTGGGAAGATATGGCTCGAGACTTTGTAGAACAATATAAGTTCAACATTAAGGCCGATGCAACTATGCTAAATTTGCTCGGATTAAGAAAATTGAATCACGAGTCTTTTGAGGAATATGTAACACGATGGAGATTAGAAGCTTCTAAAGTGCGTCCTTCAGTACCTGAAGAAGAATTGGTATAAACCTTCATAAGATCACTCGATGGTGTATATTATGAATCATTATACTTTGCAAGTATTCAAAGCTTTGATAATCTGATTCGAATTGGGAAAGAATTAGAATATGGCATTCAGACGGGGAGAATCAATGATGTTTCTACAATACAAGCCGCCTTTCAAACATCGAAGAGCTCACAGGATGAAAGAGGAAATAAGATATCGACCCCTGTACCTCAAACACAATATCATCAAAATTCTGAACAAGTCCACGCCATTTTCGATGAATGTCCCCAGTCGATAACCCACAAAGTTCTCCAGAGGTGTATCAGGCACCCGATTTTTCTCCACAAAAAGGGAGAAAACCTCGTATCTTTACTCCTTTAACGGAAACTTTGTCGAGTATATTTCAAAGATTGTGGGCTCAAGGAGTGTTGAAACCAATAAGAGGATGGATTCCTAGGTACTCATCTCCGTGTTTTGATCCATTCAAAAGTTGTGTTTATCACTCAAATGTTCAAGGTCATGATATCGAGGAATGTTCAGCATTGAGGCACAAAATTCAGACTCTGATTGAGAAGGGCAAAATAAAAGTGCAAAGATCACTAAACAGTAATCTTGTCATGATAAATGCAGTCATTGTTCAAGGTGATCCAACAAAAATATTTCCAAGACACTTAACAAGAAAGCGCAAGCTACATCAAAGGAATTGACGAGAACAAGACTCTCATATGCAAAGTGTTACTATCCTCTATTTGTCCGTCTTATGATCAATAAACTTCTTCTGCTTTTATTCACTCTCCTTCGTATTCCTGAACTACATTTGACCTGATTTCCATTTGGATATGTAGGCAGCTCATTATTGGGTTCGGTCTTAATCTAATAAAAAAAAAATTCTCCTTTCACCTTCAAATCAAATTGTCCTTGATCAAGCTATCCACTCATTAAGCCTAAATTCTTTTAGTCTGTCAAGCAACCAATAATATCATAATGCAGATTCAAAATTAGGATCGTGATGGTCAAGCGCAAGGCAATCATATCTTTTGTGCTAATATTTTTCTTTGAGTGAAGCAGGAATACATGACTCTTTACATGAAAATATTGTCTGAATTTTGAGAAACCTTAAAAATTTCTGCAAACCGGAGGCAATCTTTCGATATGGGAAGACCTGCATAAAGTATTTTATTTTAAACTGGGGCAGAAATTTTTGAGAAGTCCTCAAAAATTTTACCAAAATACATGGCGAGCTCGAATTCACAGAATCAAAACAATGCAAAGAGGCAAAGACAAGTTAAGGTACGTGTCAATCTCACCTTTTAAAAACTCACAGCTTTTCTTTGGATGCAGGAATAACAAGTGTAAAACACAAATTATTTTCGCAATCAAGAAAAATCGTCACCAAGAGATGCTCTGCTTCCTTTCGCATCTGACGCAAAGGCTAAGATATTCTATCCTTATACTTCCGAATTATGCTATTTTTGGCCACTAAATACTTGAATTGAGCCACTAGCATTTAGTTAAGCTACTTTTGATCCATTGAATATGGAAATCAGATTATTATTGCTACTGAGCTACTAATATGTAGGCTCGTTCACCTTAAGAGGACATCTAAGGTTATCCCGCCTTACAAATGGGACACCAAAGGTTGGTCCGCCTTACAAATGGGACACTTAGGCTTGTTCGCCTTACAAATGAACATTCAGGCTCGTTCGCCTTACAAAGGGACATTCAGGCTTGTTCGCCTTACAAATGAACATTCAGGCTCGTTCGCCTCACAAAGGAACACTTCAGGCTTGTTCGCCTTACAAATTAACATTCAGGCTCGTTCGCCTTACAAAGGAACACTTCAGGCTTGTTCGCCTTACAAATTAACATTCAGGCTCGTTCGCCTTACAAAGGAACACTTCAGGCTTGTTCGCCTTACAAACGAACATTCAGGCTCGTTCGCCTTACAAAGGGACATTCAGGCTTGTTCGCCTTACAAATGAACATTCAGGCTCGTTCGCCTTACAAAGGGACACTTAGGCTTGTTCGCCTTACAAATGAACATTCAGGCTCGTTCGCCTTACAAACGTACATTTAGGCTCGCACGCCTTACAATAAGACATCTTCTTTTGGCCCTACAAAATATATATATTATTTTTTTATAAAATCCTTACGTACTACCATCCACATGTTTAACAACTGACGATTTCTCTTTAAAGGTTTAAACTGGGGCAGAATTTTTGAGGTTCCTCAAAAATACTGCAACAACATAAGGCGATAAGCTTTCTCGGCTCTTCTCTTCATTATTATTTATTACTATTTTGCGCCACATTAGTCAATACTTCTCTATATTAATGAGCTAACAATTTTATCTAGTTGTGCAGGCAAGACAAGAAACGGCCAAGAGAAATTCTTCAAAGCGTAATCTTTATTCGTAAATCATATTCCCATTCCATTTTGCTCATACTCTAATCTTGTCGACTCGTGCTATCCTAATTTAAAACTCATATCGGTCGATTTTCCTTAGGGACCTCGTTCGTCTCTAAATCTAGAACTACACATGGTCTGATTCCCGTAAAAACAGAGATATGTAGGCGACTTGAAAACTGAAGTCTCGGCCACAACTCTTTTATAATTCCCCCTTGTTTCTCCGATTGCGAAGAACTACGCCTCAGATCGTACAAAATTGGCTACTAAGTCAACGTTCCTTGCCCGATAATTCATCCTTCATTTCCGAGCAAGGAAGGGGCAGCTGTTGACACCCAATTTTGACCTCCGTATACCTCTCGTGGGCTGTTATTTTACTAGTTATTCTTATTTTTTAAGCTAAATTTTCCTCGCGTATTGCTTTTATTTACTAAATAAATCATGTATTTTATCGTCGTCTTAACACTTTTTTAATTCATATGCAATTTATAAATATGTAATTTATTTCTTAATTATTACTATTTTATCATAAAATTTGTATAATATTACATGTCATTAATTTTACGTACAATATATATACGTAATTAATTTTAAATAAAATTCTTTGCTTGATAATTATCGTCAATTATTATTTTATCTATTAAATTATATATACGTAGTATTTTATTTATTAAATAGCAGCCTAATTTCAATTTTTTCTTCCTAAATTATTTAAATTCTAGCCCCTTCTTACCTAATTTATTTCAATTTTAAGCCTAGATTAAGCTAATTTGGACCAATTTTAAATCTCAAGTCTAATTCAATCTCAGCCGTTGATCTAATACGATCAACGGCCGAGATCAAACCCCTTTTCTCTTTCCTTTTAAACAAACCCCAACCCTAACCTAATTCATTTTTCCCCCACCACCAGCCGCCTCTCTCCCTCTGCTCCGCCCACCTCACTTCGCCATCGCCACCCCCGCCGCTCCGGCGCTCAACCAACCAACACCACCCTTCTCCATCTCCACGCCACCATGCCGCTGCCATCATCTCTCTTCACCGCCTCTCTCTCATCTTTCTCACGCTACCAGTCGACCCCTTCACCGGCATTCCCTCATACCAGCCGCCACCCCTCCATCTCCCTCACTCTCCTCCTCTTCTCTCCCCACCGACGAGCGGCGGCTCGATGTCACCGCCTCGTCTCTCCGGCGAAACCTCCACCAAACAAACTCCCTCCGCCGTCCTCCCCACCTCCGGCAGATTCCAGAAACAACCACCCCAAACTCGCCCCCTCATCTTCATCTCCTCTCTCCACCGCCCCTCCAACGAAACAACCTCCACCCCTCACCCAAAAAAAAGAGCTCCATCTCTTCTTCTGATCTCTGACCAGCACCTCCACCACACCAAAATAGAAACCCAAAGCCCTATTTTTAGCTCCACAAAGAGGAAACTGTACAAGGTACCGGTGGTCGATTTCGTCAAAATTGTTTCCACCACATTCCGAGGATAACAAGAAATCATTGTTCGTTTCTGTTTTGGCCAAGTTTGACATTCTTTGATATAGGTAATATTATCCAATTTCGAGCATGAGTTTGGTGTAAAACATGTTCCTGTCTGTTTGAATGTTTTCACTCTCATCGAGCATGATTAATTCTAATGCATGTGTCTGATTTGAATATCATGTGCTTACTTGTTGGATTAATTCTTGATTTGAACAAATTGAGCAGTATATTATTCCTTAAGCGATGTTCGCGATAGTTGAGTTAGGTCGAATCTGTGTGTATACACTGCTTACATGCTTAAGTTTGATTCATTACAGACTCTTTACATATTAAACATGGCAACTTAGGATTTCCCTCTGTATGGTCAGCCTTCCAAACATATGACAGCTCTTTCTTTATAAGCTTTGATTGGATTTGTGACAAATTGATCTGATTACTTTTCTTGAGGAAAAATCTTTATGATTAGCTCTCTCTCAATTTGCTCTTGTAAATGCTTGATAGCATCAGTACTTGGGTAATTAAGGAAATCTTGACATAACCTGCTCCTACTTGATTTGGATGTGATAATTAAGTAAAGGATTTTCTTGATTGTTTCTCTTGAATGCTTATCATCCCTCTTTTATTAGTTGGCATGTTTTAACACTTATCTAATCATGATAGTCTTGACATAATTTTCTCCTAATTGATTTGGCTCATTTATTTATGGAAAATAATCCCCTGATTAGTTTTTCTGAATATATCCCTCCCACTAATTATGTGATTGATTTTTCCTTGAACCTTCTCTGATTGTCCTTGATTAATGCTTTTCTCGACATAAAAGGATTGCTCCCTCTCCCCTAGAGGGGGACTGAAAATTTTCCACATTTTTGGGAGAAGACTTTTATCACTACTCTTCTCTTATTGTGAAACTTCAAGTTCTGAGCATCGGGGACAGTCACACACGATCACTCTGATATTATTAAGACTATCTTTTGTGAAAAGGCTGATTGCTAAGTGTCTGGTTTCGAGCCTCTCCTATTTGTTTACTACAACTGGTATGTATCCTTATTTGTGTATATAAATTATGAGTATAATAGAAATCATGACTATAGGGGTTTAAAGCTAATAATCTCTGCCTATTTGATTATGTGATACAACTGCCATTATGGTTGCTTGGGTGTTATTTATCTTACTGTACGACTTTATTTTATTTTTGTGATGTTTGGGCACGCGTTATATTGAATAGGTGGTCTTGATGCATCCTATACTCCCTGATATGGGCAATGCCTAGGACCCTTGAGGTCCTCATGAAACTTTGCAATATCGGGGATAAGTATCAAGGGTCGCTATAAGTCCCGCCGTATTCTGTATCTTTGTTTGGCATGCTTGACAGGTTTTCTATTTGAAGATGGGTTTTACAATGAAGAGTTGCCCGGGATTTGGGAGTCTCCAAAGACTTGGATTCTTTTTATTTTCTTTTAATTCTTTTCTCATTCATTTATTTGGTCTGTAATAATTTATTGTATAAACTCCGACGATGTAATAAAATACTTAAGGGACTGCTATGGGGGAGGGGAATACTACCTGCTATTTGCTTACCGTAGAAATCATGCCTATAGGATTTTATTAATTTTCATTGGTTAGAAATTATGACCATAGAGTTTGTATTAGTATTGTTTGTTAGAAATCATGTTTAAGTCTTAAAATCTGCTTCGTTGTTTAAAATCAGAAACCATGCCTATAAGTCAATCTAATTCAACGTTCTAATTTATTTGGTCACTGTTTCAGCATTTTTAAAACTAAGTAGTTACCATGCCTATAATACTAAATAAGTTTTCAGCATGTTAAACCTTTTAGATAGCATACCAATATGATTTAAATTTACTTCAGTATATTATCTCATTTAGATATCATGCCTATAGGATCTAAACAAAGTTTCAACATATTAATTCGTTTAGATACCATGCCTATAGGATCTGAATTCGTTTTAGCATATTAATTCATTAGTTACCATGTTAAAGGATTAAAAAATTTATTTATTAAAAAATTCATTCATTTAGTGTCTTAAATAATCAGTTGCCTAAATCTGTTCTTGTATGTAAACTAATAACTATGATTGTAGATTTTAAACTTATGTAATTAATTATCATGTCTAATAAATAATCTGCGTCAGCATATTTAAAATCAGTTTAAATTCAGTTCAGCATGCTTAAACCACTTTCAGCATGTTAAAATCAGTTTCTGCATTAAATTAGCAACCCTGCCTATAAGTTAAAACTTGTGTTAGCATGCAATTTATTTAACTATTAGTTTCGACATATTGGAATCAGTTTAGTTACATTTAATTAGCCATCATGCCTATAAGTTTAAATCAATTTTATTCCTGCCTATCTCAATCCCTAGATATCATGCCCATAGGTTTAACTACATAAAGTGTTAATTGTATGAATTGTGAGGCCTATTCGAAACCATTATGTGCTACTTGTTTTAAAGTCCTTTTATGTTTTGTATGACGTTAATCTCGAGTCTCACTAAGTAGCCTTGGAATCTTATTGTCTATACCCATATCAAAAATAGTAGTCTAATGCCTCTTGGACATTAAGTTGGGACGGGTAGGCATACTAAGGTACACTAGATTTTTCATTTCTTTAGTACGCTTTAGGCTAATAATAATTTTAATAACCAACTTAGGCGGGTAGATAGACGGATATGATGGAAATCGACCCGAGCAGAATACGACAATATCTTTGGAATTGTCTCCGATAATAAGCCGGGCGCTGATCCGAATAGGTTAGAATTAACCTAGGTTTGTCTCTTTTCATCTGTTTGGGGTAGTTAATTAAGTCACTTAGTAATTAGGTCTCTTTTCCTATATCATTGTGTCACTTCTGACTTCTCGCTTATCTGATCTTTTCGTTTATTTATTTACTTGCGTTAATTCATGATTGATTTTCTCACTTAGATTTTATTAATTAAATTAGCCTAAATACTTGTCTAAAATAAAGTTTTACTTTTTTAATTACATAGTTTTTAGTTTAATTAATCGACCTATTATTTATCACCTATTCCCCACATAAATAACGAATCCGGCAGGGACCCACATTTGTGGACCTCGAAAGGTGCTTAACACCTTCCTTTCGAGGTAACTTGAACCTTTACCCGATTCTCTGGTTGCGTAGACTTAAAAATAAAATTTAATTTAATTGTAATTAGCTAGAACGGCGCCCTAACGCGCCTTAAATTCGTTAGGTGGCGACTCTTCACCCTCTCTTCCTAAAAAGAGAGTTGTCACGTCGAAACCCGCTTTTCCGCGAGAAAAACGGGGCGCGACAAGCGGTCTTCAACCTATCCCTAATAAGCTAAACTGTATCCATGGTCTCATGCACCGAATCTGGGCCAATCAAAGCTGCCTCACCTACCTCAAACCAACCAATAGGAGATCTACATCTCCGACCATAAAGTGCCTCATAAGGAGCCATCTGGATGCTAGAGTGAAAGATGTTGTTGTAGGAAAACTCAATAAGAGGTAAGTGATCATCCCAATTACCTTTGAAATCAATCACACAAGCTCTCAACATATACTCCAAAGTCTGAATAGTACACTCTGCCTGGCCATCTGTCTGAGGGTGAAAAGTTGTGCTAAGTTTCACCTGAGTACTAAGACCTCTCTGAAACGATCTCCAAAACTGAGAAGTAAATTGAGTACCCCTATTTGAAATGATGGACAAAGGAACCCCATGCAAATGAACTATCTCCCGGATGTAGAGTCTGGCATAATCGTTTGCTGAATCCGTAGTCTTAACAGCCAAGAAATAGGATGATTTAGTCATCCGGTCGACAATCACCCAAATCGAATCATGTTGCTTTCGAGTACGAGGTAAACCTGTAATGAAGTCCATATTGATCGCTTCCCATTTCCAAGTGGGAAGGTCAATATCCTGAATCATACCACTCGATCGCTGATGCTCTACCTTCACTTGCTGACAGTTAGGACACTTAGCCACAAAACCGTCTATGTCCCTCTTCATACCATTCCACCAATAGACTTCTCGTAGATCAAGATACATCTTGAAGGCACCGGGATGGATGGAATATCTAGAACTATGAGCCTCAGTCAAAATCTGCTAGCGCAACCTATCTACATCTGGTACACATAGTCGACCCTGATAACGAAGCACACCATCTCCCCCTTGGGAGAAAACCTCAACCCTTTGTTGATGGACTGCACCCTTAAGCTGAAGTAAAATGGGATCACTGTCTTACTTTGCCTTCACTTCTGCTACAAAGGATGATTCGGAACCATTCTGAATAATAACACCACCTTCTGTCGAGTCCATTAGGCGAACTCCCAACCAAGCTAGCCTATGAACCTCCTTAACCAGTTCCTTCTTTCCTTCTTTGACTGAAGACACACTACCCATTGACAAATCTACTAAGTGCATCCGCCACAACATTGGCCTTACCCGGATGGTAAGCACACTCATGTCATAATCCTTAAGGAGCTCAAGCCATCTCCTTTGTCGCAAATTCAATTTCTTCTGAGTGAACACATACTGAAGGCTCTTATGATCGGTGAATACATCCACATACACACCATACAAGTAATGTCTCCAAATCTTCAAAGCAAAGACCACGGCTGCCAACTCAAGATCATGCGTAGGATAGTTCTTCTCATGAGTCTTAAGCTGTCTCGAAGTATAAGCAATTACTTTACCACGCTGCATCAAAACATAACCCAAACCAATCCTAGAAGCATCACAATACACAACAAAATTATCTAGGCCCTCGGGTAGAGCTAACACTGGAGCTGTGGTCAATCTAGTCCTCAATTTCTGAAAGTTCTTCTCACACAAATCAGACCACTAAAATTTTATCTTCTTCTGAGTCAATCGGTTCAAAGGGTCAGCAATGGAAGAAAATCCTTTCACAAACCTCCGGTAGTAACCAGCCAAACACAGAAAGCTTCTAATACCAGACGGGCAAGTGGGTCTAGGCCAGTTCTTTACTGCCTCTATCTTTTGAGAATCAACCTGAATACCATCTTTAGTCACAATATGACCCAGAAAAGCAACAGACTGCATCCAAAACTCACACTTGCTAAACTTAGCAAATAACTGTCGGTCCTTGAGAGTTTGCAACACAATTCTCAAATAGTCCGCATGCTCCTCTTCACTCTGAGAGTAGATGAGGATATCATCAATGAAAACAATCACAAACATATCCAGATACTGCTTGAACACACGGTTTATCAAATCTATAAAAGCTGTAGGAGCATTCGTTAGACCAAAAGACATCATAATAAATTCATAATGACCATACCGAGTTTTGAAGGCTATCTTCGGAATATCACACTCTCTAACACAAAGTTGATGATAATCGGATCTAATGTCGATCTTGGAGAAGAAACTAGCACCCTTAAGCTGATCGAACAAGTCATCAATCCTAGAAATGAGATACTTATTCTTGATTGTGACCTTATTCAATTGGCGGTAGCCAATACACATTCTGAGGGAACCATCTTTCTTTCGCACGAATAAGACTGGAGTACCCCATGGAGAGATGCTAGGCTTGATGAAACCCTTATCAAGAAGATCCTTCAACTGATATTTCAACTCCTTAAGTTCAGCGAGAGTCATCCTATAGGAAGGAATAGAGATAGGATTTGTATCCGAAATAAGATCTATCCCAAAGTTAATTTCCCGCTCGAGAGGGACTCCAGGTAAACCTTCGGGAAACACTTCTGGGAATTCATTCACAACGGGAATAGACTGAATGGATGGGGTTTCAGACTTCGTGTCCATAACCCAAACTATATGATAAACATACCCTTTTGAAATCATCTTCCTAACCTTAAGATAAGATATGAAATGACCTTTAGAGGATAGTGGACTACCTTTCCATTCTAAGATGGGTTCATTTGGAAACTTGAAACTGACAACTCGAGTATGACAATCAACAGAAGCAAAACAAGCATGTAGCCAATCCATACCAAGAATAACATCAAAATATGTCATCTCCAACTCTACTAAATCCGCTGAAGTGACTTTGTGAAGGACTGGGGTAGGGCAATTTTGGTAGATTCTTTTGGTTAGGACTAACTCACCAACAGGAGTAGAAACAAAAAAGGGTTCTAAAAGCAATTCAGGACATACTCCGAACTTACATACTATATAAGGGGTCACAAAAGATAAGGAGGCACCAGGGTCCAACAAATCATACACATCTATAGAAAAGACTACCAATATACCAGTAACCACTTCGGGTGAGCTATCCTGGTCCTGACGAGAGGACATGGCATAAAGGCAGTTCTGGCGCTGACCACCAGAACTAGAAGTTGTGCCCTGCTGAGCGGGTCGACCTCTTGAAGCTGCTGGGGTAGACTGAGTCCTACCTCTCTATCCCTTCCTAGCCAAAAGTCACTCCCTAATACGATGTCCAGTCTGACCACAACCAAAACAACAACCTGAACTGGCTAGACACTCACCGAGGTGACTCTTTCCACACTTGGCACAAGAAGGGTAAGGGGCACCCTTTGCAACACTCCTCTGCGACTGAGAACCAACTTTTCTACCAGTCTGATCATGATGAGGCCTGGAGGCCTGGGTAGGAGTACTAGCAGAAGAGTGAACGGGGCCTGATGATTTCTTCTGAAACAAAGAGCGATGTCCATCTCCGAACCTCTGATGACTGAAACCTGAACCCTCGGATCTAGCCCTCTTGTTCTCCCTATCCATCTCCCTAAGCCTGTCTCCCTCTATCTGGTGAGCATGGGTCATGAGTCTGGAAATAGTCATATCACTCATCAGCATATCGGACCTACACTCCTTCTTCACCAAATCTGAAACCCCATAGATAAACTTGCTCATCTGATCATGCGGGTTCGCTACCATAGAGGGGGAATACCTAGACAATTGAGTGAACTTCAAACTGTACTCCTGAACAGTCATTGATCCATGTCTCAAGTTCATGAACTCCTCAACCTTAGCTTGCCTCAACTCTCGTGGAAAGAACCGGTCGAGGAAAGCTCCCTCAAAGCACTCTCATGTCATAGGGACCACGTCCCTAGATCTAGCTTCCTTCCATTGCGTGAACCAGATATGAGCTACATCCTTTAGCTGATAGGACGCAAGCTCGACACTCTCAACTCCGGCAACCTGCATCACCTCAAAGATCTTCTTCACCTCATCCACAAAGCTAAGCGGGTCCTCACCCACCTTAAAACCCCAGAACTCTGGTGGGTTTGTACGGATTAAATCTCAGACTCCGGCCACCGCTCCACCGTGAGAGTGAACGGGAATAGGAGCCTGTTGATTGGCTTGGGTAGCCATAGTATGAGCCAATAGGTGGATCGCATTTCTAAACTCCGCATTCATGACCTCGCGGGCCAGAACTAGAAGGACAGCATTCTGAGCAGCTCGAGGAGGTATAGCACATCGTAGAGGCATAATCTGAAATGTAACAAGAATGGATTAGAAGAGTAACAGAGTTAACTCTATCGCACGATATTGATCAAGAAAGAAGTGAACTTTTTCCTAAGACATCTCATATCTTCCCTCTCATAAGTGTGGCATGCTTCACACACATGAAAGAGATTATACTCGATGCGGCTTCGACACCCTAGGATTCTTGAACCTATTGCTCTGATACCAAGTTTGTCACTCCTCGAGGCTACTCCCTGGGCGTAACACGATACCCGGGATACGAGTGTCCCAGATTAACCCTTGGTCATAACATAACTCAGGTATAACAATTAAACATAGCGGAAGCATAATACGAATTAGATAACTCAATTCATAAGATAAAGTCAAAGAACATGATTCCAAGAAGGCCCGAATATCGTCTATGTCTGAAAAGCTCTATACATGACATAAGGAGTTGCTAGGACAAGACCCTAGCTAACTCAAAGTGCGAGAATAAGTAACTAACATAGACTAAGAACATAACTAGTCATCGACCTAAGAGGACTCACCAACAGCTGGCAGAGAGTGGCTTGGAAGCTCTAGCCACGGGTCTGAGAAGGGACACCTGAATCTGTATCATCAAAGGATGCAGCGCAAGATATGCGTCAGTACTATGAAATGTACCAAATACGTGAGAGATGCATGATCATGATAAAAACATACTTAAAACATGGATAAGAACTTAGTTCATGCATAAATGAAGTTTCAAAGGTAGATGTCAATAATTGAATAGTAAATCATGAAATAAGAGTCAAAACTCAAAGTAGGTATCATGGGCTTAAACAATTCAAAACTTTCATACGGGAGTTTCTTATAACCGACAATAGACCATGTGAGCCACATGGAATCTAACTATGTAACCCTAGTTAGAAAAGTTGGCTCGAACCTTGCCAAAGCACGGGCCACCATACCCAACTATATAACACTAGTTGGCAAAGTTGTCCTATGCCCGTTAAAGCGAGGACACCATTAATCAAGATGTGGATCCACTCTCATAAGCCCATAGGGCAATTCATAACCTACGCTGGCAACGTAGTTTTTGGACTTGGGTAATCGAACCCTTATCGCTCGGTGCTAAATACTACTCCCAAAACATACATATAGCTCATAAGTACATGAAGGTATAATCCAATACCAAATCTCATTTGAAAAGCATGAAGACACATCGGATACCATGCAATTCTCATATCATAAGTTCTTGAAGTAAAGCATAGCCATAATTCAAATCATGGTTTTCTTTCTAAATTCATACTTGAAGAATTAGGCATGCAATTTCATAAATTCATAAAGTCATGATATCTAATCATGTCCCATTTCACTTGAAAAATATGTAATTCAATGGAGTCATGCTAGAAATCAACTTCAATGCTTGGGATTTTGAATCCAATGAAGGAATCATGATCAAATCATAAATAAGTAATAAGAAACCATGAATTTAAGCATAGAAACTGATTTCATAAGTTTTTCCCCAATTTAGATCAAAACCCTAATTTCACAAGTTCATAAATTAATTTGAGAATTTGGGAGTTTTGAGCACAAGGGTGAAAGAAACCCATTGTTGAATACCCACATACCTTGATTGAAGTTAACCCACTTGAAATTGAAAAGATTAGGAGACTTGATCTTGGAGCTTGAGAGAGTTCTTTTCCTTTTTGGGAGATGAATGAGGTAATGAGAAGGGACTTAGGCTAATAGGTTTAGAATTCATGCTAAAAATGGTCAAAATGACCTCACTTAGGAGTTAAAAGGGTGGGTAATGACTAAAATACCCCTGAGACTTAATTAAGAAAAAGCTATTTTAAAACTCGGCTTCAGGTTCCACGGGTCCTTTCCACGGACCGTAGAACTAACCACGGTTCGTGAACTTGACTCGTGGTTTCTAAGCCAAAGTTCCAGGCTGCGGATCAGGTCCTACGGTTTAACAGGACGACTCGTGGAAACTTCCACGAGCCGTAAGACCAACTCATGGTTCCTGGAAACTAGACTGCCCTCAGTCTGAGTTCCACGGGTGATTTCCACGACCCGTGAAACTAATCACGACCTGTAGACTCCGCTCGTGGTTCTCAGACCAGAGGTGGGAGCTGCAGAGCTGGTTTCACGAGTCATTTCCACATGTCGTGATTCCTTCCATGAATCGTAGACTTGACTCGTGATTCTTGGTAGTTTCAGAATTTTCAGAATTTCTAACTTAAAAGTTGAATTGAATTCTGGGGTGTTACACGGGAGGACTTCTCTTTCAACATTGAAATTTCTTTTCAGCATCCAAAATTAGGCTAAAAATAATTTGAGTGAAAAAAATAGTAGCAAACAAATAAAAGTAAAAATGATGTAGGACAAAATTTACTCAAGGCAAGTAAGAATAATATTTTATATTTAAGAAAGATATCTTATACAACTAAAATTGTGAGATTAAAATAATATTTTAAAAGTAAATATATGAAAGTAATTAATTATTTTAATCATAGCTAAGACTTATTTTTAATTTACTAAATCTCAGTCATTAATTTAAATTTATGACCTATGTCTCTAATCTAAATAAGAACTTGAGAAAAATAGAGAGATGAGAAATGAAGAGGAGTTAAATTCGGGATCCAAATTATGTTTGTGGGTTAATAAGACTTGATTAACTAAAATTTTAACCAATAAAATATTGTTACATATTAAATGAAAATTTTAATCATTTTTCCTAAAGGTCCTTCAAAATAAGGAAAATGACTTCCTTAATTAAAGTAGGAAAAATAAGTTTCAATGTTCATACTACTCTCAAAATCACCCACCTTCAAATTTCAATTTTTTTCTTACCCCACTCCCTACTAGCATCCCCCTCCCAAAAAAAAATTATTTTTTATTTATTTATTCTTTTTTAAAATTTCAAATTTCTTTTCTTATTCCACCCTCACCCCCCTCCCAAAAAAAAATTAATATTTCAAATTTATTTTTTTAAAGAAATTCTAAACTTTTTTCTTACTCCACCCCTATCTCCCCCCCCCCCCCCCCCCCCCAAAAAAAAATAATATTTTCTAAAAAGTTTCTTAAATTTGTTTTTTTAAAAACTTTTAAAACTTTTTTCTTACCCCATCCCCCTTACCCTATTCATTTTCATTGTTTTGTATTAAATATATACAGATGTTTTTAGAAAGAAAATTCTACTTGTGTACCGAACACAAAAAAATAAGTAAGAAACAACTTATTTTCCTAAATATTTTCCATGAAAAACATTTTCCTCCGTACCGAACACACCCTAAGAGATCATTATTTTCAATTAGTTCTCACTTGCTGCCTTAAAGATTTTTAAGTTAAATATACCTGCATGGTTTACACTCCAATTTTGGTTAATATGTTAAGCTATGAGTTGTTTTCTTAAACCAATTCCTGGATTGTTCAACCTTTCAACATGTAGCATCTTATTATTAACCTAAGTTTTGTCAGTTAACTGTTTAACGGTTCTTAAAAAATGCTTAACCCCTTCCCTTTAGGATAATTAAAACTTTTACCTAGAATCATATAAGTTAGCAGATTATTAATGGAGTTATTTTGGCATTACTTAATTAAATAATTAGGTGTCTTAATTCACCTTTAAGATAATTAAGTGATGACTCCTTAAGTTTATTACTTTGGAAATTATCAATATATTGTACTCTACTTTGACTCGGTTAAAACAAGGGTATAGCAACAATCATTTTTACATTACAATTGTTAAGAGTTCAAGTTGTATTTAAGGATGAATTGAAATGTTTTAGATTGATTTGAATGATGACAGCCCCTTTTTATTAGCTTATATACATCCTCCTTCTCTCCCAATGATTTCCCCTCAAGGCAAACAGTCGAAGAAATGTGAACCTGATTATGTTAGAGTAATAGTTTAATTTAGGAAAATCTACGTTACTAGGCAAACATCTAACTCTAAGGGTATAAATGCCAAAGGGTAAAATAGATATAACAAAAGCCCATATAAGAGTCGAATCTTCGAGTGTGTTTGGTATGGAGAAAAATATTTTCTAAAAAATATTTTCTTTTTAATTTTCTTCTGTTTGGTTGGTCTAAAATTTGAAAAATATTTTCTTTAGGAAAACATTTTCCTCCAAAATAAGAAAAATGACTTCTCTAATGAAAGTAGAGAAAACAAGTCTTCGCCTTTATAACACTTCAATCTCACCTACTCCACCCTCCTACTCTCACCCCTACCTCCACCCTCCACCTCTACCTCACACAATTTTTTAAAAATATTTTTTCTATTTCACCCACCTCCCACCCACCCCACATCAATTTTTTTAAAATTTTTTTCAATTCTTTCTTTAGAAAACAAAATTAATTTTTTCAAAAAAAGTAATTTTTTTTTGTATCCCACTTCACCCATCCACCCATCTCAATTTGCTTCTCTTTTGGTTTTCACTTTTTACACGTTCAATTCTCTTTTGAAAATCATTCAAATCCGGAATTGAAATCCGAAAATTATTCTTGGCCAAATCTCACTCATTTTTGGATACTCCTCAAAGTCTACAAAAGCTTTTCATTAATTGCAAGGATAATATAGAAAAAAAAATTAATATTTTTTTTAATTTAGTATAATGAATAATTAATATGAAATAATTATTTTTAATAAAATAGTTAATTAATATGAAACTGAGGAAGTAGAACAATTATGTTTAGTGGAATTTGTCATGGAAAATTCTCCGCTTGTTTTCGTTGCAGCCCCACGTCCCCTTCTTTTTGACTTTCTTTTCTCCTTGCTTCACCCCCTCAACTTCCTTTCAATTTCTTTCTTTCTTACTTTCTTTTAAATTCTTTCTCCCTTTCTTTTTCAGCTCTCACCTCTTTTTTTGTTAGAACAAGTTAAAATATAGTGATGCATAAAAAGAAAAGGAACAAAAACAAAAAAAAGGGGGTGGGGGTGGGGGGAGAGTCCCAATAGCCATTGTGTAGCTATAACTCACCAACTATCAGGAAAAAAAAAAAAGAAGAAGCTATAATTCACCATTTTTGTAAGAGAATGACAACAAATTTAGGTGGAAGTCCCATTATTATTATTATTATTTTCCGTTGTTTTTAATTGTCATGCATATATATTAAAAATAATTATTTTTAAATATTTGTTAATTTAAAAAATTAAAAGAGAATTTTTATTTTTTTAATTTTACTCTTATCATTGATTATTCTAAAATTAGGAGGCACATAAATAGATAATAATTAATAAAATATAGTATATGAGTCAAATTATAAGTTTTTTTTTATGATTATGCAAAATTTTATTATGACAACTAAAAAGAACTAAGGGAATATTTTTTTTCCACTCTAGGTGAAGTGCCATTTGTGATACCTTTTTGGTACTTTTTCCAAGTTTGTGGGAAAAGGAGCTTTGGGTTTCATTTGATAGAATATTTAATTGTATCTGAAAGGGATATTTTTGACTTCCTGTACACACCAATAATAAATGGTCCCAAATACAACACCTGACATGTGAAAGGATTATTTAAAGTTACAATCAATCATTTTCATGTGGGAATAATTGAAAAGAATAGTTTTTAATTCTGCATGCATGTGCGGTGGATTGTAGAATTATACGAATATATTTTAGCAACACATAATGGGAGGATCAGAAATTAATGCATACTAGTACTTGTTATTTAGCAGCGCATAATGTTTGTAAGTTTGAACATATACCTACATCTATTTATTCACTGTTAGAAAAACTCGCAGATTACATGGGAAATTTCTTGGCACTTGATATGTGTTGCCGGAAATAATATTTCCTCCGATGGTTTACAATGTGTTGCAAATAGTGAAGATGAAGATATGCATGCAGAAGCTTCTCTGAATTCTTCACACACTAAGCCACAAGGGACACCACGTGTACAACCATCTAGAAGGACAGCTGGAGGAATAAATCATTGATTCTAGAATAACACTGTATAGGCATTTTGGGTATTCTACCTAGTAAATATTTCTTTTTACATTTTATTTTGTATAGGAAGTTACAGATTTTGTTAGAGTTTGTTACATATAGGAAGGATCTAGAATAGGTATTTGAAGTGTATAAATAGACGTAGCCTGTACAACATTCTAGCACACAGAAATTGAAAGCAAGCTTTCTACAATTCCATTCTTCTTCTTATAAATTTTCATGGTATCAGAGCTTCCTTAGAGAAAAACTTCTTTACAAATTTTTCCCACTTCTTCTTCTGCCTACTTTGATCTTTAATGGCTTATTAAACACCAATTGCATCTGTAACATCTAAAGCTTCAAAATCAGCTGTTACACTCTCTCTTGAGGTGGATTCATGCCACCCTTATTTCCTTGCTCCCTCTGATAATCCTGGAATGAATTTGCTTAATATTATTTTTGATGGATCCTCCTATGGTAACTGGAGAAGGGGGGTCTTGATTGCACTCTCAGCTAAGAATAAGTTGGGATTCATTACTGGGGGTAGTAGATCTCCAGACCCAGACTCTCCATTGCTGAATCAGTGGCAGAGATGCAACGATATGGCCATTGCTTGGTTGCTCAATTCCCTAAGCAGAGAAATCTCTGAAAGCGTGATTTACTCTCAGACTGCGAAAGAGCTATGGACTGAACTTGAGCAGCGATATGGACAGGCAGATGGTGCTAGACTCTTCCAGCTGCAAAGAGATCTGAACAATATCAGTCAAGGAACCTCAGATGTGGCAGGTTATTTTACTAAACTTAAGAGGATTTGGGATCAACTAAAACTACTAAATACATTCATGATTTGCTCTTGTGATTGCACTTGTGGAGCAAAAACACATAATGCTAAGATGAATGAAGATCAACAATCAGAAGTAAGAATGGGAAGAGGAAAAGAAAATCCTACGGGTTGGATTGCTCGTGTGTCCAGGGGACAAATCTTATTTGAAATGGATGGTGTGAGTTTGTCAAATGCTCGACAAGTCGCTACCGAGCCATCTGTTTTATGTTTGATCTTGTAAATCCACTTGCAGCCAATGGCTTCTTTCCCTGCAGGCAATGAGACTCAGTCTTATTATTTTTTTCCTGGGCATTGATGTATTGGAAAAAAAGAATCTTTTTTCTTTACAGTCGTATCTACTGTGATAAGAAAGCGCTCTTAGTTCAGTTCGGTAGAACGTGGGTCTCCAAAACCCGATGTCGTAGGTTCAAATCCTACAGAGCGTGTAACCTTCTCTCAGAAACTTATCCTCATTGTGGTTTGGGATGTAGATGAGACATTTATCTGGTTCGTAGAACTTCTGACGAAAGAGGTATAGAGCCAAGGACTAAAGGGTAAGCTTTTTCTCTATGTCGACCTCGAGCTGATCCCAAATCAGCTTTTGGGTCTTTTGCATCACACCCCCGAGGAGAAGGACGTCCTTTCGCAAATATTCAAGCAATTCACTCCCGCCACTTGCCCAACATTTTAATAGAGGGACAGCCAGCGGTGAGGCCATTGGACCTCTTTCCGAAAGCTTCTGAAGGAATAGAATCGATCGTCTCATCAGGCCTTCAACCAAGCTTTTTCGTTCTGAAATCAAGAAAGATCACTCTGAAAAGTTAGCCTCGCGAGCTCTGCGCGACGGGTGTCGTCATCGAGAAGCGGAGAGTGGAGCTCTGGGATCAGAGGCGGTTGATTTACACTCGGCTCAAAAGAGCCTACCGAGTTTCCCCCAGAGGAGTCTTCGAAAATTTTTAATGGGTCTTAATGATGCATACACTGTTGTAAGGGGGAATATCCTTATGATGAAACCACTACCTTCAACAGCACATGCTTATTCCATTATTCTACATGAGGAATCTCAAAGAGAGGTACATGCTCACAGTTCTCTGACTACTAATTCTTCTGCTTTTTATACTTCTGGACAGAGGTGGAATACACCTAGACAGATGGGAGAAAACAGGGTTGTTCCCTATACTGCTTATAATGATGCAAAAAGGATGGATTCATTTTGCAAATACTGCAAAAAATCAGGACATACCAAAGAGATATGTTATAAGCTAGTTGGGTATCCAGCTCATTTCAAGTTCACTAAGCAGAAGAAAGGACCAAATGGAAATCAACAAGCAAATGCAGCCATAACAGGACATGATTTTACCTGTGAGGTTTCAGCAGATGCAGCGGAAAGTCTTGTTGCAAGTCATGGATTCAGTAAAGCTCAATGTGAAAAATCAATCCAAATGTTTCAAACTGTGCAGGGGAATTCTACAGGTTCAAACTCTGAGGTCACTGTTGCTGCCAACCTAGCTAGTATAAATCATGCTTGTTTACTCTATACCTCTTTTCTTTCTAAACTAACCAATACTCTTTGGATTCTTGATACTTGTGCTACACAGCACATGACTTATCATAAATCACTTCTTCATGACATAAGAGATCTTAATCCTCCAGTTCTAGTAAATCTAGCCAATTCTCAAAAGGTAAAAGCCTACTCTGTGGGAAGTCGGATTCTCACACCAAAGCTACAGTTGAAACATGTCCTTTATGTGGCTGATTTTGCGCATAATCTACTTTCAGTTAATCTCTTATGCAAACAACTAGATTTTGACCTTCTATTCACTAAAACTGGTTGCATTTTACAGGAATCCTCAATGAGGCAGGGTCCAGTTTTTGGTGAAACTGTTGAAGGTCTCTATGTGTTCAAGGAAAATATTTCTATAGTGGATACAAATGCATCCCAGTCTAGTCCAGTTACTCTTTCTGCTAAGAATAAATCTAGTTCTTAGGTTCTTTTCCTAGTTTTTCAGAGTCTGTCTGTTAGAGGCCTGTGTGCCCAGTCTTCTTCAGTCCTATTTGTGATACAAATTCAAGTATCAATAAAATTATTCCAGTTTGTAATATGACTGATTTGGAAAAACTATGGCATCATCGTTTGGGTCATTTACCTTATAATGTAATGAAGAATATAAAAGGCATTCCTATCTCTTTCAATCCAGCAAAAATGTTTCCATGTGACGTTTGTCAAATGGCAAGACAAACAAAACTTCCTTTTCCTACTAGCAGTATAACCTCTAAACATTATTTTGATTTGATCCACATAGACACATGGGGACCTTATAAAACACAAACATGTAAAGGAGAAAGTTACTTCCTCGCTGGATACTTATAATACATTTATAATACAGATTAAAATTTTAATACATATTGCAGAGAATAATTTATAAAACACATATAATACAAGTTTTATTCATGGATAATACATTTATCACACACTCTAATTAATACACGTATATTATAT
Source organism: Jaltomata sinuosa (assembly GCA_003996215.1). Taxonomy (NCBI): domain Eukaryota; kingdom Viridiplantae; phylum Streptophyta; class Magnoliopsida; order Solanales; family Solanaceae; genus Jaltomata; species Jaltomata sinuosa. Next base: position 47,210 of record QJPP01000618.1, on the reverse strand, counting down.
TGTGTCAATTTCTTACCAAATAAGCATATATACATTTTAAAACACTTATAATACATCTATATTGCATGCATAATTCACTTTTAATACATAGTGCAGATTTATCATGGTATTGCTATGTATGTGCTATAGATGATAATAAATAAAAAGTATCGCTAAAAATAATAATAATTTTTTAAAAAGTACTCACATAAGTAATTTTTCCATTTTGGATTGAGTTAGACCCAAGATTCATTTCTTTACACGGTATCGCGATTGAACCCATCTCACCAATTTTTGGCCCCAAATTAAATTATCCACGCTCCAGATATATTAAGTCGTAAACATGAGGTGGAGTGTTGAAGAATGAAAAAGTCTCACATCGATGATTAATGAGATGAGTGATATACTTGAGCAATCCTCCCCTTATAAGCTAGCTGTTTGGGGTTTTGTTTGGTCCAAGATCCATTTCTTTACAATTTTTATTTTTTTTATTTCTCTTATTTTTACACTAAAAAATTAAAGCAAAAAACAAAAATAAAACAATATTTTGGATACTGCACGTTTTTTTAAAGAATTTAATAATTTGTAAATTTCAATATTAATATAGTTAAAAAATAACAAGAAGTTAAGAGTGTCAATTTTAATTTTATTGTGCAAAAATAACTAATAGAGACGTTTGTTGGTCAAGCACTTCATTTTGTTCTCTGGACTTGTTATAATTATGATTGACGTCTTTCTCAATTCTCTATGTCTTGCCTGAATAGAGAGTTTTGGCTAGTTTAAGAGTTTAGTAATTGAATCAAATATCTCTCTAAGAATTTAATTACTCGTACTTTATTATCTTTAAGTTTTTTTATTTTTTGTTTTGGTTGTCCAATTAAGCACTATTTATGGTTGGAATTTGATGTTGCCTCATTTGTTTTATCTTAAATTAAGTAAGTATTTAATTGCCATTCTTGGATCTTTAATCTTGAGATGTGAATCAACTGATATTGTGGAATTTCCAGAAGCAAGCAATAGATGTATTGATGTGGCTCTGATACCATGTAGTTTAGTAACCAAAAGAGAAGTGGAAGTTCTTGTATGAACTCCACAAATGCAGAGAAGAAGAAAGAGTAGAAAGAAGAAGAAGAAAGATGAGCTTGAGAAGAGAATTGTAGCTAGAGAGAAAGTAGAGAGAATATTCTATATTGAATCTTATTCATCTGATTGTGTTATGTATTACAAGGGGTTATTTATATACATTTTACTTGGTTAACTATTAACCACTTTTGTGAAGTGAAGTAACTAACTTAACAGAATTTAGGAACAGAGAATGTTAACTAACTAACAATTCAGTTAACCAACTAGCTTCCTCCAATCCTATCTCCTAACTAATTTTGTTATTAATGATCTCTACACTCCCCCTCAAGCTTGGAAGTGAGAATATGTTTTGAACTCCAAGCTTGGAACTGAGAAGCTGATGCTGAACTCTAGTCAAACTTTTGTCAACATGTGAGCTGGTTGTTCTTGTGTAGGAACATATTTAGTACATACTAGTCCTTGAACAATTTTCTCCCTTATGAAGTGGCAATCAATCTCAATATGCTTTGTTCTTTCATGATATACTGGATTTGCAGCAAGTAGGATTGATGCTTTACTGTCTATGAACACATTTACTGGTTTCTGTACTTCAATACCTAGATCTTCCATTAGGCCTAGTAACCAAATGATCTCTGTCACAGTAGTGGCAATACTTCTGTATTCAGCCTCTGCTGAACTTCTAGAAATAGTTGATTGTTTCTTAGATTTCCAAGAGACTACAGATTCTCCAAACTTGACAAAGTATCCAGTCACAGACCTTCTTGTAAGAGGGCATGTTTCCCAATCTGTATCACAGTAGGCTGTAATACTATTATCTTGTATACTTGATAATAGAACTCCTTGTACAGGTTGCCCTTTGATATATCTAACAATCCTCAAAGTATCCTCCATATGTGTCTTCTTTGGTTGTTGCAAAAACTGGCTCAAGGTCTGTACTCCAAATGATATGTCTGGTCTAGTCATGGTAAGGTATAGTAGCTTACCTATAAGCCTTTGATAAGCCTCCTGATCCACTTGTGGATCATCTTCTGTTATTTCTGAGCTAACACACTCATCATACTACTTGGATGTCAGTTTGCAGTTGCAATCAATAGGAGTAACTGCTAGTTTTGCATTTCCCAAACCTGTTTCAGAGATGAGTTCTAGTGCATATTTTCTTTGATGCATTAGTATCCCTTGCCTTGATCTAGCAAACTCAATGCCTAGGAAGTACTTTAGTTCTCCCAAGTCTTTCATTTTGAAAGTCTGTTTCAGCTGATCTTTTGTTTCCTCAATTAGTTGAATACTACTTCATGTAACTAACATGTCATCAACATAAATGAGGACAAATACAGACCCTTGTGATATCTGTTTTATGTATAAGGAGTGATCATGTTCACTCTGCTTGAACTGAAACCTTAACAGTGCCTCAAACAGCTTAGCATTCCACTGTCTGGGAGCTTGTTTTAGCCCATATAGGGATTTGGTGAGTCTACACACCTTATTCTCCCCCTGACTCTTAAATCCCTGAGGTAGCTGCATGTATATCTCATCAGGTAAGTCACCTTGCAAGAAGGCATTGTAAACATCCATCTGATGTACATACCAATGCCTCTAAGCAGCAATAGCCAAGACTGTTCTAACAGTCTTCATCTTAACCACTAGGCTAAAAGTTTCTTGATAGTCTATGCCCTCCTTTTGACTATACCCTTTTGCTACCAACCTTACTTTGAACCTCTCTATATCTCCAGTAGACTTGTACTTGATCTTGAAGATCCATTTGTATCCTATAGGAGACTTGTCTGCTGGTAAGTCAACTATTTCCTGTCTTGTTGTCTTGTAGAGCCTGAATCTCTGCATCCAAAGCTTCCACCCATTTTGGATCTGAGGCAGCTTCCTTGTATGTCTGTGGTTCCTTGATGCTGGACATCTTAGACAGATATGACTGATACGTTGGAGCAATATTCTCATATGACAGATACTTATCAAGGCTATAGGACCCCTCATGTATGTTCAGGGAAACAGACTCTTTCATCCACAAGGGTGGTTTAGTCCCTCTTGTTGATTTTCTGGCAGGAGCCTGGGGTGCAAGTACTACTTGATCATTTGCTGGCAAGTTCACAGGTGCCTCCACATTAAGCTGATCATCAGCTACTGGTTGTATATCAGTTGATTGATCATGGTGAGGTACAACCTGTGAGGCATGCTCAACCCACTCATCATTTGTGCCTGTGTAGTTGAAGATTGGAACTGATTTTGTAGCTTGTGACTTGAAAGGAAATATTGCTTCTTTGAACACTACATCTCTGTTGACAAAGAAAACATGAATAGTTAGATCATATAGTAGATAGCCTTTTTGATTCTCAGCATATCCCATAAGTACACAAGTAATTGATCTGGAACTCAATTTGTCTGTTTCATTTATTTTCTTAGCAAAACATAGACAGCCAAACACCCTTAAATGATGTAGAGAGGGTTTCTTATGATATAGCTTCTCAAAAGGAGATATATTGCCAATGACTCTACTAGGTAGTCTGTTAATGATGTATACTGTTGTTTGAACACACAAACCCTAAAATCTTAACGGGACATGTGCTTGAAGTTTGATTTCTCTTGTAACTTCTAATATGTGTCTATGCTTCCTTTCTGTTATTCCATTTTGTTGGAGTGTATAGGGACAAAAAGTTTGATGTAGTATTCCTAGAGCTTTAAACAACTTATTACAACCTGTATTCAAAAATTCAGTTCCATTATCACTCCTTACAACTTTGACATGTTTGTCAAACTGAGTCAGTACATACGTAAGAAAGTCTTAAGAATGGTAGATACATCAGATTTCATTCTTAACAAAAAAAACCAAGTCATTCTAGAACAATCGTCCACAATAGTCAAGAAGTATTTGTATCCATCAAAAGTAGCCTTTTTATAAGGGCCCCTTATATCCATGTGGAGCAAATCAAACACATTTGAACTAATAGAAGTACTAACAGAAAAGGGTAGTCTAGCTTGTTTTGCACAAGGACATACAATGTATTTGTTCACATTTTCAGTAATATCTGCTAAGTTTAGTTGTAGTAACTTGTTAAGAACAGAACTAGATACATGTCCTAATCTTTGATGTATTAAATGCACATCTAAATTTCCAGGAAGTTCAACATCATGTGTAGTATGACTAGCTGTTAAGATGGTTACATCCTGATCTAGATTTCCTGACAGAATATACAAGCCTCCTTCTTCTTTACCAATCATCTTCACCTTACCACTGAAGAGCTCCTGAAACAACCAAAAGTCAGGGAAAAAAGAAGCTGAACACTGCAACTCCTTGGTCAGTTTTGCTACAGACAAGAGGTTGAACTTAAATTGAGGAATATAGAAAACTCCTGACACTTTGTCTTTTTCATTTAATGTACTAGATCCTAGGTGTGTAACTAAGGCTGTTTCACCATTAGAAAGATGTACCTTCCTTGGATTATTCACTTTGGATATGGACTTACCATCCAAAAGACTTAGGTCAGCTACCATGTGATTGGTAGCACCTGTGTCTATTATCCAATCTAGATTGCCCTTATGGGCTAATAGAGCAGTAGTCATACCTGTCACATTAGCACAATGTGATATCTCTGGGTTCTTGTTTAGGAACTGCAACACTTGCTTGTATTTTTCTCTGGTTAATGTGCAAGAAACCGCTGAGACTTAGTTCCTGAACTCTGACCTTCATCAAACACTATTTGGCCATTCCCTGCATTTCAATAGTTGTTTAGACCTGTATTTTGACTGATCTGTAGTTTATCAAAAGACTTCATTATTTCCTCAGGTTCAGTAGTCACATTGTAGGCAGAATTGTTCCTTTTCTTTTTGAACTTAGAATCTTGTGGATAGCCAACCAGTTTGAAGCAGTTTTCTCTAGTGTGTCCTTTGATCTTGCAATAGTCACAGAACAAGTTGTTGTAGTTCTTCTTGAACTTCTGTTGATTTACATTATTTCTTGAGTACATAGCAGCATCAAAGGACCCTGGTACACCTTGCACATGTGCAGGACCAGCACCCAAAACACCAACATTTGCCACTATAGATTTTTGACTTTCATCACTAAGAATCATAGAGTAAGCCTGATTTACAGTGGGGATTGGATTCATCATCAGAATCTGGCTTCTAGCTTGCAAGTATGAATCATTTAACCCATGAGGAACTGAAATAACTTCAGTTTCTGAAGATGTAGGATGTATTCCCTCGACCCTTCACAAGTACAGCAAGGAGCTGGGGCTAGAGTTCCAAATTCTTCCCACAACTCTTAGCCTAGTATAGTACATTGAAACAAAACTTGTGCCCTGACGTAGAGTTGCAATTTCCTTATGAAGGTTGAAGGTTCTTGAACCATCCATTTTGTTAAACCTCTCATACAGATCATCCCACACCATCTTAGCATTTGAAGCATACTGATGTGCCGGGATTCTAAGGCACATTTGACGCCTTTAACTAAGAATACTCGCGAGTTTTCAAGCAACTTTTGTGGTTTTTGATGTTTTATTGTTATATTTGCAGGGAATGAAGCTAGAGATAGAAATGCAAGAAAAAATGTTTAAAACCCTCAACTGGTTAAGCTTGACGGCTGGCATGACTGACCGTCACACCTGTGACTGGCCGTCAGCCAGGCCGCTAAGACGAGACAGCAAGTCATCGAGCACTGCCTAGGAGTGACGGCCCGTCACTGACCTGACGGACCATCACCCAAGCCACCAAGATAAAACGCACTCCTCAAATACATTTTTACCCTATATACATGTAAGTCGTCGAGCAGGTGACGACTTACCTAAAAATTTGTCATAAAACGCATATAAAGCTGTAAGTCGTCACTTGCTGGACGACTTACCTGAGAATTTTCCTGGAAGCTCACTGTTTAGCTGTGACGGCCCGTCACATGCATGACGGTCCGTCAGGCGACCCGTCAACGCGAAGCGGAATTCTGAAAATTCTATTTTTGGACTTTATTTCCTGGACTGCTATAAATACCCAGAGTTAGGGTTATTTTATTATGCATTACCCAATATTTCTAGAGACTATTTTGAGCGACTTTTGAGAGGAGAAAACATGACACAAACACGTTTTCTTCTTCTTCTTCGATTACTCTTGGGATTTTTGGCTGCTTGTTCTTGGATAATTGAAGTAAATTTTATACTATTTGTAAGAATCCTTCTCTTATTATGAATATGTTTTTCTTCTATTTCTTTAATAGCATGAGTAGCTAATTTCCCACAACTAGGGTTGTGGGAGCCATGGCAAAAGTAACAATATAGATTCCGGGTAGCATTGGGTTCAATTTATATGTTGTCACGTTGTTAATCATTCGTTATTTACGTTTTCTAATGGTTGCAAACATTAGAACATACCTAGGTTTGATTTGCTTGAACAAAGAGATTAAAATCGGGAAATTTGATTAACTACGAGGATTCGAGACTACCAACTCTCGTCTTATGATTAATGTTGTAACTAGATTAATCTACTTGATGTTTAGGATTGAAATAAGAAATTTCACCTTTTCAAGTTTGAGAGAATTGAAAATAAAATTCGTCTATTTAGTTGAGAAACGTTTAGACGATACCATTAATTCAATCACATCATGATATACATATAAAAAGAACCCGATCGAACTCCAACTCATGATTATTTACGAAGCCATGGTAAACACATCCCTAGTTTGCCTCTCATATTGATTATTACTCGTTGAAACTCGTAAATTATTATTTGCATTGTTCAAATATTGATCACACAAACTCCCCCATTTACCGGAAACTATTGATTACTAGTCAACTAAGTCACTAACGACTTAATTTGCACCTTATTCCCTGTGTGATCGACCCCAACCTAAATTGGGTTCTATATTTGACAGCGACCGCTTATGCTTCTTAATTGAAGTGTAATTTAGGCGTTATCAAATTTTGGCGCCGTTGCCGGGGAATACGGTTGTTTATTAAGTCCGGTGTGTTTATTTGACTCTTAGTCATATTTCCTGCTTTTACTTTTATTTGTTGTTTTTGTTTGTTACAGGGTACAGAGTTGTGCATGCTTAGTACCCAAAGCTCGGGTGAACCAGTATTACCATACGACCCCGAGCTTGCTAGAACTTTAAGGTAAAACATGAATGCACAAGCAGGCCAACAACACTTGAACGTTGATGATATTGAGGTAGATGTTGCATTGGGTGATGATGTTGCTTGCACCTGTTCCAGAGACTGCACCTACCTTGGAGACCCCGATGGTCTCCAACATCGTACCACATTCTGAGGCCTAAGGGCTTCACAAGTATTCCTTTCTCTCACTGTTTTAGCTTTCACATATATGCATTGGAGACAATGCATGAGTCTAATTTGAGGGTGTTGGGATACCTGTGAGTCCAACACCACCGAGGATTTTTGTTGTCGTGTTTCTTTTCCCTCGATGTGCTATCTAGTAGAACCGACATGTTTAGGTTGTCGTTTAAATTTTGGTTGTGTTGTGATGTCTATAGTAAGCATGGCTTTTTGCAAGTTGAACTAAGAAGGAGCCCCCTCCAAAAAAATATTGAATTTGTACTTGTGTTTGAAATGATTGACTGTTCTGGATCTCTGAATGTCATTGAATGGATGTGATTGTAATAATTGTGCTTAAGCCGAACTGTTGTTTTGATAGTTGGTAGTGGTATGATTTCTTGGTGCCAAGTGTGTGTGAGCTTATTGTTATAAATTCTTACTTTGTGCATGCATCTAAAACTTGTCCGGTAAATTTTGTTAAGCTTGAAGTTGGTTTCTTAGGAAAGGATTACAGGCCCTTTTTGTGTGCAGTCCACTTAGCCTAAAAGACTATCCAAATGTAAATAACCCCTTTGATCCATGTTTGAGCCAAAGTTGACTTTATTCTTACGATAACCTATTACCCTTCCCTTTTTAACTTTGAGTCTTTATTTTGGCTGTGGTCCCTCCTTGGACATCGTGCACCTCAACTCAGGCAATTAGCCTAAGTTGAGGGTGGCTACTGTAGAGGTACATGATAAGAAAAATGGGGTTAAGTTGACTTTGTTCTTCCGATAACCTCTTACCTTTCCCTTTTAACTTTGAGTCTCTATTTTGGCTCTGGTCCTTCCTTGGACATCGTGCACCTCCGTTCAGGCAATCAGCCTAATTTGAGGGTGGCTACTATAGAGGTAAATGATAAGAAAATGGGATTGTGCTTAATTGGTTGTTGTTGGGATAGAAAGTGCAGGTGTGTGCCAAATGAAAAGTCATAAAAAGAACTAAAAAAGAAAGAAAAAGAGTTATCATGTTAAAAAGGCCACACCTGTAGCAAGAAATAAGGAAATCAAAGGTGATTATGAGTGGATGTAAAAAGGTTGAATGGAAATAATAGGTCAATGATTACAAGGAGGGTTTAGTCACTATTCTCCAAATGTATCCGACCTACACCCGAAGCCTCATTACAAGCCAAAACAAGTCCTGTAGTGATCATGAGCGGCTTTCTGAAAAACTGAAATAGAATAGCAAGGGCAAGCTTATGGCATTGCATGTGCATTGTTTGAAATCGTTGGTGAGTGTGAGCGCCTTACCTAGTCTCGAATCTTGTGTATGGGACTTCTTTGTGGTGAGGGCACCGAGATTTCTGTATCATCTATTGACTGTTGGGATAGCTGTTGTGTGTGTATGTAGTATTCTATCATATCAGAATGACATGTTTGGATCCTTGCAAGTTAGCGTTTCCTACATTTGTGTGCTACCGGGGGGCTTGATTTAAATTTAATAAACTGTTGAGCGGCCATGATTTGCTAAAGATATGTGTTTGTATTCTTAGTTGAGTCGTCATTTTATTTTTGTTGTCATGTTGCTTGAGGACAAGCGAACGTCACTGACCTGACGGACCGTCACCCAAGCCACCAAGATAAAACGCACTCCTCAAATACGTTTTTACCCTATATACATGTAAGTCGTCGAGCAGGTGACGACTTACCTGAAAATTTGTCATAAAACGCATATAAAGTTGTAAGTCGTCACCTGCTGGACGACTTACCTGAGAATTTTCCTGGAAGCTCACTGTTTAGCTGTGACGGCTTAAGTGACGACCCGTCACATGCATGACGGTCCGTCAGGCGACCCGTCAACGCGAAGCGGGATTCCGAAAATTCTATTTTTGGACTTTATTTCCTGGACTGCTATAAATACCCAGTGTTAGGGTTATTTTATTATTCATTACCCAATATTTCTAGAGACTATTTTGAGCGACTTTTGAGAGGAGAAAACACGACACAAACACGTTTTCTTCTTCTTCTTCTATTACTCTTGGGATTTTTGGCTGCTTGTTCTTGGATAATTGAAGTAAATTTCATACTATTTATAAGAATCCTTCTCTTATTATGAATATGTTTTTCTTCTATTTCTTTAATAGCATGAGTAGCTAATTTCCCACAACTAGGGTTGTGGGAGCCATGACAAAAGTAACAATATAGATTTCGGGTAGCATTGGGTTCAATATGTTGTCACGTTGTTAATCATTCATTATTTACGTTTTCTAATGGTTGCAAATATTAGAACATACCTAGGTTTGATTTGCTTGAACAAAGAGATTAAAATCAGAAAATTTGATTAACTACGAGGATTCGAGACTACAAACTCTCGTCTTATGATTAATGTTGTAACTAGATTAATCTACTTGATGTTTAGGATTGAAATAAGAAATTTCACCTTTTCAAGTTTGAGAGAATTGAAAAGGAAATTCGTCTATTTGGTTGAGAAACGTTTAGACGATACCATTAATTCAATCACATCGTGATATACATATAGAAAGAACCCGATCGAACTCCAACTCATGATTGTTTACGAAGCCATGGTGAACACATCCCTAGTTCGCCTCTCATATTGATTATTACTCGTTGAAACTCGTAAATTATTATTTGCATTGTTCAAATATTGATCACACAAACTCCCCCATTTACCGAAAACTATTGATTACTAGTCAACTAAGTCACTAACGACTTAATTTGCACCTTATTCCCTGTGGGATCGACCCCAACCTTAGTTGGGTTCTATATTTGACAGCGACCGCTTATGCTTCTTAATTGAAGTGTAATTTGGGCGTTATCACATACATGATGCCTCCTAACAGATTCTTTGAAACAGAATTCATGATCCAAGATAAGACTATAGCATTGACTCTTTCTCAATTATTCTCTAGGCCTGGAAACTTATCTTTCTTACACGAACCATCAACCATTCCTAACTTGTTCCTACCTAGCAGAACAATCTTCATAGATCTAAACCAGACTGAATAATTTTCTATCCCCGTTAACTTGAAAGAGATAATTTGAACTCCACTTACATCCGATGTGTACAAAAACAAGGGATGGTTGTGATCAACACCAGCTAAGACTCCATTACTGTTTCCAGAGTTTGGAGCCTGAGAATCTGAGAAAGTAGTTGCCATTCTTGGATCTTCAATCTTGAGATGTGAATCAACTGATATTGCGGAATTTCCAGAAGCAAGAAATAGATGTATTGTTGTGGCTCTGATACCATGTAGTTTAGTAACCAAAAGAGAAGTGGAAGTTCTTGTATGAACTCCACAGATGCAGAGAAGAAGAAAGAGTAGAAAGAAGAAGAAGAAAGATGAGTTTGAGAAGAGAATTGTAGCTAGAGAGAAAGTAGAGAGAATATTCTATATTGAATCTTATTTATCTGATTGTGTTATGTATTACAAGGGATTATTTATATACATTTTACTTGGTTAACTATTAACCACTTTTGTGAAGTGAAGTAACTAACTTAACAGAATTTAGGAACAGAGAATGTTAACTAACTAACAATTCAGTTAACTAACTAACTTCCTCCAATCCTATCTCCTAACTAATTTTGTTATTACTGATCTCTACAGTTATGGACATCCACGTAATGTTTCATAACAAAAAGAATATTTTTCAATGGAATTGTGCATGCATGTGTGTGGACTTGACAAAGGGTCACAAGGATTTAATATCATCACTTTCACACGGACTCACTCATGACTTACTCTCTCCGTCCACTTTACTTGTCCACTATATTAAAAATAAATATCCAATAATACTTATTCAATTTATGAAATCAAGAGATAATTTTACACTTAATTCCTAGTTTGCCCTTATCATTAATTATAGTCATTTCCCTATTACCTATATTTTTCAAGACATTGTATTTATTATATTCAAAGGGTGATATAGTAAAATTACTCTTCTATTTATAATTTCTTAAGAAATGTGCAAAGTCAATAGTGGACAAGTAATGTTGGACGGAGGGAGTAATATGGAAAGGAGGGAGTAGAACAATTATGTTTAGGGAGTAGATCATTGTATAAATAGTGTATACAAGTGTATCGATCATTTTTTTCTTCTAGTCATTAAGTCTCTAAATGGAAGCATAATAAACAACAAAGATTTCAACCATCAATACAACCTCTCCAAACAAGTTCTTTCAATCCCGACCAATTCAAAATGTCCTCTAAACCATCCCAAATTTTAGATATGAGCTCCCCTCGATGTTTCGAGTCTTTTTATATATAATTCGCTCAAAACAATTCACGTTTACGGTACATCGATTTTAAAAAAAAAACATAAAGTAAAAACAAAGAAGAAGCAACAGAAGAAGAAGAAGAAGCAGAAAGGAGAAGTAGATGCAGAAGGAAGAAGTAGAAGAAGAAGATGACGATGAAGAAGAAGAAGACGGAAGAAGAAGATGTCATTTTTTTGATAAAAATTATAGCCGAATGACTATTTTATTTAATTTTTCCTTCTTTTTTTTTTTGCGATTTGATTCGATTTTGTACGCCCCTGCGTAAAGCAATAACTTTAATGACTTTCCATGTAGTCGGTAGGCCTGATTTCTTTTTGTTTCAATGTCCATACCCCTGTTCGTTAATTTTCAATAATTAAGAGGGAAAAAAAGGCCCTCAAATCTTTTTTCTGAGATTATCTATATTGTTTTTAAAAATATAAGATTTAAAAATAATTATGCAGACATTTGGCCACGAAAACTAAAAACATATTCACTTTATTTGAAATTTTTAAGTTGGGGTTGTGTTAGGCCGTAGTATTTGGGTTAGATTAGGATAGTGGATTATTTTCAAAAAAATGGGTAATTTATATTGATTTGAAATTTTCCATCCAATAAAGGGTACATGTGATAACTTTAATGACGGCGGGGGCAAATATAACCCCATAATATAACGAAGGATAAAATTAGTTATTAAACTAAATTAAAGAGGTATTTTTGACCCTTTTCCCTTTAATAATTGTATCTGAAGTCTCACCTGTTCTCAAAAAAGCAAACATTTGAGTGTGGAGTCATAGGGAAGAAGTCAGTACATAAAGATATGTGGATTCTGAATTTTAAGATAAGACAATGATCTCAAACTAATATTTAATTGATAATCTAATGGATCGGATGAGTGAATATTGATATTTAATATACATTATATATAATAGGCAAATAATTAAGTATTATTTTTTTAAAAAAAAAAAAGGAGCAAGAGAGGAGAAAAGAAATAACATTCTGTACGTGCATACCAATCACCAATCAGAGGACCGGACTTTGGCGAACGAACGATGACAATGGTCATCAACAATATAAGTTAGAACACTAACTATGGGTTTAGCGTTTACCTTCGAGATTTTTGAAAGAAACCAATAGCAGCAAAGGAAGTGATTTTTGTTTTTTTCTAATTGTCAATTTATATTTTTTAAAGAAAATAAAGTGTTAAAAATAATATTTATGCATAGCAAAAAAAAAAAAAGTTATGAAAAGGAAAAACTCTACACAAGTCTATTTTATATTTTCTTTTAATTTTAGAAAGAGAATTTTGCTTATAGCAAAAAAAAGAAAAGAAATTACGACAGAGGAAAGGTTCGAACCCACATGTCAGGGGAAAAGAGGCCCCTCACCACTAAACCATTGTTAATTGTTCCTGTTTGTAAGTGGGTACGTAAGTTAATACATATATTAATATTTACTCATTGTTCTAGTATAAATATCAAGTACGCAAAAGTTACTAGGTTCGTTCGAACCCTCACGTAACAATGTAGCTCTGCCCCTGGGAGAGTCTGTTTTCTTTTTTCCATCTCCCCACTATGTCCAATACATAGCCGGAGTCAAAGGGACTAACTGTATGGCATAGAAGTAGTCGAACACACGTGGCACTCGGAGAAAGGACAAAGAAGGGCCAAGAAAGGTATATCCTTGAAAAGTTACTCTCGAGATAAAAAGAGACGAAGACACGCACCCTGAATACAAAGAAAAGGATCGGGTGCCTGTGACGTGGACGAAGAGTCAAGAGGGGCACAAGTGTAAGAAGGCTCACGTCCGTGAGCACCCGTACGGATCTGAGCTTCACAAAGGATATTAGTTGGCGTCCTTAACGGCATTACCATGTGGCTCTCTACTATTTGTTCTAGTACTTTAGGGCTGAGTTGGGGCGTTTCTATTGGCTGATTGCCAATATGGTAACCTGTAAATAGTGCATTACGCACTTATGTAACACATTTTGATTTTAATTAAGCAATAGAAGAGCAATATTATATTTTTTTGAGCACCAAATTTTACCTAGTTGTCCAATTGTTTGCTTCCATCTTAGCTTACCTAAGCAGATTGGCATTATTAACTTGAGATATACGAATCTCTGTTTTTATTCCTTTATTGACTGTTTTTGCACTATTTATTCACTTAACTCACATTCAAACAGCTAGTAAACTAATTAAAACAATGGTTAAATTGATATGCGTGTTCTTGATCTCATGCAAAATCAACTGTACTATTTTTACGGTAAACAAAAATGATCAAAAGGCCTTTGTCCTAAACCTCAAATTCTAAATTGAATTGTCCAGAAAACATATACTCCCTCCATTTTAATTTCTTTGGCCTACTTTCCTTTTTAGTCCATTTCAAAAAGAATGTCTCTTTCCCTTTTTAACAACTCTTCAATTTCAACTTTTCACATGACATGTTTAAGATCACAAGATTAAATGGCATTTTGATACATTTGACATATTTTTAATTTAAGACCACAAGATTCAAAAGTCTTTTTTTCTTTTTTAAACTCGGTGTCAAATCAAAATAGGCCAAACAAATTAAAACAGAGGGAGTATAAGATACTATTTGTTAGAACAAGTTAAAATATAGTGATGCATAAAAAGAAAAAAAAGAAAAACAAGGGGGTGGGGGGAGAGTCCCAATAGCCATTGTGTAGCTATAACTCACCAACTATCAGGGGAAAAAAAGAATGCTATAATTCACCATTTTTGTAAGAGAATGACAGCAAATTTAGGTGGAAGTACCATTATTATTATTATTTTCCGTTTTTTTAATTGTCATGCATATATATTAAAAATAATTATTTTTAAATATTTGTTAATTTAAAAAATTAAAAGAGAATTATTATTTTTCCAATTTTGCTCTTATCATTGATTATTCTAAAATTAGGAGGCACATAAATAGAGAATAATTAATAAAATATAGTATATGAGTCAAATTATACATCTTTTTTTTATGATTATGCAAAATCTTATTATGACAACTAAAAAGAATGAAGGGAATATTATTTTTCCACTCTAGGTGAAGTGCCATTTGTGATACTTTTTTGGTACTTTTTCCAAGTTTGTGGGAAAAGGAGCTTTGGGTTTCATTTGAGAATATTTAATTGTATCTGAAAGGATATTTTTGACTTCCTGTACACACCAATAATAAATGGTCCCAAATACAACACCTGACATTCATCAGGATACGGATGAATACTTCCACAATCAATTTTTGGCATTGGACTTCCATAATCAATAGTTTTTGCAATTGGACTTAGAGGAGAAGGCCGTTGGCGCCCACATAAACATAATGGTTGATAACAATAAGAAACACCCCTACCACAAATCTGCATTTTTTTTGCAATTAGAACAGATAGGAGTGTCCTTTCCTTCAACCTTTGACAAAATACCTATCAAATTAAAATTGGACTATTGAGCTAAATACAAGCAATCAAGGATATGGTGGAATATAACTGATTTTCCTTTCTAATTCGAACATAATTGATATTGAACATATTAACATGCAATTTTTTTGATGTTTATGGCATACTTGAAGGACAGGAAATAGCTATCAAGCGGCTGTCCAGAACTTCCAAACAAGGCGAAACTGAGTTCATGAATAAGACCTTATATATTGCCAAACTTCAGCACAGGACTCTCTTGGCTGCTGCAATGAAGCAGAAGAAAAGATGCTCATCTATGAGTTCTTGCCAAATGAGAGTCTTGATTCATATATTTTTGGTACTACTCTCCATCCAATAATTTGCATATCAAATAATATTTGCATTCGGTGAACTGATGTCTATAGTACTTCCCTGATCTTATCCCAGTATTGAACGCCCCATAAAGCTGGGAAAAAACATGTAGGGAGAGAAGTAAGAGCTCAGCTGTAAAAGAACCTAGTGATAACATTGGTAGCCCAAACTTGTCAAATTATTTTTCCAACAAGGCAACAAAATAATTGACTCTGTTTTAGGCTTTAATACTACCTTCTGATATATATCTTAGGGTGTTAATGACCCCATAAAATTTTGACACATCATTCACAAAGGAATGTATTAGACTGGCCTAAACGATTCCAAATTATCAATGGTATAGCTCGGGGACTTGTGTATCTTCATCAAGATTCTCTATTGAGAATAGTACACAGAGACCTGAAAGCCAACAACATATTACTTGACAGAGATTTGAATCCAAAGATATCAAACTTTGGATTGACAAAGATATGTCAAAAGAATGACGTTGGAACCAGGACAAACCGAATTGTTAGGACATTGTAAGAACCTTCTATTCGGTGGTAACTTTTTGACTGAACCTAGAAGAATCTTGATATAGTTAAGTATGTTTTCCAGCATCGATAATTCTATTTTTTGTGTACATTTTTATGCAGTGGGTACCTCTCACCGGAATATGCAACGCAAGGTATATATTCGGTAAAATCAGATGTATTTAGCTTTGGCATTTTATTATTGGAAATTGTCAGTGGAAAAAGAATGAGACAATTCCATGATCCAGACCATGACCTTAATCTACTTGGCCATGTAAGATTTTATTTGTTTTATGTTAGTTACCCTTTGGTGTTTTCTACTAGTAACAGATATCTACCAAAAGCTACTCATGCTAATAAGCTTGTAAAATCTACAGGCATGGAAATTATACCGCGAGAACAGGGCAATAGAGTTGCTTGATGAATGCCTAGCTAATTCCTGTTCTACATCTAAAGTGGTACGATCAATCAATGTTGGTCTATTATGTGTCCAACATTGTCGTGAAGATCGTCCCACTAAGTCCTCTGTACTATTAATGTTAAATAACAATGACGTATTGCCAATGGCTGTAGAGACAAGTTTTGACATGGGTAGAAATGCACCGGGTGATGAATTTCCTTCCAGCCAAGATGAACTAATGACTAAGACGCCCATCACCATATTAACTGCCCGATAGAAGATATTGGTTCACTTATATTGCTACAAGCTTGCAATTGTAATTATCTTTTTTTTTAAAAAAAAATCTTTGTAGCAATGTGGTGAAAAGAACTTCTGCATGATTGTGCTTTAATAGATAAGGAAATTTCTCAATGTAGATAATACAAGCCAAACAATAGTGAAGTTTGGAAGAAGACAGACTGGTCAGGTCGCTGTGCTCGGAGAACTGAACTAAGTTGCCTTCAAGGAGACAAATTTTTAAAGTATTCGAATTTCAAACTGCCAGACACACGGAATTCCTGGTCCAATGTGACTATGACACTAGAAGAATGCAACAATATCTGCTTCAAAAATTGCTTTTGTATGGCGTATTGAGATGCGCTATGCAGGAAGTGGATGCTTGTAATGGTTCAAGGATCTTCTTGACATTAAGTAGGTACCCAACGGAGGGAAAATATCTACATAAGAATGGATGCTTTTGAACCAGGTATGTTTTGTTGCTACTTAAAAGATTTTTGATGGATTACCTGATGAGAGTAAAAGAGTTTAAGGTCGCAGGCACTTTGAATAAAACAGACCTGAACTGAAATTTGTGACTATGCTCTTAAACGTCTAGTACTATAAGCTGTCAACTCCTGATTGCTCTATACATAACTAGGATCGAACAAGTTTTAATAGAGAAAAAGCTACTATTTCAGAGTGATGTTGGTCTGAATCTATAAGCATAATGACTGGTTAGAACCCGATCACTTTTTGTGGTGGATATGATCAATGGATAAAGTAAGTCCTCATGGAAGTTACAATAATTGCTCAAACTCAAGAAGAAGTAGTGAGCTTCAACGCCAAAGCCTATGGAGGATTCTGGAGATGAAGAACAAGGCGTTTCCATTTTGAAGCTAAGTTTGTCATGCCAAGAAGACAAAATGATCTTCCTCGCTTAAGGGCTAGAAATGCAAGATGCGACATCCGAGTATTTGCCTTTTTTGCTTTCCTACCACCACCCCATGTGCATCACCGAAATCTTGATTCAAAATTGGGGCGACAATTCATATTCTCCAAGTGGAGGGAAAAATGGTAAAGTTGATTTACGTCATGCCACAACGTTAAACGAGACGCTTCTTGGGAGGCAACCCAAAGTTATTTTCTTTATTCTTTTACTTTGATGAGTTTCGATATTTAAACGTGTGCAGGTTATGCGTGGGAAGAGAGGCATCGGATTACAAGCATGAAAAAAATTGTCTCAACAGTATGTGAGTGTAAGAAAATAAAGAGCTACCAGTTTTTTAAAAAAAGCTCACAGCCACGCAGCGACCTCTGCTTTTTCTAGTACTAGTATTACATCATCCTAATAATGGAGCATTAAGCAACGACTTGATTAAAAACTGTTAAATCAATGGAATGTAAAGAATTACAAGTGAAAAAGTACAAGCTATATATACATACTTGATGTTCGATGGCATATAACAGTGTCGTCAAACCTATCTTAGAATTGTTATTAAAGATAGCAAATACTTATTTAAAGTCATCATGGGGAATATCATATCGTGCATCTAATTGACTATTCTTGAGATAAGCAAACAAATGTATCTACAGAGATTGTTTGATGACACAAAAATTTATCTATAAACTTCAATTTGATATTTTAATTCAAAAATTATTTGATGAC
This sequence comes from Jaltomata sinuosa, assembly GCA_003996215.1. Classification (NCBI taxonomy): domain Eukaryota; kingdom Viridiplantae; phylum Streptophyta; class Magnoliopsida; order Solanales; family Solanaceae; genus Jaltomata; species Jaltomata sinuosa. The sequence continues at coordinate 29,020 of QJPP01000618.1, read as the reverse complement.
CTTGGTCTAACATGGTGTGTTTGATGTTTATTCACTAGTATCTATAGTATATTAATAGGGATTTAGGCAAATAGCTACTTTGCTCAACAACACACACCCAAATACAATCAGCTGTCACACAGCAGCTGCAGCGTACAGTACACAATGCATACACCCAACAGCAATTTCAGTAAAAATAAATCTTTCTTTCTTTCCAGTCATCTTCTCCAGCGGGTCAGGTATGTTTTCAACCACCCAAAATTTTGAATACTATATGTTAATGGTAGAGTATGTGAATTACAAATTCATGTAATGGGTGAAGTATTGAGTAACCCAAGTTTATTCTATTACTCTGATTGCATTTGGGACAATGCATATTTTTGTGCTCGAGGAGAGATACTTTATTTTGGTAATGATCTGGCTATTGATCTTTTTGCTCTCAGTCTCGTGGCTTGTTTGGTACCAATAAAGTTTAAACTCTGGCATATGAGTTGTTGATTTGAAAATAAATAAATTGATTGATTGAAGTTGATGATGCACTTTGCGACTATAAGGTTCACTCTTTGGTTCTTTGTTCACTAAGTACTCTTCTAGGCTAGACGTCACTTTTTGAGTTCATGTGCTTCAATTGAGCTTTCATTACATATTCTACTTGAGTTTTGCATGTGCCATGTGTGGTAAGGTTCTTTGTTGAGTTCTTTTGTCTCTCTTGTGGTCTAGAACTTGCCCTAAGTGTGCTTCAAGGCGAAATCCTAGGTTGCACTTGGTTTGAAACATGATTTTAGGCCTTCCTTGGAACACTTGAGCTTTCATTGTGCCTACCCAATTTACTTGATTACCCTAGTCAACCCATTTGTGCCTCTTAGCCTTTTCATTTGACAATCACATTACAAGCCTTTTCCCTTTTGTAATTACACTCTTATGATCCCCCGACCTTCTTGAGCACGTAAGGTTTTAGTCTAAAAGCCAAGTTAGGGGGAGGAGATGTGTGGAAGTTGATAAAAAAAAGGAAAATAGATGGTTAAAAAAAAGAAGAGAAAAGTGTGAATCAATAAAGTTTGTTGTTAAAAATGAAATGAAATGAAAGATGAAGAGTAAAATGAAGCATTAAAAAATGATTGCAAAGCATTCGTAATACGGGGGTGACAAGGAGAAATAGGTGAAAGTTTGAAAAGGAAAATGGTTTGAAGGGTGAAATTGTATTGCTTAGGATGGTTGTAGTCACTCATTACCCATATTGATATCCTACTTCTAACCAAAATCCTACATTACATTCCCGCAAGTCCTAAATGATTTTGAGCTAGGTGCACCTACATTAGTGACGATTTACACAAAGGGCAAGCATATGATACACTTTTGAGCACTTGAACATCTTTGTGAGAGAGTGTTAATTCTTCCTATTTTGATATCCAACCTTTGTCTTGAAATGCATATGGCATGAGTGGGATTTTCCTTGATTGTGAGGGCACATGAAAGCTTGAGTTGTGAAAGTGTTTCTTTTCTCAATTGAGATGCATGACCAAAAGAAAGTCCTTGTGTGAAGAAGAGGCAAATTGTGAAGCTCTAATGTCATGACTTGGATTGTTTACTTTGATTAATTTGGTATTGTGGATACTTGAACGAAAATGGAATTTTGAAAAGAGTCGTTATGGTTCAAAGAGTTCCATCTATGCTTCTTGCAAACTTCAATTCTAGTCTCCTTTGTTTGCGCTGATTTTTAGTGTTTGACCTTACATCCGTAGAGTTAGTTCCTAAGAAACACATCTTAGGTTCCGGGAAAATTTCCCTGTGAAGCATGATAATCATGCAACAAGAGTCTTTCCCAAAATTTTATTCTTCATAATGGGGAATATCTATAATTATTAAGAAATCTTGCTGATTAAATATTCTTGTGTGGTTTATTTTGCAAACTTATGAAGTGTTCTAAACTTTCCATTTGGATTTTTCACTTGAACCTTTGTTTTCCTACTCGGTCTGCTTTAGGCAACTTCTTTTACGTTGTCCTTGAAATACAAAAAGGTACTTGTTTTTTATGTTATTTTATGCACAGACTGACCGGATAGGAACAACTAATTCAACTGGTTTCCAACAATGACTCGAATGCATTGCAAAAGATTTCTCTAAAGTTTATTTCTCCATGTAAGTTTCTGCAATTAATTTGACGAATATAGTCTGAATTCTACTCTCATCTGGACTTGGTATTTAACTTTTTAATGCCTAGATAACCTCTGTAGCATTTTATAGCTTATAAATGACTTTAGGCATTTGGACCAAATAAATTTTATACTTCTTCAATTTATCAAGTGATTTCCTATAATATGACCCTCCTTGTTTCCTAAGGATCTTTTAATTTTACCTTTTTCAGTATTCCTTATTGCATCGGTCAATTATATATGAAATTATGTAACTGTTAAAATTGTTGGAAAGGGAAAGGAAAACAAGGGGAGAAAGTGAACAGAAAACAGAGAAAACAGAGCAAAAGAGAAAAAGTTACTGCATGAGTTTGTATTTCTGATGCTTGAACAAACCAACGTGAACAGCCTATAAGTAGGCTTACAATAAAACTAGAATGCTAAAATCTAGGTCCACTAACCACTAACTAGCTACTTATCTGCCACAATATCACACTTACTTAAATAAAGGAAACTAACTAACAAACTCCTAAAGACTTGGTCAAGTATCTTTTGAAATCACTTTTCAACACTCCCCCTTGATTCAAAACCGCAAACTCCAAGTTGACCTCTGAAGAACTCGTGCTTGGCTTGCGGAAATGACTTCGTGAAGATGTCTGCTGCTTGCTCATTTGTATCACAAGACTTCAAAGTAATTTCTCCAGTAGAAACAAGACTTCGAATATAGTGATAACGAATATCTATATGCTTTGTTCTGCTGTGGAATGCTGGCTTCTTCGTCATCGCAATAGCAGATTTGTTGTCACAAAAAATCTCAGTTGCACCAACTGATTTCTGATTAAAATCGGTAACAAGTCTCCTTAACCAAACTGCTTGACAAGCTGCAGAAGTTGCTGCAATATATTCAGCCTCTGAAGTTGATAAGGCCACCACTTCCTGCTTCTTTGAACTCCATGAAACTGCTCCAGATCCAAGATTAAACAAGAAACCAGATGTGCTCTTTCTGTCATCGATGTTGCCTGCGTAGTCACTATCAGTAAAGCCAGTCAAAGTGAAATTTATTACCTTAGAATACCAAATTCCATGCTCTGCTGTCCCAGCGATATATCTCAGTATTCTCTTTGCAGCTCCAAGGTGAAGCTTGCTTGGATTGTGCATAAATCTAGATACGACGCCAACAGAGAAAGCAATGTCTGGTCTTGTATGAGACAAGTAGTTCAAACCACCAACTAAACTTCTAAAATAAGTTGCATTTGCCATTTCAGAATCATCATCACGACACAACTTCTCATTAATATTCATCGGAGTAGCAGCAGCATTACAATTTACCATATTGAATTTTTTCAAAAGATCTGTTGCGTATTTTCTTTGTGAAAGAAATATGCCATCAACTCCCTGTTTCACCTCAAGACCAAGAAAATAATGCAGCAGGCCCAAATCAGACATCTCAAAATTTTTCATCATACAATCTTTAAATTCAGTGACGATAGACTCACTCGAACCCATATATATCATATCGTCAACGTAAAGACATACAACCAGAAAATCATTTTTACCTCCTCTTTTTATATAAAGAGTAGGCTTATTGTTACTCCTTTCAAAGCCACTCTCCTGGAAATAGGAATCAATTTTGAAGTACCATGCCCGCGGTGCTTGCTTTAAGCCATAGAGCGCCTTTTTTAACCTGTAAACCTTTTCCTCTTTGCCATTAACTACAAAACCTTCAGGTTGTGAGACATAGACTTCCTCTTCCAAATCACCATTTAAAAAGGCAGATTTAACATCAAATTGGTACACTGGCCAATTTAATTTAGCAGCCAAGGCTAAGAAAGTTCTCACAGTTTCAAAGCGGGCAACAGGAGAAAAAGTTTCGTCGAAGTCGATACCTTGTTGTTGGGAATAACCCTTTGCGACGAGCCTTGCCTTGTGTTTTTGAATGCTGCCATCTGCATGATACTTGGTTCTAAACACCCATTTGAGCCCAATAGCTTTCTTTCCTTCTGGTAGATTGACCAAGTCCCAGGTCTGATTCTTTTGAATCGCCAACAACTCCTCTTCCATAGCCTTGCACCATTTATCATCTCTTTCAGCATCTTCAAAGAAAGTAGGATCTGAAACAAGTAAAGCAAAAGTACAAGATGTACTGTCAGCATATCTGCGATTTGGTTTCCTATCCCTTATTGATCTTCTTAATGGAGTTGGCTCAGCGGAAGGTTCTTCCAGTATTGGAAGAGTTTCTGGTGCAATTGATGAGGTAGTCGAAGGACCTGCCAAAAAAGGATCTGCTACATACTCTTGATCAACAATATCGTCAGAAGGCAACAATTGAATATTTGAACTTTCATTTCCGGAATTAAAGTTCCAGCTTGCATCTTCATTAAACACAACATTTCTATTGACCGTAATTTTGCCACTCACTGGATTATATAGCTTATAAGCCTTGGATTGTGTGCTATATCCAACAAAGATACATTTTTCACATTTTTCATCAAGCTTACGTCGAGCTTGTGAATTTACCAAAGCATAAGCTATACAACCAAAGACACGTAAGTGGCTTACCTTGGGCTTGTTACCTCTCCAAGCTTCATATGGTGTTCGATTAAACACTGCTTTGGTGGGTGAAATATTCAGCAAATAGACAGCAGTGGCAACAGCTTCAGCCCAAAAACACTTCAGTACACCTCTACCTTTCATCATGCTTCTGCCCATCTCGACAACTGTGCGGTTCTTTCGTTCGGCTACACCATTCTGCTCCGGTGTATAAGGTGCTGTGAGATCCCTGTGTATTCCATTTTCCTCACAAAAGGAACTAAATTCTTTTGACATAAACTCACCACCTCTATCTGTCCGAAGAGTTTTGAGTCTACATCCACTTTGCCTCTCAACAAACGATTTAAATTTCTTAAAATTGTCAAATGTTTCAGATTTAAATTTCTAGAAATATATCCAACTCATACGACTATAGTCATCAGTAAAAAGCAGAAAGTATCGACTTCCCCCTAAGGACTCAACACTCATGGGACCACACAAATCAGCATGTACCAACTCAAGACAGACAGAAGCTCTCCAAGACTTGCCTACAGGAAAAACCTTTTTACTTTGTTTTCCATAAACACAACTTTCACAAAAATCAAGATTCTCAACTTTTGGCAACCCAAAAACCATTTCCTTTTGGCTCAATAACTTCAACCCATTAACATTTAAATGCCCATAACGCAAATGCCACAGTCTAGTTTCATTATCTCCACTAGCTACCATAGCACACTTCTCGACCATTGAAACTTCTAAAGGAAACATTTTACTGTTAGTCATTGGAACTTTAGCAATGGTTTTCCCAGATTTCTTATTTTTAATAGTGCAAACACCATCGTCAAAAGAAATTGAGTATCCGCTAATCATTAGTTGTCCAATGCTAAGCAAATTATGAGATAGACTAGGAACAAACATCACATCTTCTAAAATCTTAGTATTACCTTGGCTGGTCATAATACTTACAGTACCCCTGCCGTCAACTTGAATCTTCTTGTTGTCTCCTAGCCTTACGTCTGATTTTTTGGACTCATCGAGCTCCTTGAACAATGATCTTGTTCCAGACATATGATTGGAACATCCACTGTCCAAAAACCAAACATCGTTAGGAGTCTCTTTTTCACAATAAAGGGCCATGAACAGCTTACTTTCATCATCATTTTCCTCTGCAAAGCTTGCTTGGCTATTCTCATCCTTCTGCTTTTGCCAACAATAAGCTTCTTTATGACCTGGTTTCCTGCAGTAGTTGCACAAAAATGTTCTGTTCTGCTTCTCTTTATTTGATCCCCCTCTATTGCTTCTTCCTTGGCCTCTTCCACGACCTCTTCCTCGAAAGCCACCTCTACCGCGGCCACGATTCGCAAAGTTTTCTAGCTTATATTTCTGATGAGTGGACTCCCCCTTCACCTGAAATGCCTTTTCTTCATTTTTTTCATGTGACCTGAGGAGCCTCTCTTCATGAGCTTGCAAAGAACTCATCAGTTCATCAAAAGTATAATCAGATAAGTCATGAGATTCCTCAATTGCAGCAACAATATGTTCAAACTTTGGAGTAAGACTCCTTAAAACTTTTGCTACAACAGTTTCTTCAGATATATCTTCACCATAAGACTTCATTTGATTAACAAGAGAAGAAACTCTAGACAAATAAGTTTGAACAGATTCATTACTTTTCATAGAAAGAGTTTCAAAGTCACGACGGTAAGTCTGCAATTTTACCGTAACCACCTTAGCTGAACCTTGAAATTCCTTCTTCAAAATATTCCATGCCTGCGAAGACGTAGTTGCTGCTGCAATTCTTGAAAAGATTGTGTCATGAACTGCTTGTTGAATCAGGAACAACGCTTTGGCATCTTTCTTTTTGATCTCTTTCAATTTCTCTGCCTCTTCGTCAGAGGCTGCTTGATCCACAAAGCCTGATTCCACCAGCTCCCAAACTCCTTGTGATTTGAAAAGAGTTTTCATTTTGATACTCCAAAACTCATACTTTTCACCCGTAAAAATTGGCATGAGTGGCTGCGAAGATGATGAAATACCATTCATTGCTATTTTTCTTTTTCCCTCACACTTCCTCTTTTGTTTCACTCAAATAATCAATTGATATAAGCCTCACGATTCACTCAATTTCAAAAAGAAACCAGGCTCTGATACCAGATTTGTTGGAAAGGGAAAGGAAAACAAGGGGAGAAAGTGAACAGAAAACAGAGAAAACAGAGCAAAAGAGAAAAAGTTACTGCATGAGTTTGTATTTCTGATGCTTGAACAAACCAACGTGAACAGCCTATAAGTAGGCTTACAATAAAACTAGAATGCTAAAATCTAGGTCCACTAACCACTAACTAGCTACTTATCTGCCACAATATCACACTTACTTAAATAAAGGAAACTAACTAACAAACTCCTAAAGACTTGGTCAAGTATCTTTTGAAATCACTTTTCAACAAAAATATCAGTTAAAATTACGTCTTAAACTTGGGCGGAAGTACGCTTAAGAACAATTTTGTTGGTTTATATTTTTCATGAAAATGTTGTACTGTTAACAGGGATGCTATTGTAGCAGTATCCCTTGGGAAGGACTTGAATGGATTGACTAGTTTGAGGGGCATCCGTCCATTAGGTTGAAGATTTCCATTATAAGCTTCTTCTAAATTGTTAATCTCCTAGATTCCTTGGTTTGCATTGTTTTTGTCTAAGTTGTTCGGACTCTCCAAAAATGTTGCCGCACTCGTGTCTGATCCTCCAAAAATACACTACTTTTGAAGGATTCGACATGCACCCGATGACATTTTCGAAGAGTCCGAGCAACATAGGACTTTTTGTTGCTCACTTACCTCTTGTAAAAGTTAATCCATTGCAACATATCCCAAATTATTCAAATATGTTGTCTGTTTTGCACGATTAATCTTCAAAGTAGTGTTTATCACTTAAAGGAATCTAGTTTGGTTGCTGCTAGGAGTGAGAGTACCAAAATCAAAATGCAACATTTCGAGGCAGCAATATTGGTGGTCTAGAGAAGAAGAACAAGGTATCCAATCTCACTTTTTTCTTGAGATGCTGTTATAATTGCAGTCCAAGTAAGTTGCGTTAAGAACTTGCAGATGGCAAAAAACTTTATGTTTGAATAATATAACTTACGAATTCAAAGCTGCATTTGTGCTTTCTGCAGGACAATTGCCTATCATGAATCTGGCCGTGCTGTTGCTGGTTGGTTCTTGGAACATGCAGAGCCATTACTTAAAGTGAAAATTATTCCTCGTGGTACAGAAACATTAGGATTTGCTCAATATGTTCACAGTGAAAATCTTGTAATGGCCTATTTGATATGACTCTTGGTGGCCGAGCAGGTAAATTTATCAACTGTACCTTGCTTTCACATGTTTACCCTGCAGCATTATCAGTTAATCTTTTGGAAACATCTCATCAGAGTTAGAAGCTTAGATGATCACTCAACTTTAGATAATTGGCCAAAATAGTCACTCAACTTTGTTTCGTCTTTTAAAAGTCACTCAACTTTAGGTAATTGACTACCATAGTCACTCAACATTATTTTGTCTTCCAAAAGTCACTCAACTTTACCTAATTAGCTTTCATAGTCATTTTCTGGAGTAAATATAATTTTCAATAATTATTTAATGATATGACATCTATATTTTTTTTTAAAATATTTTAAAGTATTAAAATCATTTTTAAAATTCAGTGATGCCCCAATTAGTCCGTCTTATTCAGTTTGATGATATATATATATATGACATAAATCCACAATTTTATCAAAATAAAGAAAAGAAACAAATTACAAAGGCCAAAGCTCCCGTAGACTTTATAAAACGGACTTTTTCATTGATGCGTTGCAAACATAATCCTTCAAGCCTCCCATTGATTTTTTCATTGACGCGTTGCAAACATAATCCTTCAAGCCTCTTTGGCCTTTGTAATTTATTTTTTCTTTCTTTATTTTTAATAAAATTGTGGCTTTATGCCACTTTAGTTAATATATATCTATATCTATATATATAGTCATCAAACGGAATAAGCCGGACTAATTAGGTCATTAATAAATTTTAAAAATGATTTTAATAGTTTAAAATATATTATTTTTTTTAAATTATAGATGCCATATCATTAAATAATTATTGAAAATTATGTTTACCCCAAAAAATGACTATGAAAACTAATTAGATAAAGTTGAGTGACTTTTGGAAGACAAAATAATGTTGGGTGACTATGGTAGTCAATTACCTAAAGTTGAGTGACTTTTAAAAAACGAAACAAATTTGAGTGACTATTTTGGCCAATTACCTAAAGTAGAGTGATCATCTAAACTTTTAACTCCATCTCATCATGCTGGATCCCCCATTGGCCCATTGGTTGAAAAAATAAGAAGTTGTCTCCTTATATGGTCTTGGATATTCCTCGCATCGTACTTCAAGAACAACTCCTTGACATTCTCTTTAGGAAATCACCATTTTTATTTATAATCTGCTCTCTATCCACACTTAAAGAAATAGTTAGCCTCTAGAAGGTGAATCCCTTGTAATTACATGAATTACTTGTGTTAATGGTTCTGCTAGAATATTTATAGGCATCAAAGTTGTTTGCAGCATGTCGTTTTAGGTGTCATAATATGAATGAGTAATTTTCTAGGCGTCTTTAAGAAGACAGTGTCAGGTCACCAACTTTTACAGAGTAACATGCCTAAATGCATACATCCTAAATGATTCGGAATGAGTTTGGTCATATTCAGTTCTATGCTTTTCAACCTCAACGAAAAGCTGCTTAATGAAGTAACAGGCCTTAATACGACAATTCTAGATTCTTAAGAATGAATAACCTAAAAAAGCAACTTCACATATAATACTTGGTTGTTGCACAATATTTAGTCACTACGTACCTTGATGAAAATGCAGTCTCTTTGAATCCTTAATAGCAGCTTGCTTTTTCTACCTTTTGTTTTTCCGAATTTTCTACCTTCTATTTTTCACTTGTTGGGATCGAAATCGAGAGGGCGTCATGCGGAAGCTATTAATTGCAAACCATCAAGGCGATAAATCAGATGACAAAGAAAATTATACTAAAAAAAGCATATTATTGATAATATTTGGTCAAACGACCTACATATTATGAAAACTAATATAAAAGAAAATATTAAAACAATAGAGAGAAAATCTCCCATAAACAAAACTCTCAAATTCTAAAGGACTACATTGTGGATGTTATTGTGTTCTGTTTGAGAAAACATGTCTTTTATTTATAGAATTACAAGACTTCTCTTCCAAGAAAAATGATAGATATTGTAGAGTTTTTTTTCACCAAGAAAACCTTTTTACGTCAAGAAAATCTTTTTGAATTAGAACACAATTGTGTAGAATCCAAATAAGTTAGGAAATTCAGGGCAAATCCTAACATCACTAATATCAGATTTTCACCGGAGCTCAATATGATTTGGAGAAAGTGACCAAGATGACATATGCCCAGGTAGCAGTCTACGGTTTCAGTGACAAAGTTGGTCTTCTTTCTTTTCCGCAAAGAGAAGGTACATGCATTTGAGACATCAAAGCATATGATCATACCATACAGCTTATTGACAATGGAGTTAAAGAGAAGACTGCAGCTCACATTGCAGAACTGCTACTCGAAAAGGAGGTTCTTCATCAAGAAGATCTGGTTCAGGTATTGGGTGAACGCCCGTTCAAGTGTAGTGAGCCCACAAACTATTACAGGTTCAAGCAATGATTCGAAGAAGAAAACGGAGAAACTAAAGATACCCCAATTACAAGACTGCAGTAAGGTCAAGGCCAGGACTAGGCGGAAGCAGACTTGTGTTATCTTGTTTTTTTAATACTTGAAAGTTAATATGAGCTACGATGACATAGTTGAGCCTAAACCAAATTAACTAGGCCATACAATGTGCATTAGTAGTTATGTATGTATTTTTGTTCGTGTGCCGCTGTGTTTTAGCAAATTCTAAATGGTACGTGACTGGAAATGGATGATTCGTATGTCAAAATATTTTAAGTTGAAATGGTACGTGTATTAGTAATTGGATGGATCTTACAATTTAGCATGCTGAATGAAAATAAAATCTGAAGGTTGACAAAGTGACAATTTTGATTTTAACAAAGTGAATTGATCTGCGCAAAAGTATTCTAAAAGTTGGTAGGAGAGTATATAACGAGGTCAATATAAAAGAACAATACTTACCTGAAGGATGAAGGGAGTAGTACATACATAAATATATGTCATTTTTACCAAAAAGGTCTGGCCACATGCATCATAATGTAATTTATATACCAGTTAGTTGCTCAGAAAAATGTGTAAATGTAAAAGCTTAGTTCCAAAATAGGCCATAGGGGCCTAGGAATATGATCACTGTTCAAGGAACATATGTAAACATCCACACACTGAATTTGGGAGATTATGTCCCCACTCCCCATAAAAGAATAAAATTAGGGCATGCTGCTACAGGAATTAATTACACACACACTCTCTCTCTCTCTCTCTTTTGGGGTCAAAATGAGAAATAAACTGAAATTAACGGCTTATAATAACTAGAAAATACTCTCTCCGAGCCACTTTACTTGTCGTCCTTACTAAAAATAGATGGTCCAAAAGAGTTGTCATTTTAAGAAAAAACAAGGTATAATTAGTTGTTTGTTCCACTTTTACCCTTAGTCATAATATAGAGAGATATTAATGTGGTGCAAAAGAGAGAAATACTAAATAGAGAAAAGGAGTAATAAATAAGGCACTAGTTAATGTTTTTCTTAAGGGGTGTGCAAAATATAAAATATGACAAGTGAAATGGATCCGAGAGAGTAACTATTTCACCAAATGCATGTGCCACATTTGAGTTTCATGATAATAGGAGGAATTACTGGCCAGATGTGTACGTGGTTGATTAATAAGTACGTTACATAGTTCATGGATTGACGCTAACTATCCATTCAGTGACTTTGGCACTAAACGAGTAAACATTCCCAAAATGAGGATTATTGGGTAAATTTAATATAATAGAAATATGTAGACATTTTCAACCTTCCTTCTCCTTTTACGCCAAATCCGAAAGAGAATTCAATTGTAAATATCTGAATTGATTGCTCTTGAAGTTTCTTTAGTAGTCTCAACTTAAGATTTCCACACATCAATAATGATTTAATGTTTTAATTAGGTTGCAATGCTCCAAGCGATAATAACTAAGCAATTTAATCAACACCTAGCCAAAGACACTCATATTCAAATTCGAAGTTCAAGTTGAAATAGGTTTTCAAAGGCAAGTAAAAAATTCGAGCACCAAACGCGAGAGACAAAAAAGAATTTAGAAAGATTGAAGGAAATAAGATTTACCAAAATTGAAGTCTAAAATTAATGGATACATATTTTCTTAAGTTGTTATATTTTGCAAAGTCTTGATATGTATGACAATAATTATTTGATGTTACTTTCAAAAATATACAGTCTAATAAAAATAATTATATCTGAATAGTTTGTATTTTCGTATTATATACGCATAATTCATTTTTACACGATATACAATATTATACACTTATTGTACAAATATATAAACTTATATAAACATGCATTATAGTGTATACGAAGTGTTTATACACACTCTTACATTATTATACATAATTATACAATATAAACACATATATAATGTGTATATAGAGAGAGAGATATAATTTTATACAACATATAATTTTGTTAATTGATTTTGAATATTCTTGGCGGTGATGTTGGTGCATTTTTCTTCTTAGAAGACGGAAGCCCTTACTGGGTTATCCAGCAACTTTGGCTACTATATTCGCCTCGTATGATGCTTGCCGTCTTTTTTTAGTTTCAGGATTAAAGTGTGCTACACGTAAAATTAACCTTCGGCCTAACTCACACCTCAAAAGTTAGCTTAAAAGAAGGAGGATTGTTCAAGTCTTATTAAAAGACCACCTATCTCACTAACCACAAATGTATAATATTTCATTTCACGCCCAGGACTAAACATCTAATGTGTGAATAATTTTAATTTAAGGGCCTAACATTGAATGAAATGAGTCCTGCTATGATACCATGAAAGACTTACAGTATAACTCTTTCACTACATTTGATACCCAAAAAAGTGGAATATTGATATAATAATTTCTTTAGTGTAATAATATTATCTCAATACTTATACAATGTAATTTTTTCTTATTTAAATTTGTTTGTAAAAGTTGTAATTAGAAATTTTATTTCATCATATATATGGTGTAATTTTTTTCACCAATTACAGCATAAAAAAAGAGTTGGTTGTAAAGTCTCATCACACAAACCTCTTGATAATAATAAAAGAAAGTCATTCAAATAAAAAATATATTTCCAAAAAAAAAAAAAAAGAGGAGGAGGAAGAGAAGAGATTATTTAGCCCATGTAAATTATTTTAATTAATTTTCTTCTTAAAGATGTTCTTCATTTGATACAATAAAAGAATTGATAATTATAAAATACTTTATATAATCTCTAGTCTTATTACATTAATCAATTTTTTTTAATAATATCCCTTCCTTTTATAGGAGCTTTTCATTTTATTTTTCTTGCTCTTGGTAATTTTAACTCACGATATTAAAATTAGAATTGAATGATGCTTACCATTTGAGCCTTTTTCTTTGCTCCCTTGATAATTCTAACTCACAATTTTAAAATTGAAATTAAAGAGTGTTTACTATTTGAGCAATTTTTTTTTACTTTCTCGATGATTCTAACTCAAAATTTTAGAATTTGAAGTGAAGGATGCTTACGAGCAACCATTTTCTTAAAACAGTTTTTTATTTTGAGAGAAATGGGGATTTGGGGAGTGGAATTACAGTGGAATTTGACCCTCCACCACTAAAATAAAGGTGTGAACAGCTCGCCAACTGAGCTGCACCACGTAGGAAAATTTGATTTTTTTTTAATAATATTCAAAGAAAGTTATACAAGTGAACTATATAATTAGGGGTGTTCACGGGTCGGTTTGGATCGGTTATTGATCAAAATCAAAACCAAAACAAATTAATTAATTTTTTAATTCTTAGAACCAAAGCAAATCAAATATAATATACATTTATCGGTTTGGTTGTTATCGGTTTTGATTCGGTTATTCGGTTATTAACCATACACGAAAATAAAAGAAATGATCCATTCAAACGAAAAAAAAAGATAACAATTCTTTCAAAAAGAAAAAAATACATTGTGAGATTACCACATAAAACAATAAAATGACGTACTCTAGTACAAGATATTTAAATTATAAATAAATTTTGATTAAAACACATAAAGATAATTAAAATTATCTTATAAAAAATAATAAATCATGTATATATAATTATAAAAAATAGATATATAATTTGTCGGTTCGATTTTTGTGAGCAAAACTAAAACCAAATCAAATATTATTAATTTTTCAAACCGTAAAACCAAATCAAATCAAACCAAATAAAAATCGATTTATTTAATCAATTTAGTTTAATTTTTTCGGTTCGGATGATTTTTACCCAAACCGGTAAAAAATTGTACTATCTCTGGGTTAGGAGAATTTAACAAAATGGCAACTAATGGAGACACAGTGTTCCGACTGTATAATTGGTCGGCGGGAGAGACGACTGACTGTGGCTTCTGTCACCGGCGCCGGCGGAGAATCAGAAGCCGATAGGTATTGACCTCTTCTTCTGGTTTGAAAAAAAAAGCCCTAGTTTTATAATTTCTCAATTCCATAAATTTCTTAATTGCTTTCATTTTTATGGTTAATTACTTGCATTTTTTGTTAATTAATGTATTGCTGTAGCTGTAATGAGAGCAAACTTAGATTCTGTAACTATAATAGATAGTGTTATAAATCTAGCCCGGGAGGAGGACTCAAGTGGGAGTTCAGCAAATTACGTTTGGGACCATGGCTAGATGCCTATATATAAAAGAGGAAAATAATGTATTAGGGCTTATGCTAAGACTTATGTTGTCTTCTTTTGATTAGCTATTTTGTAATAACACTCTGAAATCTCCCTTTTCGATTTTCCTTTTATTCTTCGATTGCTTGTAAGTTCCTTTTACCATCAATCCGAAGCTTAGCTTGTTACAGATAGCCATGAAAAGATAAGAAAACGGTGTTGTGTCTTCAATACAGCCGTAAGAAGCGTTTGTTGAAGCTCAGTATTATGCTCTCTGATAAGTTTAGTAGCTCTGTGTGGAGAACTCCAAGGGTAGTAGGTTAGTATGGAGCAACGCGTTGTCTTGCTGTCCCTTCATATTAGTAGTCGTAGTCGTAGTATTTTTTTGATGACTATGGTGCCTGGACCAGTGACTAATTCCACGGAATACCCGTCACCTCCCACTAGCAACATGTACCAAGTAACTCTGTCCACCGATGCTAGGACAAACCGAAAGAAATCAACTAGTGTTTTTAATCTCTGCTGGGATTTGAACCTGAGACCTTATGGTTCTTAACCCACTTCATTAACCACTAGGTTATACCCTTACGTGCTAGAATTGTAAATAAATATGCTCAGTATTATGTGATAAGTTAGTGGTTCAGTGTCATCAAAGTTAATTTTAAAGTTCCCATATTGAAATTGTTTCTTGTAACGGGTACCAGTGCTGGTGGGAGTAGTCAAGGTGCAGAGAAGCTGATTTAGACACCAATGTTATCAAGACAGAGAAAAAAAATTGTTTCTTGATTACAGAAGCTTGGCACATTGATGTAATATAGTACTGATTTGAAGCTATAATTCAAATTTAAGTAAGCTTTTTAAGCTTTAAGATCCATTTGGCCATAAAAGTTAGTATTCACTTTTTTCCAGGATAATTTTTCATTTTATTTAAAAATTAGTGTTTGGCCATGAAAATTCCAAATTCTAACTTGAAGTTGTATTTCAAATTATAAGTTGTTTTCCAACTCAATTTTTACTTTTGAAGTTGTATTTAAGTACATTCAAGGATGAATATTATTCCAAATATTCTTGCAAAAGGTATAATCAAGCACAACTCCATCTTCAACTTCAACTCCATAAATTCCAAAAAAAAATGAAAAAATGTGGAATCTATGGCCAAACGCATACTTAATATTCCATCAATTCCATATTTCCATCCATGGGTAGTCTACCTTCATGATTTTTCATTTGAATATAACCTTCTGATGAGATTTTTGTGGTCAATTTGAATTTGGTTGTCTCTTAGCATCCACCTCTCATCAAGCTTCAACTTTCCCTTGTGAATTTGTGCTGAAGTATCTTTGTTTTGCATTTTTCCAATTCCAGGTAGGACTTAGGATAGGTGTAATAGGAGGGAGTTTGATATTGTAAACTGTATGAGCTGGTATGCTTCATTAAACTGAAATGAATATCCTTGGACAGTTCCGTAGTTGAGATATAGGAGTTGGTAACAACCTGGAGATTCCAGGTTTGAATCCAAGCTACAACACACATGAGCTCATTTGCTTCAGTTTATGGGTTGGTCTACTCAGCACTTGTGCTTGTGGGCTTTAATAGGCTATCATTAATTAATCGAGGTGCTCATAAGCTGTCTTAGACACCATTGTCTAAAAAAGGAAAATAATAAGTATGTTACTTACATAACAACGGGTGAGTAGATGTTTCTTTTGTCTCATTTACATACTCCTTAATGTTGAATCATTCCAGGAGTAAGAAACGCATATGGAATTTATCATTTTCCAAAATTGTCCTGACCCCCTGGAAAATTGTCTGGACACCCTTCTGGGAGATGGGAATAACACTTCATGGTTCTTGCTGATCCTTATGTTTTATTTTAACAGATTCCAATAAGGCATGGCTGCCAAGCTGCCTTTACCGAGCTGTCCCACAATTTCGAAGCATTTGAGTGCTGATCATACTAGATCAAGATTTAGTGGAGCTGTCTGTCTTTGGAGAGCTGCACATTCATTACGCAGAATTATGCATTTCCAGCTATCATTTACTCATATTGTCCAACCTTATTCTTTCAGAAATTTCAAGTGAGTTTTTCCCTTTGTCATGTGAAACTTTGATGTAGCTTGATGGTTGTACCCCTTCCCCTCCACGACAAATGGATTGCATGCATAAGAAGGAACCATGTATGGGTATCAGCAGGTTCTCCCAGGTTCAATTTCCCTTAAAGAAAAATATATTTTTCAATAAGCAACAACACACACAGATATTTAGGGTTCTCTGTTACCTAGTTTGTCAATTTGTAGTACAACAACATACCCAGTGTAATCCTACAAGTGGGGTCTGGGGAGGGTAAAGTGTATGCAAACCTTACCCCTGTAGTATTAGTATTTTTTTAAAAACAATTGCAGTACTGGTTATTGTGCCGTATGGAGAAGCCAAGATATAAGGATTAGAGACCGTTAGAAGATTCTGTTTATCATTCTTCATAAGTACAACCAACAGAGCAGCCGGCAGATACAAATCCTAATTATACTCAGAAAGAAAGAGTAGTTAACATCGTTTCATAAAGTGAAAGTCATTTTCTAAATAATTTGATTGCAAATTTCTACTCAAAGTAACTGATTCTTACGATGGGTGGTTTACGTATGAATAACCTCTCCAAATATCCATTTGTCTCGTTTAAGTCCAAGTTTACTTCCATTATGGAGTCCAAGTTTGCTTGTCCTATGCATTCCCACAAGTTTCCCTAGTCCTAACGAGCTTTGGTTACCAACTATTTGGAAAAATCTAAAAATCTTTCTTTTGAGTTTCCTTACATTTTTCAAATAGCTAAGTACCTTAAAAATTGTATGCTATATGCTAATCTTTTGTTTAGTGCTATCATTGCTCATAGACTTATAAATGAGACTTTTCTACCCATGTATCTCAGAGTTTAATTCCAATATAGGAGGCGGGCATGGTCTATAAGAAGTGCTGCAGATGGCAGCGGACTAAATTCTTCTCCTACAACCAGCGGTAGTGGCGGAACTCGACTTACTAGGGCCATAGAGGCTCTTCTAGTCAAGCTAGATGCCAGAATTAAGATGTTGAGGGAAAACCTACCAATGAAGTTGCTATTCTTCTTAGTGGGTTTCTATTGTGCAACCGCATTTGCCACTGTAATAGGGCAGACAGGTGATTGGGATATTATTTCTGCTGGATTAGCTGTAGCTGTGGTGGAGGGCATTGGAGCTCTCATGTATAGATCTATTCCTTTAATTGATGGGGTAAGGAGCCTCCTCATTATGTTCAATTATTGGAAAACCGGGCTGACTCTTGGTCTATTCCTTGACTCTTTCAAGTATTAAGGCGGAGATGGGGAGAGTAGTGTACAGAAATCACAACGACATTGAAATTTCATAGTTTATCTTTTGCGCTTTTGTAGGCAAATTCATGTTGTCAGAGGGTAATTGTACATCTTTTGCAGGATGTCTGTTGTACAGTGTCTCCAATGATATAGCATATACGTCACTTGTACATGGGAGGCATCCCCTGTTTGGTGCCACATTTATAAAATGTATAAGAAAAATACAGTTCAACCTTTCAGTTTTATATTATCTGCTCCTTTAGCTCTTTAGTCTTTAGTACTTTAACAAGCTTGTTTAATCAACATCATGCTCCCGGATGTTGTTGAGTAATAGGATTCTTCGTTGTGCATTAGTCATGGGTTATTAAGACTGGTCATGGATTGGAGTTAGATAAAGCATGTATCGATTAGTATTATTATATTAAAAAGGTTCATCTCATGATATGACCATTCGTGGTAAGCTTTCAATTGCTGCTTTTGTACAAATGCTTTTAGAATTTGTAACATAGAGTTGGATCTTGATGGAGGTGAATAGCTGTGCTTCTGCTGGACTGTCAACTTATGTGTAGCATGCCACGCTCGGAGGAAATGACTCTACGTCCAATGTTTTTTAAGGACATTAACTACAGGTCTTAATGCTCGACATAGTGCTTCGTTTATTGCTACAGATCTTACCTCAAATTAGCTGGAAATTTTCTTGATTTTGATTAGAATCAGTGTTTTTTCTTCATATTAGAGTGACTAGCTATAGATGAATGTAGATAGCAACATATTGAAAGTTGATGAATGTACTAGTGCCTGGCTCAGTGTTGGTTATTCTTGTGAAGTATCATAGTATTAACTCTTTATTGTATGTCCATACTCTTGTCGTTAAATCTTTATGAATATGAGGGTAGTAACGTCCTTGCAGTGGTGGAGCCAGGAATTCAAGTAAGGGAATTCAAAAAAGAAAAGTTCTACAACTTATATATATGCAAAAATATCAGGGTTCATTTGACTCCCCTTGCACCCCTCTAGCTCCGCTCATGCTTACAATAGTTTTATTATGGCCAATTGCCATGGAGGATATATATCAATTTATCTTTATTTATATAATTCTCGAAACTCTTTGTTTTCTTTTGCTGTAATTCTATTTCTTTTGTCACCAAATATTTAGAAAATAATTAATCATCTAGAGAAATGAGTATATTGATTTTAGAGGATAATATTACTTGAAAAATTGCATAGGGATTTGACTTCTCATTATAGGTTTAAGGGTGAAACGAAATTGATCAATAAGATTATGGGTTTAAGATTTTGATTAGGTTCAATAAGATTACTGTTCGGTCGTCCAAGGACTTTGGTATTTAGTACCAGAGAGCGCATCACGTGATATGTGAATTAGACGCATGTCACGAGTTTGAACTCCATCAAATGTGAGAATAGAGAGCAAGTTTTCCGAAAGCGAACTGAATGGAATTGTTACTTTCCAAAATGGAAGTATTTCTTATTTCTTACTGATTTCTGACAAAAAGGAACAATTGGACTAGAGGATTCATATTTTTTATTTTTTTTTATATATAAAAAGGTTTTTATGTTATTTCGTATTATACAATTCTTCTCTTTGCTGAATCTTTTTCCCACGAAAGGTAATGAGAAGAATCCTAGAATAAATTGCTACTTATGCCTAAATCATGGATAAATGAAAATTTTATTGATAGGATCGTTTCAATTGTAATCAATATCTTATTAAGAGTAATTCCGACAACTTTAAGAGAGAAAAAGACATTATGTGTCACAAAGATGATGATTGTTGACACCCAATTTTGACCTCTTTATACCTCTCTCGGGCTGTTATTATACTAATTATTGTTATTTTTAAGCTTAATTTTCCTCGCGTATTGCTTTTATTTACTAAGTAAATCACGTTTTTATCGTCATCGTGATACTTTCAAATTCGTATAAATTTTTTAAAATATATAATTTATTTCATATTATTACTATTTTCCCATAAAATTCGTATGATATTGCATGTCATTTATTTTACGTACAATATATATGCGTAATTTATTCTTTCTTTTTTAAAAAAATAATAATCTATCTTTTGATAATTATCATTAACTATTATTTTATCTACTAAATTTTATATATGTGGTAGTTTATTTATTAAATAGCGGTCCGAATTCAATTTCTAATCTCAAATTATTTAAATCCTAGCCCCTTTCTACCCAATTTATTTCAATTTTAGCCTAAATTGGGCTAATTGGCCCAATTTTAAATCCCAAAAGTTTAATCCAATCTCAGCCGTTGATCTAATACGATCAACGGCCGAGATCAAACCCCCCTCTTCTTTCCTTTTAAACAAACACCCACCCCAAACCCTAACCTAAAAAAAATAATAAAAAAAAAAGACTCACTCCTTCACCAGCCGCCTCTCTCTCTTTTCTCTCTCCCTCCGCCGCTGCTCCATCATCGGCGAAACCAGCCACCGCCACCTCTTGATCTCCTCTCCTTTTTCCCTCTTCCTCTCTTCACCGCCACCACCATCGTCGCTGGTAAGCTGCCAGTCATGGTGGACCAACAAACAACCCTCACCGATGAGCGGTGGCCCACTGACGCCGCCTTGTTTCTCCGACAAAAACCACCACCAAATGGCCACCCTCATCTCGACTAATAAATTAAACAACCACCAGACAAACCCCACCAGCAGCGGCGAAACCCCACCGCCTCAACGCCGCTGCCATCATCTCAACTCTCAATTCCTTCTGTCGCTGCCTCGTTTCTCCGGTGAAACCCCACCAAACATCCACCAAAACCGCCTCCCTCTCACTGTTTCCGACCGGTGGACTACCACAACCTCCATTAAATCAAATCCCCTTTTTCTTTTTGTGTTTCTCTGAGAAAAATTTGGTGTTACGAGGATCTCGTCCTCTCCGATAAATGTCGAACTCTGGCCAGGCGTATGTTGCTCGTGAATCATTGAATGGTTTTCAGAGGATTATGTTATGAAGGGTTACCACACATCTATTCCGGGTTCGGTCTATTTCCTGATTTAAGTTCATCGTCTTCTCTTGCTATTACCAGTTGGTGGAATGTGAAATTAGTACCGTTTGGTTATGAATTTGTGCTTGAATATTATGATGTTGTGATAATCACTCCGTGTGGATCTTCGTATGTGAAAAATCCAATTTGATATGAATTTTTTTTCCTACCCTGGTTCTGAAAAATTCGAAGATATGTCTGCTTTGTGGTGAAATCAATGTCTAAAGCATATTCTTGATTATTGTCTCATATTCTAATTCTGAAACTTGGGATTTAATTTGCTTAGTTTGTTGCCTCGGTGTTGTCTTAATGTGTTCTTCATGAGAGTCACATCTTGTATAACTAGTATGATAGTTTCAATCTGTCTGGCCCTCCCCCCTTGAGTTTTGTTTGATAACCTTTTGATCTTTATTTGACTAAATTTAGCATGTTTTCATGTTCTGCCTTATTTGGAATTGATTAGTTTACCTATGTCTGCTGCCTCCATGCTTGTTTGCAAACGGTTGGAATATGGTTCTTGTTCATACCTTGATAGCCTGGGTCTATTTAGAATATCGAGGGGAGGAGGTAGTTAAAAAAAAAAATCTCTGAAAAGCTGTGATTTTGTTTATCGATTGATTCCGCTGATGGTGATTCTTTGTGCCCATTATTTGATTATTTTAGATTGTGATTAATTCGGTCCAAGCATGATCTATGTTTACTTCCTGTATGAGTGATCTTCATACTTGTTTATTTCTAGCAGTTTGGTGATTTTGGTCTGTTTGTCCCCTCTTCTTCTTAAGGTCAAATGGGAACAGATTTAAGACTTGATCTGCTTGGTGAATTTCAGCATATTTTGTACCCCTAATTGATCCCGTTGCCTTATTTGAATTGGAATGACTTTGATACTTGGTTATCCTTGATTGATTCTTCTTCTTTATATAGAATGAACAGTTTGGTACTCGATTAAATATGGTAAAGTGTTGATTTATTTTATCCTCTAATTGATTTAATTGCTTAATTTCGAAAAAGTTTATTTAAAACTTGCTCTAATTTTGCAATAAATGGGACTGATTCTTTTCGAAAAGGAAAGCATATTTCTTTGCTTCTTTTATGAAATAGCTTTAGTACTCACATATTTATGGGAAATTAGGCCAGATTTTCTCTACTCCTAATATGATGTTTATCAATCTGTTTAGGAAAACCTTTAATTGATTCTCTTTCTTTTAATTTTTTTTTTCTTTCCTGATCTCATTTACAATTCACCTATTATATAAGCAGCTCCCCCTTTTATTATTTCGGGGGCAGACTTGACAGACACTACTACTCATATTTTTAACTTCTCTTCTTGATTGATAAAGGCTACTTATTGCTGATCGTAAAGGCTTTGAATATTTCCTGTTGTTTGCGGATAATTGGTTAGTGTTTTATCGATGCAGATTTCAATTCATATGTATGTTTACCTTTACTTTGGAATATGTATCCATTTGTGTTTAGCCATGACTGTTCTGTGATTTGTTTATAAAAGCATGTCTGTAGGATGTCAATTTAGAACTTATATTTCTGTTTGCATTAAACCCTTGTTAGCATGAACTTGTTAGTTGGCTTATGTTGTTTGACTGGTTGGTTTATATGATTACCTTTGCTTCTGGCTTGGTTTTGTTTCCGTTGTATTTTGCGAAATACGGAGGTCCTAATGTATTCCCATGCCTCGACATAAGCACTGCCTAGAATCCTTGAGATTCTCAGGAACTCTGACATGTCGAGGGTAGTTTCATGGATCATACTAGGATCTTCCGAATCCTATGCTATATTTAACAGGTTTCTATTAGAAGATGGTTACACAATAAAGAATTGCTCGAGATTTGAGAGTCTCCAAAGCTTAGATCTGTCTTATTTTATTTTCTCGTTCATCCATTGGTCTATAATAATTATTGTATAAACTTCGATAATAAATAAAATACTTTAGGGGGACTGCTATGGGGAGGGGCAAACTACGTGCTACCTGCTTTTATCTAATTGAAGACATAGAAAGCATGACTATAGGTATTTATTTAATCTCTAGCATATTTGTAATTCTCAGCATGCTCGCAGTAGCCTTGCATATTAAAAAAAATGGTTTACAATTCCGCATGCTCATATAACTTCCAATTCTTCTTACAGTTATTTGTGATTTCTGCCTATTAATTAATATGACAATTAGCTATCATGCATGTAGTATTTAAATCAGTTTCAGTTTTTCTTTGTATTAAATTAGGAACTGTGCTTATATGATCAATATCTGTTTTAGCTGTAAATTAGAAACCCTGCTTATAGAATTAAATTAGTTTTTTAGCATATAAGATAACTAATATCACGGTTATAGGCTTAAACCTGCTTTAGCATATTTAATTAGTCAACATGCTTATAGTATTGATTCAGTTTCATTTAAGTAATTAAAAACCATGCCTATAGGATTTAAAGTAGTTCCATTAAAATTAGAAATCACGCCTATGGGTTAGAACCGTTTCAGCATGTTAGTTTCAGTTTTCAGCATGTTTAAATCTGTCAAATTTAATTCAGTATATTAAAATCAGTCTCAGCATGATTAAATTAGTTATTTTTGCAAGTTAAAAATAGAGATTATGCCTATAGGACTAAACAAATTTTTAGCATGTCAATTAGTTAATCAGTTTCAGCACTTTAAATAAATTAGTCACCATATCTTAAACTTTAAAATCAGTTTAGATCACGCCCAGGTTAAAACTGATTTCAGCATACTAAATTATTTGGCTATCAATTTCAGCATGTTAAATTATCAATTACCTTGTTTGAGAGATTGATTGTGTTCTCAGCATATCAAGTAACCAGAAACTTTGCCCATGGATTTTTTAATTGATGAGTTTTGCATGTCAAACCACTAAATTGTGGCTATAGGTGCAATTAATAAGGATGTTAATTGTGTGAGATGCGTTAATCTTTTAATTAATTAAGAGGCTTATTTGAGATAATTACGTGCTACTTGCAGTAAAGTCCTTCTTGTTTTGTTTGACGCTTTTCGTGTTTAATTAAGAAACCTAAGACTTTATTTGTCTAGACTCATACCCAAATAGTAAGTCCAAATGCCTCTTGGACATTAAGTTGGGACGGGTAAGCATCTTAAGACGCGTTAGTATTTTTCATTTGTTTAGTGCGCTCTCAGGATAATAATCTTAATAATCAACTTAGGCGGGTAGCTAGACGGATATGATGGAAATCGACCCGAGCAGAATACGACAATGTCTTTGGAATTGTCTCCGATAATAAGCCGGGCGCTGATCCGAATAGGTTAAAATTAACCTAAGTTTGTTTCTTTCTATTTGTTTGGGGTAGTTAACTAAGTCACTTAGTAATTAGGTCTCTTTTCCTATATCATTGTGTCACTTTTGACTTCTTGCTTATCTGATTTTTTCGTTTATTTATTTACTTGCGTTAATTCATGCATGATTTTCTCACTTAGATTTTAGTAATTAAATTGGCTTAAATACTTGTTTTAAAATAAAGTTTTACTTGTTTAATTACATAGTCTTTAGTTTAATTAATCGACCTATTATTCATCACCTATTCCCACATAAATAACGAATCCGGCAGGGACCCACATTTGTGGACCTCGAAAGGTGCTTAACACCTTCCTTTCGAGGTAACTTGAACCCTTACCCGATTCTCTGGTTGCGTAGACTTAAAATTTAATTTAATTGTAATTAGTTAGAACGGCGCCCTAACGCGCCTTAAATTCGTTAGGTGGCGACTCTTCACCCTCTCTTCCTGAAAGAGAGTTGTCACGTCGAAACCCGCTTTTTCGCGAGAAAAATGGGGCGCGACAGAATGGCGACTCTGCTGGGGATCTTTAGGTTCTAACCATTACGGGTTTGTATTTTATGTGGGATTTCGTGTTTTATTTATCTCTGTTTTGTTACCTTTATAGGATTGAATTTGTTTTTATTTTTATTTTTTTTTCAAAAGGGAAAATTTATGATTAATCCCTTTTCCTTTCTCCCTTATTTGTTTCCTTAAATAATCGAGTCTGTTTCAATTAATATCTTTTCTTATTCTCCTTACGTGTTTTCTTACTAGTATTTCATGACTAGTTTATTATTTATTTTGTCTAGTTATTCAGTATATCTCATGATGCATTTATTCCTTTCCCTTTATTTATTTACTTTTATCTCTTGATCTTGCTTTATTTATGTTGTTATTGTTTCGTTAAACTGTTCATGTGTTACTGTTTTTCACTATATGCTACATGTTAATGCTTTTCATAACTGGCATTCCGTTCATACTTCCCCACTTGGGAACTTCACACTTTCACACACTATACACGTGAGTTGTGCCTTTGCACTTCTCCAAAATTCTTTCAAATACCCATTTTAGAGAGTTGGCATAAACGTGGGGTGAGCGGATAGTTTTGCTACCGTGTGACCACGTGCCTCCTCGCATAGAAAACCTTGAGTCCGTGTCTATCCAAATCTCAGAAACTTAGGATAGTGTTGTATCTACCCCTTTATATAAGTCATGCATGCATCAGCCAAATGTGGTTTGGCCCTAGGAGCCAACCCGCGAAATTAGCAGCCTCCTTATTGTCAAAGGGTTCCGATCAATCCAAAGACAAATAATCATATTATGTGCTAAGTGATCATGACAAATTAATCCAAGCCAGTTTAATATGAAAGAAGTTTAGAAAAGTTTGTTTTGTTTCTCTTTCAGGCTGTAGAATGGAAGGCACACCGGCATTTCCCAACACTAGGATGGTTGTGGGTGTTCCCCACAAATTAAGGAGATGATGGGAAGATATGAAGAAAGAACATGGTAAAGAGATTCGTCGGTCCTTGGGTTTCCTGACCTCTTTGATTTATGTAGCTCCAGATCGGTATTTGATCAAGGCTTTGTTGCAATTCTGGGACCCTGAAAGGGTTGTTTTCAAGTTTAGTGATTTTGAGTTAGCACCGACTGTGGAAGAGATTGGAGGGTTCACTGAGTTGCGGTACCAAAATAGAGGGTTGATCTTGCCTCGCAAACAATCTGGGAAAAAGTTTCTGCATCATCTCGGATTGAAAAATAATCTCAAACTAGCTTGTCTGGACTTTGACTGGATTTCTTTGGATTTCCTGTATGAACGTTTCGGTCGCAAGGATGGTCATAAGGTTTTTCAGAAAGAGTTCTCCTGTTCTGCTGAAAAATGGGAAAGGAAGCGACTGAATGCTTTTTCCATAGCCTTGCTAGGCACTCTAGTGTTTCCAAGAGAAAATGGTAAGATTGATACGTGCCTCAGTTCGGTGGTTCAAGCTTTATGGCGTGGTATTGATAATATGGAGACCACCTTGGTACCCATGATCCTTGCTGAGATATTTAGGGCACTGTCCAAGTGCTTTAGGGGTAAGAGGTTCTTCGAAGGGTGTAACCTTCTGCTGCAGCTATGGGCCGTTGAGCACTTTTACAAATGGCCCGACTTGATAGACATTTTGACGGGAATGGGAAACAAGATCGACACCCATTCTCAAAGGATGATCATGTTCAATTCTCCTGTAGGTACCGAAGATTGGTTTGCTTTTATGAAAGCCCGTTCAGGATATCAGATTCAGTGGAAGTATTCATGGTTACCCGCCCGCACAGCTGTCATAAGAAGCAACGAGCTTTACTACATCGAGCTCATTGGGTTGAAAGGCCTCCATCCTTACGCTTTGGTTCGAGTGCTCCTCCAGTTCGGACGAACCCAAGTCATACCTCTAAGAGCCCACATGGGAGGTTCTGAGCTTGAGTTTGGCTCAAAATATGAAATCCCTAGGGCCAAAGAATTGCTTCAACAATGGGAAGGGTTGATGACTGTGAGCGTGGGCACCGAACAGGCCTATTGTACACCCGAATACTATGTATGGCTTTTGGAGGACGCTGAAGATGTGCGGCTTAGCGAATTGGGACAACCTTATGGATTCGAAGATATAAAAGAGACCACCTGGGCACGGAAGCTGTTGAATCGTCATTATGATATCACTCCTGCAATGTGGGCACAAGTTGATCCAAGGTCTCTGAACCAGTACAATGGAGGCTTCTGAATTTAGGATTTTCCCTTGTCATCCCGTTTTCCCCTAGCTTTACTTTCTTGTTTTTTTTTCATTTCCGCAAAGAATTATAGTAGATCAAAATTTGATTTAATAAATGGTTTACTTCGTTTATTATCTGACTCTAAACTCCGACTAATATTTGAATCTTGGCTTGGATTAAAATGTCCTGAATCATATATGTGTTGTTTTAGGCCTACCCCTGGCTCAACGAGGCCCCTTGCATTTAGGACGTTTATTTTATTTTTTTTCGCAACCAATGTGTTTATCTTTAGAATAAATATCTTACTACTAACTTGGTTTCTGTCTTACTCTTACTCCCTTCCCAAAGGTTGATTTGTGCATGCTGGGATATCATACTAGATCAAAAGGGACTCCTCCTCCTCCTCCTCCGAGTCCAAATCGTGAAAGGAAAGATAAAATGGGTGACAATAGTGCTAGTAAGAGTAAGGAAGTCTCAGAAAGTGTTGGGGGAGACCGTGATGAGCTAATCTTACGAATGGAGCAGAGAATCCTTGACTTACAGGATGAACTGGCGCAAGTTCGTAATTTGGCCAAGTTGTCCTTCACTTTGAACAGTCCTCGTGACCTGACGGTCGAGGACAATACCGCCGCAAAATTCCAAACCATACCCAATATACCGCAACCACAAAATGACTTGCAGCATACTTACATTCTTCCAAGGACTAGCCAATGTCCTCTACCACAATATCCTACCCTCTCAGCTCCACAAAACTCCCAAACCACTCCAAATATAGCCCCTATCCTCGGTGCAGGAAATTATAACTTGAACCCCATATACGTGGAAACTGCTCCTTTTGTTCAGCACCAACTTGAGCCAGAGCCTTCAGAAAAAGACCGGTTAATACAGAACATGGTCGAGAAGTTAGAGCAGGTCACCAACAGACTGCAACATATAGAGGGCGTTAGAGGGGTGCAGGATCTGAATTATGAAGACCTATGTATGCACCCAGATGTTGAACTACCGGAGGGGTACAAAACTCCCAAATTTGAGTTATTCAATGGGACCGGGGATCCCAAAGCGCACTTGAGAATGTACTGTGATAAGCTGGTGGGAATAGGAAGAGATGAGAAAATACGGATGAAGCTGTTCATGAGAAGCCTTACCGGGGAGGCCTTAACCTGGTACATTGAGCAGGATACCAGAAAGTGGTCCAGATGGATAGACATGGCCTCCGATTTTGTAGAAAGATTTGGATTCAACATGGATAACGCCCCAAATTGGTTTCACATTCAAAACCTGAAGAAGAAACCTAATGAATTGTTTCGGGAATATGCCTTGAGATGGAGAGATGAAGCGGCCAGAGCCCGACCTCCAATGGACGAGACTCAAATGAAAGATTATTTTATTCGGGCCCAGGAACCACAGTACTATGAAAAGATGATGCTCATCACGGAAAAGAGTTTCGCCGAGATCATCCAGGTCGGGGAAAGATTAGAGGAAGGCATCAAAAGTGGTAGCATTATCAATTTGGAGGCTCTACAGTCTACCAGTAAGTCCCTACAATCTGGCGAAATTTCTGAAAATCGAAAGAAAAAAGAAGTGGGGACTGTGATGATGGCACAAGATTTCAAAACACCACTCATTTCCCAAACACCTACAACCCACCCTCCACTATACCAACAATCTCCATACCCTATCCCTCTTTATCAAATGCCTACATACCCATACCAAATCCCCTCTCACCCCGTTTATAGCGCCCAACCTTCTTAATTCCAATCTCCCCCACCTAATCTAAATTACAGACCCCGAGCCAATTTCGAGAAAAGGCCGGTCAAGCAGTATACTCCTTTGGCTGAACCAATTGCCCAGTTGTATGAAAGATTGAGGGTAGCTGGCCTCATCACTCCCATTCTCGCTTTACCTGTAGACACTCAGGACAAATGGTATGACCCTAACAAAGTCTGTGCGTACCATTCAGGGATGAAAGGTTCACATACTACTGAAGTATGCCGCTCATTGAAGGATCGAATTCAGAGGTTAATTGATACAAAGGTTATTCAATTGAAAGACCCGACTCCAAACGTCACCAACAATCCGCTCCCAAATCATCA